>JAXFYN010000323.1:81277-337985 GCA_036172215.1 Camellia granthamiana | reverse complement strand
TATGATCGCAAGATTATGACAACAATTCAAGATTCCCATTATCTATGTTGTACCTTGATTCAAGAAACAACATGTATCGAGTTAAACACGGCCTCAGCCAGATTGAGCCCTTTAGAGCCTCAGCCAGATTGAGCATGAAAAGCTCAGCTAGACTAAGTTAGACATGGTCTCAGCCAAATTGAGCCCTCCACAGCCTCAGCCAAACTGCGTTAAACATGGTCTTAGCCAGATTGAGCCCTTTAGAGCCTCAGCCAGACTGCGTTAAACATGGCCTCAGCCAGACTGAGCCCTCAAGAGCCTCAGCTAGACTAAGCATGAAGAACTCAGCCAGATTGAGTTAAACATGGTCTCAGCCAGACTGAGCCCTCCAGAGCCTCAGCTAGACTGCGTTAAACATGGCCTCAGCCATACTGAGCCCTCCAGAGCCTTAGCTAGACTGAGCATGAAGAACTCAGCCAGACTGAGTTAAACATGGCCTTAGCCAGACTGAGCCCTCCAAAGCCTCAGCCAGACTGAGCATGAAGAACTCATCCAGACTGAGTTAAACACAGCCTAAGCCAAACTGAGCCCTCCAAAGCCGTAGCCAGACTAAACATGAAGAACTCAGCCAGATTGAGTCAAACACAGCTTCAATCAAACCAAGCCTGTCGGGCTCGGTCCAACTGAGCCTTGACGAACTCAGCCAGACTGTTCTGAGCAACATCTCACCCTAAATGAGCAGTTTTTATATCTTCACTTTATTACAAATTGTTGTGACAAGCCGTTTTGACAAATTTTTGGCAAGTCAACCACATGCTGTGCTTCTTTCATTTATAGATCCCCCTAGACAAGTTCTTGTACGTTCTTTCCAATTTTCAAGTAATCTTATTGTAAACGCATGTTCTCTACAAATTTCAAACAAATTTATTACGACCCTAAGTTTTTTACAACTTTCAACCATTCTTTACAAAGAGTTCTCTCAAACCACAAGATAATAATAACAAAAAAAAAAAAAAAAACACAAAAAAGAGCCACATGCCCAGTCCTCACTCCCCTTCGTTGGACGCCAGGTCTTCCTCTTCCACTTCTGCATCTAGGGGAGTTTGGGCGATGTCCTTCTTTGCTACCTTCACTAGACTAAAGTCCACATTTGAGAACAGCTCCTGCGCCCTATATCTAAAGCTCGTCCAGCCGTTGTCCAAGTACTAGCTCATTTCATGCTTATAGTAGTCTGACTGAAAACCTTGGATTATATCTTCTTCGGTCCTCCTAGCAGCAGCCACTTTTGATGGCCCAGTACCTCTTTCACCCTCTCTGGCCAAGCCCCTTGCCACTGTTGCATCGATGACCATTTGGAATTCAGGAGACCCCTTAAATTGCTTTTATACCGCCACGCATAGGTCTGGATAGGTCGCCCTTTTAGATGCTATTATCCTGGTTAATTTTGCTACCTTGGCCCTTTCCTCTCCTAAGGCCTTCTCCAACTCCGCAATGCACGCATCTGCTTCTTCTTAGTCTTTTAGGGCTTGGTCACGCAACTCTTCATTGTTGGTGACTGCCTCTTCCAACATTTCCTTGGCAGTGTTGCAGGTTTCTTGGACTTCACCTACTTTCTTCTGTTCGCCCGCCGGCTCAAACTCCAATGCTACCGCCTTGTGGCCCACCACTTCTAGTTCAGCTTTGGCGACTACGAGCTCGGAGGCGACCCCAGCTTGGCTTATACTGGCGCGCTCGGCCAAGTATCCCTGTACCACTGACAAAACCTCTATCTTCTTCGCTCTCTGCGTATACGCTAGCCCTTTCGCACAAGCACTGGGTGCTGCTTTTCTCTAGCCTGCCGTCTCTGTCTTAGGTTCTGTAATTGTGCCCGCACTCCTTCTAGTTGGGCCTTCAGCGGCTCTGCCTCGATCTTTACCCCCACCGCCCTGTCCAGTAGGGCCGCTGCTAGGGTCGCTGCTTTCATTTGCGCCGAGCATAACCCTCTCACGAGGTCAACCTCTGTAACTTGGGCCATACTCCGCACGGCCGCATCCTCCACGACCCCCAATAGTCAGTCTACTGCGACCCTGGCTTCGCCCCCATCCTCCGGCAAGCAGGTGGCCACCACGTGAACATGATGCATGGTAGTCTTCAGCGCAGCGTTGGTCTCTTCTCCACCCGCCCGCTCTTCCTCCAGCTCCTGACTTGTGGCACCTCTTGTAATGACACATCCTTGGAGGACAGCTCAACCGACTGATCGATTTTTTCTAACTCCTTTGGACCGCCCGATTCATTTACCACTTGGCCTCTTGATAACTTGACCACACATTCCTCCGCTCCCACCTCAGCCCAGGCCTCTCTCTTTCCCCTTCTCCCGACTTGGAGACAACTCCACTACCTCCTCCTTTGCCTTCTTCTCCACTGGTCCTCCCTCTCTCCGTTCTGCAGCCACCTTCCTTTTCTTCTTCTTCAACACCGCTTCCACCTTTCTATCTCTTCTTTCCTTCAACGGATTGAATGGCGCCCGCAAAGGAACAAAGTTGGTCAGGTCCTTCTCTCTCAATGGATTGGGGCGTGGTCTAACCGACCTTTTCATAACCACCTTTGGCACTGGGCCTAATTTTTTCTCTTTATATTTCTTCGCCTTTGCAAAAGCTCGTTTGTCCTCCTCTTCCTAAGCTTTCCTTCTTGCCTCCATTTCCTCTGGCGTCGGATCTCCTTCGACTGGTCGCGGCCCTAGATTCAGGGCAAACAGGGCTGAGGGCTAGACAAGGTCATCCCATTTCAGTCCCTTCCTCTCCCTCCAGTCCTTCACCCGTTTCACCCTATTCTCCGCATCGGCGTCTAACTTCGGCTCCTAGGACTTGGTGGGGACTTTCCAAATTGTACGCACCATTTTTCCGCTGCTCGCCGACATAAAAAACCACTTTGGCCGCCAACCCTTCACCGATGACGGAAGTCCCACCACCAATCCCCTTCCAGCTATGGCCTGTAAAGTCACTCACGTCTCCTGTTGCCTTGATGCCTTGTAGCAGGAGAAAAACCCATCCACCGTCATCATCTCCCCCCCAGTCGCCCGCGACCATGCGATGGCATAGGCGAATAGTATCTTCTACGCGTTTGGCATCAGTTGCCTTGGGGCCACCTCCAGACGGTTTAACATGTTCATCACTAGCTGTGGAAGAGGCAACCTTAGGCCCCCACGCAGTGCCTCCTCACACAGTGCAAACTCCGTTGGTCGTGCATTCGACGCCCTCTCCTTCGTCGTCGGCAACCTTAACTCTATGTCGGCCAGAATCTGATATTTGTTGCGTAACTCCTTTAGATCCTCTGTCGTCAGAGTGCACTTGCCCGCCTTCATATGCCAATGGTCTGGTGCCACTTGACTAATCGACTACACCGCCGAGATCATTGTCAACCCTAAAGGCCACGTTGGCCACTTCGCCCCCCTTCCCGTCCTATACTGCTCCGCCAACTCCACCCCATCATCCTCCCCTAGTGCATCCACTCCCATGGCTGGCACTTTGTGTTGTGCCATCTCCTTCACGTTTCTCACTATTGCTTCAGTTGCGGGAGCTAGAAAATTTGCAATATGCCAGATAGGCGAATCTCCTACGATGAAGTCGCTTAAATCTGGAATGCGCCAGTTTTTTCCAATCAAGTAAGTAAAATGCACAAGTCCAAAAGCCCAAGGTTTACCTATCCCCCAAGGATCGTGATTAAAATTTGCCAGTTTGAAATTTCGCACACCAATTAAACCCCCGCCTTTTCAACAACCCACTTTCCCAAACCCTTTCCCCTCCTACACCCTATTCATCTCCCTCATCAGCGGTCCTTGTTGTACCACGTGTACGGCCACGATCCTTTCCTTGCCTCACTAATTCTCTTTCCTCTTCCCCGTCTATTCCACTTGACATTAGCACGTGCTTTTACCCCCTCGAGCCTCGTGCGTCGTTACTCTTTTGTCGACCCTTCTCTTAGTCGGCCAACCCGCTCTACCACCTTCGTAATTGGCCCACCTCCCGGTCGACCATCCTACTCAGCCACCCTTGTGGTCGGCCCTTCTCCTATTCGGCCATCCCGATCGGCCACCTTCGCGGTTGGCCCCCCTCCCGGTCAGCCATCCAGCTCGGTTACCTTCGCGGTCGACCCTCCTTCCATTTGGCCATCCCAATCAGCCACCTTTGCGGTCAGCTTTCCTCCTGGTCGGCCATTTAGCTCAGCCACTTTTGCGGTTGGCCCTCCTCTCGCTCGGTCATCTTGCTCGGCCACCTTCGTAGTCGGCCCTCTTCTTGTTCGGCTATCCTAATCGGCCACCTTTGCGGTCAGCCCTCCTCCCAATCACTCGCGGTCAGCCCTCCCTATGGTCGACAACCTCGCCGCTTGATCGCTCCCCACCCACCCACCCCCCCTCCCACCTCTCCCTACCACCTTTCTTATTCTCTTTGTTGGACTAAAGTTGCACTCGAGAATGGGGGACTACTGATACCGATGGGCACCCAGGAGGGCCCAACCCACGGATTAGGACCCAGTCGACATTCTTGCGACCAAAGCTTAGTAACATCAATATTAGGCCAGGACCAATAACATTCAAACACTTTTCAAACAGGGGCCTAGACACATAAGCAGACAAAGATCCTGCAAACTTATTGTACTACACATCAGCCATTAATGAGGCTTTCACAGCATTAAATGCGACAACCTCCTCACGTCGGAATATACAGACTCACCATGAACAATGCAAGCTAGAACATAGACTTTCGGCCAACACGACAGGCTGGAATAGATAAGGAAATGATGAGCAAATGATATAAGGAAGTTTCTGAGACACATCAAAAGTTAAGTTTTTCACTTCCCCTTTCCCCTCTTTCTACACAGTCAATCTCTCCAATTCTAACTTGATCGTTGGAGGGTCTACCGGGGGATTACCTCCCCCTTTAAACCTTTTTGCAGGGGCACTCCATGGACTTCAGGGCCAACAGACCTGTTGGAAGCTTAGACTAGCCCGACCCATCTCCCTTCAGGAGAACTACATCATCATTAACCAATATTTAATTCACTAGTAAATTCTAACTTTCCTGTGGCTGGAACTACATTATACATGAATTTACTAAGAAACTTTTTTAATATAAGAGTAATGAATGTAAAAACTAAGAATATAACGTCTCAATACCTGTGCATCTAGCAAAACATAATTTTCAATGTTCAACTCATTATCTTATTATATATGTAAATAAATAAAATAAAATAAACTTTTTAGTGGGATCCAGTTATATCTTTTACCCACCCAAAAAAGTTATTATCTTTTATTTTTCATAAAAAAATTATTATTTTTTCTGAATTAATTACAACGCACGTGTCATTATACTTTATAAAGTTTTATAAAAGTTGTCTTATATGTGATTGTCTTCGTGGCTTAAAATTTGTGGTTACTCTAAGTCATTTTAATACTAATTTAAAAATGGCATCATATATCATGTTCAACTACTCTCGTTGACCAATGACTTCTAAGTTCTAACGATTCCGCAACCATGACAAGACGATGGTCTTTAATTTTTTCAAACAAAAATGGATTAACAAAGGGTATTTAGATGGGAAGGTGAGTGAGATTTTAAGTTTGAATTTATAAAAATACATTAGTCTAAATATTAATATATTAACTAATATCTTGTAAAAGAAAAGAAAAGAACAAGCCATTATAAAACTTGACGAGTAAATACCTATTTATTACTACTATTTTATCTTACCAACTGATGTTTTAGTTTAATTATTATTGAAAATAACCATGAGTGTTGTGATTTGTAATATTAATATTATATTGACTAGTAAGATGATATTATAAGATAATACAAAAATATGATAAATGTTGCCTTATTGAAACTTTGGCTGTTTTATTATATAGCCATCCAACCATGTACAATGCTATATTGGGCCAATCAACGGGATTAATTGTTGGAATTTATGATTTTATAGGCTTATTTTTGGTTAATTTTGAGCTCAAACTTAAGGCGGGCCCATACATCTTTTGGGGTGGGTCCAAAGAGGTGACGTATTCTGTCAAAATCATTTATGAATGAATGAGAAGTTGACATCGTTTTCGAGTTCGTGGAATGGACAATTAAAGAATAAAATGTGGGTTTCCTTGTAAGGTTTGTCTCACATTGAAACTTTAAGAGAGCTTGTGTATATATATAAGCTCTAGGTTGCAACACTTGGGTTAGGCCCCAAGGGGCACTCCAAGTTTGTAGAAGGAAGGAGTTATGGACAAAGTGAACCTTGGTCCAAACCACTACACGCGCGTCGCCGTGCCATGCCGGTTGTGGGTCAGGTCAGTTCTAACAATAATTTTTTGAACAAAATTTATTTGAATTTTTCTAAAAATTATTGTAGGAAATTATTTAAATTTCTGAACAAAATTAATTTAATTTCTTCTGTCTAAAACTGTGCCTCTTCTAGTCCAATTTCCAACTGTTTAAATTGCTCTAAACTTCCTAGCAGTTCTGGACAAAGTCAGTTTCTTCCAGACAAGTTTGCAATTGCCTAGGCAATTATCTGTTCAAACAGATTTGAAACTGTCCAGTAGTTATTTTGTTAGACTTATTTATTTTGATGATTTATTTAATTTATTTGAAAGATAAAAATAGAATCCAAAATTTATTTTGATAATTTATTTAATTATATTTTAATCAAAATTTATTTTGATGATTTATTTGAAAGAGAAAAATAGAATCAAAATTTATTTTGTCCCATTATTTCTCACCTAAACCTTTATCCAAAATATTGTTAGAATGTATTTAATATTTGATTAAATCAGGAGTTCAAACAGCCCAAAATAAAAGTTCAAACAGCCTAGCACAACAGTAGGCCAAAAAGTTCAAAAGGTTCAAGTGGAAGATATTCAAATTAGTAATGATGGAAGTACAATGGCTATAAAGGTTCAAAAGGTTCAAGTGGAAGATATTCAAATTTGTAATGATGGAGTGGAAGATTTTCAAATTGGTAATGATGGAAGTACAACGGCTATAAACGGTTGTAAATTCAAATGACTACAACGGTTATAAACGGTTATAAATTCAAATGAATACAACGGCTATAAACAGCTATAATTTTAATTATATATACCAAAACCTCTAATGTAAACAAGTTAAAAAAAAAACCTGAAAATATTCTTTGATCTATAATCACTCACATCTATTCTCAGAAATTATACACTAAGCCTTATAGCATTAAGCTCATCTTTCATGTGTGAGATTTACAGAAAAATCAAAGTTTCATTTTATATATCTAGAGATATTTATTGTAAGCTTTCTTTGAAAGCAAAAATAACATTTTATCTTGTAAAAGTGTTGCAAACACTGTGTTCTTGAAATCTTGAGAGTGGTTGTGAATCACCTAAGATTTGCAAGGGTTTCGGCTTATGAAGCCTGTGTAAAATCCGTGAAGGATTGCTCCATTTGTAAAAAGGTTTGCTAGCACTCTTGTGAAGCTAAAAGATAGTGGAAAATCTCAAGTGAAGCTTGAGGAGTGGATGTTGGCTTGGTTGAAGCCGAACCACTATAAATCTGTTTGTCTCATCTTCCCTAATCTCTTTACTTTCCTACTACTGCTATAACTGTCTAATATTCATGTGTTAATCATTTGATTTACCCTATATGTTAGTTATACTTTATTGTTATTTTGCTTGATCATTTACTGTTAAGTTCATCATTGTGCTTGTTAATAATTTGTTGTACTAGTAGTTAATTTTATTGGGGTATTATTAATTTTAATTTGTAGAAACCTAATTTACCTCCCCTCTTAGGTTGCTTTTTGGGTAACATATTTGTCCAAAAATTGTTTGCACCTGTTGAATTCAAAAACCTACCTGTTCGGTTTGAATTTCAGACCTATTCAGGCCTATAAATACCTGGACCATTCCAGCAGATTTTCAGATCCAAAATTCACTTGTTTCTTTCCGTTTTTTGCTCTCTTGCATCAACTTATTCTTCATATTATTTTAGGAAAAATTTGAAGAGTATAAAACACAGGTTTTTGTTCGTTGTACAAATTGTTTGGAGTGCTACTACAATTTGTGTAGATCATTGTATCCTGAGAGATAGACGTCATTTATCCGTAAGCACCGAAGCGGGACGAATTTGTCTTAAGGATAGAGTATCACAGACTTGACTTGATATATTTTGTATTTTTTCATATCGGTAAATAAATTTTGTAAGTAATTTATTTTTATTTGTTTGATTTAGTTTCAAGTTTTTATTTTACACAAAAGATTGTTCCTACACTAATTGGTTTGATAAGAACTTTGTGTCATATTAAGAGGTCAGTGATTTGAATTATTTCATTTTCGTATGAATTTTACTTTTCATATATTTATTTGATTTTTGTTTATCTTACTTTGAGAGTTTTATTATATTAATTATATAATATTTTTAAACTTTTTATTATGTCACAATCCAAACCTGTCCCTATAGGTTTAGTATCGTAACCGCCCAGTAATCCTGGGATTACGGAAGGCTTCTGAAATATAATCACAAAATAGGGGCTAACGGAAGCAAAAACATAAATATAATTGTCCAATAAGCTGTGTTGACTTATATGGAACAGAATATTTAAAACTTTATATACACATCCAAAAGTTATTCTTACATTATACCCACACACATTATAGCATCTTAAGTACAGCCAACAAAACAAACAAGTCTTATGTATAGAAACAACCAAAACTTATAACACGTGACACTTTCGGAACCTCCATGTGAGATACAATGGTTGGCTAACAACAGAACATGGATCCAGACAAAAGTCTTTAGGCCTGATCTCCAGAACACTCACCTATACATATATATATACACATAGTGAGCTAAAGCCCAGTGAATAAAATCAATGTAAAGAGGTTAGTGAACGAATTCCGAATATTTCATAATCATAAAACAGATCATAACATAATCATTCTCATATCTGAACATAATAATGGTACATCCCATAGAACATATCACATATCATCTTCCGACTAGAGTAATCGGTTTCGACTAGAGTAATTGGTTCCGGATACTGATTAAACACATATCACCACAATGAAGTGACTAACGAGATCTCATAATCACATATATGTCATGGATTCGCATTAACATGCCGTCCTCCATGACTTGGGACTATCTATGGATGCCATAATAGATTTCAAGCATATGACATTTGTTTACGTAAACAGATACCATTTCATAAATCATAGCTTATCAAATCACATTTGGAACATAATTCATATGAACATATCTTTACAATAACGTTACTCACAGTGGGCTCCTATAAACGGTCAATCAATCTTCGAGCATTAACCTACAAACACAAAAGCACATAACACAAATATAACTTATCATTACACATTCACATAGCCATTACGGCTTAGCTCTTTACATAGGTTTCTTGTTCTTGCTTAACGCATTGTTCAAGACACACACACACTTGTAATTTCATAAATTAGTACATTACTTTCTTAGTGTGTCTCTAAATCATATCCTCATTACTATGGCTTAATTAAGGCTTAGGAATGCCTAAGATGCAATGAGGATGCCAAAATATGAGTTGAAACACTTGGTCAAATTTCTGAAAACAGGGTTCTCACTCGAGCGGACATGCAAAACGTGAGTGGTTGCTTGAGCACAACTTCTTTCGCTTGAGCGGTCTGCAAAGACATGAAGCTTCTAGGAGCTTTCATTTTACGCTCGAGCGGAAGTGTAAGGTCACAGAGTGGTCGCTTGAGCGGAGAATTTGTCGCTCGAGCAGAAAACACAATCTGGGATTTCTAGATTGTACTCCCAAGCTCAAAACTCGAATTCAACTCTCCATAACTTAACTCTCGGGCCCCAAAACTTGAGATAACATTTGTGAACTTGCAAAATATGATGAATTAAGGATTATTTCATGAAATCATGGCCCAAGAGCTTGCCAATAGCTCAAAATTCATCTTGAAACTTAAGAAACAAAGCATGCATGTAAAACATTTCAAACTGTTTTCTCCAAAACTCATGAAGTTAGCAAATTGAGCTTATAAGCTCCATGCATGTAAGAAATTCCTTTTCAAAACATGAAATCAAGGTTTAAAACATGATAATTCAAACATGCATGTACCAATTAATTCACAATAACACCTTGAATGCTCAAGCTCAACTCAACATGGTAAAACTCTATATATACATGCATGCATGTGTACTTCTCTTCCAAATTCTTTTTCAAGACTTCAAAAACATGGAATTGACTTACAAAACTTGGTGGAATATGCATGCATGTACATTTCATCCTCCAAATTCAACACAAATGCTGAAACTCATAGCTAACATGATGATTTAATACCTACATGAGCATGCATATGTGAATTGTAACCCAATTCTTCATTCTAAGCTCAATTATACAATTAAACACATAATCTTCATGTTGATAACTTAGATTCATAAATTGGGGGTTGAATTCATATCCATAGTCTTGAATTAAATAGATTCTTGCACAATATTGAAGAACTCTAGCAAAATCTTCAACTTCTACCTTGAATCTACACTTTCTCTCTCAAAAATGGAGTTTCTCTCTCTCTTGGATGTATGAACTCAGATTTTGGCACTAAGAAATGAGAGAATTGAGCGCAAGAATGACTTTAAGGCCCATTTATATAGTTGTAATGTTATAATACATTAATTAGAACATAAGACTTGCCAAACGCAACTTAATAAATCAGACTGAATAAATTTTTAATTAAATTTGCCAAAGTGTTCTAAAAATTCCAAATAACATATTGATGTAACCAATTTCAGTTTTGGATATCGATAAGGCTTCTAATTTTCAGATCAAGGCTGAATTCCTGACAAATATTACTGTGAGTAACAGATAGAAAGTCAAGTAACATACAAAACACATAATAACGCATAATTTATTTTAATCCCTTCATTAGCATCCTTAATTATGGATTAGAATTTAATTACAGATCGGGGTCGTTACATATTATTATGATTATAATTTAGTAAATTTTATTTTAAATATATTTAAATAAAAAAATATTAAAAAAAAAAACCAAACAAAACCCTCCTTGTGATCTATGGTAAGTGATGCCCTAAATGCATTTCAAAGCACTTCTTCCTATACTAGTCCGTAAGGCTGTGCAAAATACTGTCCAATCTGTTAAAATCGCACCGATTTGCATCAATCTGCACTACTCTAACTATTAATCGCGGTTTAAACTTTAAAATTTATAATCCGTCTTCCAAACCTCTCCGCTCCATTATAGTTAATACATATATATATATTTTTAACCTCTAATGAAATATCAATGTAAAAATGAGTGTGAGAAAGATTTAAGATATAAAATTTATTACAAATTAGTAGTTATATACATGTAACATATTATATAAAATTACTTCGTGTTATATATACAAAAAATATTATATAAATTAGTGTTCTATATTATGCAAATGTATTATTAGTTAAAATATTCTTCAATCCGTCAATCCGTCAAAAATCGTCCAAACCGTAATTTGTCAATCTGCTAATCCGCCAATCCGCTATTCGATTTGTAATTTTATTCTCAAATCACCCAAACCGCACCGCACACACCCTTACTAGTTGGTATCATTAACATGATGGTGGCCAAAGCACTTCCTCTACAATGTGAGTAGGGGTGTAAAATCGGCCCACTCGAAATCCGCTCGCAATCTAGAGCAGCCAGGCTCGATTCTAGTCCATGACCATAGTCTTGGACCTAGGCCGTGTGTTTTGGGACCCAGCCCACCAGCTCGCTCAAGGCCTGGTCTATCAAGCCTACCCGAGACCCAATATCATTTTCAAGCTATTTTTGATAAAAATAAATAATAATAAAAAATTTGTCCCACCCCAGGCTCACCCCCAAAGCCTAAGCTCGAGTTCATCCCTAGCTCCCGGGCATAATAAACATGTTTAGTGGAAAAAAATAAAAAAATAAACTGAATTGAGCTTTGTTTTTCCATTACAACCACAACTTCTTCTAACAGCTGTCAAACCACACTATCACTAGCCACTAACTCCGTAACTTAGTAACAAAGAAATTACATTATTGTTTTGGAGAAAAAAAATTACATAATTAAAATAAGTTGTATAATTGAAGTTTATATGAACGTAAAATTTTATAAAATAATTTTTTTTTTCAATAAAAAAATGTTATTTTTAGCATTCAAGTGAAAAAAGATGGAAAATGAAAACAACAGTGTTCCAATTTCTGACTTTTTTTTTTTTTTTTTTTTTTATCAGTAAGAAGAAAAGTTAGGTGTAAGGCCTCGTTTGACGAGTGACTTTTTTAGTCAAAAATTCAAAAAGTTATTAAAAAATCAAAAAGTCAACAATTCATATAAAAAAGTCAAAGATTCTTTTTTCTTTCTATTTTTTGCACATCTTTTCGTAAAAAGTCAAAAAGTCATCCCAAACATACTAGTTTTTTTTTACATCATATTTTAGTCAAAAAATTAAAAAATCACTATAAAAGCCTGTTCCCAAACGAGGCACAAGTGTTATCTATGAAAGGTGCAACTGTTACGTAATTTGCTAAGCATGTTCATTATGCCCTAAACCTGTTGAATTTTACTTAGTAATGGTGTACTCATCTTTTTTCTTTTCTTTTATTTATTTATTTATTTATTTTTTAAATTTATTAATATACATGTTAACTTAAGGATTTGGTCAGTCAAAAAGGTGAAATAAATTTTTATTACTAATGAATTTTTATTTCTTTTTTGGCTAACCTTTGACACATGCCACTTGCACTTGACATTGGTACTATTTGTACTTTACACAAATAACACGCTTTGAGGCATTTTAATCAAACATTATGCCAATTGCAATAATTCCACGGTTAGTGACAAGAGATTGGGGTAAAAGTGATTTTTTAGCATGCTATAGTAATGTCTCGATCCCTAACATTACTCTAGTGAGACAGTGATGACAGAGTTGTTGGTGAGTAAACAAATAGGTAGACTTTCTCTTCACAAATTCTTTTGTTTTTACTTTATTAAAGAAAACAGGGAGGTTGAAAACAAGGAGGACGAAATGACATGAAGGAATAGTTATCATAGTGGGAGCGAATCCTCCTTACGCTGTGTTTAATTGAGAAATTTATGAAAAAATTTTAAAATAAAAAGAAAAAAGTAAATGAAATGTAAATAAAATATACATTTTATCTAATTTTACACGTCTTTTTACTTTTCCTTTTTAAATTTCTTTCCAAATTTCTCAACCATATACAATGTTAATCAATGCTTTTCATTCTTTCTGTTATGTCATTTAATTAATTTTTTATTTCTATAATACAATACTATTACGGTTGTGATTTGTGACACTAATTTTTTGAGCACTAATGGCACTAATTTCTATATTAGGTAAAAAAAAAAAAAAAAAAAAAAAAAAAAAAAAAAAAACAAAGTTACTAAAACAGGAAATTAGTGCCATTAGTGTTAGCAGTTTTAGTGCCACAAATCATTTTTCATACTATTATTATTATTTTTATAGCAAAAAAATATCAGTCACGAACATAATGTATCAGTCAGAGAGAAAAACATTGATTGTCATGGGATGCACAGAATACTTATAGATCGAAAAATTGAACTAACTAGACTTCTTTGATTTGGATTGGTTTGATTTTCTAGTACATTTTACCCTAGTTTTTTTTTTTTTTTTTTGTTATTGTGGGTATTTAAATCATCAACTCAATAGGATTGTCCAAGAGCGGAAACTATTTATTATATAAAATTTTGATTATATTTACATGTCTTCACCTAATTAGTGTATTTCAATTCACCTGATTTTTTTTTAAAATTTTTTTTGTGAGTGTGTGTGTTAATGACTTGAGTGCCTGGGCCAAAATGGAAATTATATTATATAAAATTCTGATTATATTTACTTGTCGTCACCTAATTAGTGTACTTTAATTCACCTAATTTTTTTTATTTTTTTATTTTTGTGTTAATGATTGAATGTCTAGACCAATTTAAGCGAAGCTTGACTAATTTCGAGACCAAAACAAAGTTTCCCCATCACATGGATCGGACAAATCTCGGGTAGAACTCACGGGCATGCCCCCAAGGAGTAGATAACACTTAATGAGAGTTGAACCCGAGACTGAGGGAACACACCCCCAGGTCTTAAATTGCACCCATTAGACCAACCTATTGGGAATTCAATGCACCTGATTGTATGTTGTATACTATGAAAAATGCTTGGGACTCCCTTTTTTTTGGAGACTTCCACAATCTTCTTTGGATCTTAACCATTAATGTATGTGTGGGACCCACTCATGTATGTTTAAGGCTTACACCATCAATGATTGAGATCCAAAGGAGATTGTGGATGTCACGACCCAAACCCGCCTGTAGATGCGCCCTTGGGCCTCACTACAGTTCGGACTCAATTTGTGTCGGTTCTTAATCTGATCTTGCAATGTGCCATGCAAGATTGATAGATCACCAAAGAGTCCAAATCCGGCAAATCATTTTTTTTTTTAAAACAGATTTTTTTTGCAAGAAATGCCAAACATGGACTGTTTTCCCAGATACAGAGTCGCCACCTAAATATTTATTTTGGGAAATTTAGGAAACCCTGACTCGTTGCCTAAGGCCATGTGTCCGTCATCACCAAAGTTGCTTCAGCTCGGGAACTTGGGTATGATTGGGGAAGGTCACTTCGTGAGCACCCCCGCTCGCCTGATCAAATATCGGCCTCTACTAACCATGATATCAAGTTTTGAAAACATTGTGTGCTCTTATTCCAGTTATTAGCCTAGATTTACTATGTGATGCGCACAACATACAAGTATAGACTGGATCGCCTGAATTGGAACAAAACATTTCATATTTATTTTTGAAAGTGGTTTGCTACTCGCAAGTAGGCTTAAAATGCGGATTTTGCCACCCTCGGATGGGCTTAGAAAATATGGTTTTGCCACTATCTTAAAACTCACAGTCAATGCATTATTCCAATTCAGATAATCCAACCTTCACCCACAGGTATTCAGGCAGTTATATCACATAAGCACATAGCCTCATGGTAAGCATGCTATCATGGCAGTCACTCACACACATGCAAGGATGCTAAAGCACAAAACTTACCGAGTACTCCAAGCCAAAACAGAAGTTATGTTAGAAATCTATGCATGATCCTAACTATGCAGAAATGCCTAATGCAACACATGCAAAATGTGACTAAGATAGGCTCGGCTATTCTAAACATGGCATATGAAATGCTACAGCTAACATGTATTCAACTCGTAATTGAAATACAATGCAGTGAGTATGATACGCCGAGCCCGGTGCATGCAAAACAGATGAATGAATGCAAACATGCTATCATACTGTATGCTAATTGAAACGTGCCCTGATCTAACCATCATAAGCTAGTAAATAAAAGGGAGAAAGACGTGGGGTTGGAAGACATACATCACACACACGCACACTTATTACAGTTGTGCCCTCGCTCGGAGGGTCCAAATAAATAATATACAGTCCAAATAAATAGTACAGTCCGAATAAGTACAAAACCCTAATTAATTAACAAATTAATCTAGGAAAGCAGTAAATTAGCATGCAAGCCTATGGACTGCCTCAGCTCTGTTTCGAATGATGAATGACGCGTGCTTGAGTTGCCTTACGCAGAAATCCGTTGTGATGCCCCAATTAGCCTCTGTTTACAATTAAGTCCGGAATATTGCACGAAGCTCCAAAAGACTGCTGGCTTCTAATTTACTGCAACAGAGAGCAAGAAAGAGGCATGGCAATGTATTTTCACATATGTATGCTTGCCTCGATTCTCGTGCCATCAATCACGCATCTCGATGCATGATGGCCAAGGAGTCGAATTGCACGATTCAATATGAAATGAATGCACATGGAGACACAACAAGACCAAGACTCCATCATGGATAATCCGGAGTGTCGGTGACCGGGAATTGAGACACGTTTCGTCACTCGGAGTACGAAACGTCCCCCGTTTCCCGTGTTCGGGCTAACTCCTATCCCAAACACAATGCAATATGCATGACATGCATGAATGCGACTAATATACAACCTAGCATACGCAATGCTATGAAATGGCATATATAATGCTCGATGTAACATGGCATACACAATGCTCTAACATACAATCTAGCATACGCAATGCTATGAAATGGAATGTCATACATAATGCATAATGGACTTACACCAACATGAGTGGACCTCAGCCACACTCACATCAGTGGCCATAAGATGAAAATGAGACTACCGAAATGCGTGCACACATGCACGCAAACCGAGGATCGAATCTAAGGCATAACATGCAACTCTAACAAGGCATGGCAAGGATGAAGCATGGCATTCAAACATGTAAATTCCAGTACTGAAACATGATGCTAAAAGGTCCCAAAACATGGAAACATGGCACCCGATGCATGAGATGAGCCCCGAAACTCAAAACTAGGCACATGTATTGACTTATAGCTATAGAAAGCATGCATTATTTGACTATGAAGCACAAAGACAGAGCTAAGGCAGTCCCAAAACATGAACATTTCTAGTTCAAAGCATGACCAAAAGATGCTAGCATGATGGACTAAAATGGCATGCAACTTTGACTAGCAAACATGGTTTACATGGCATGTATATGAAGCGCATGAGAACTCATCAAACCAGTAAAAATTAGTGAATAAAACATGCCAAAATATGCCCAAATAATCACTGAAATACAGCCCATGCATGCCAAAATGATGAGCTCCTTTAGAGGGCCATACAAGGGGTTATTAAGCATATAAAAGATAGAAACTTAGCAAGACTAAACCAACTCTGGAAATGGGTTATGAAAGCCCTAAAACCCACCAAATAGGCCCTGGAATCAGTTTCGGAAACATGCAAAGAAAGGCCTTTTGGAAAGGCCTTGAATGAGGTCTCTCTACACATGCATCATAGACATAAAATGTGGCCAAAAGGGGCTTGGACAGAGCCAAGGCAGACCCCAAAACTCACAGAATGAGGCCTGAAACAAGACTTCGATGCATGAAAAATAGGGTCTCTTTGGAAGGCCCAAAAGACCACCAAACAAGACAAGGAGAGAGGGGGTCACCCCCCTCTAATTTTGGCCCTCAAAAATACATCTAAGCCACTAAAAATTCACTGGATTTCAGTGTCTAAGAGGCCAAACCATGGCCAATGCAAGTGCTCTAATGCATAGCCCTAATTATGAAGGGATGAAGCATGCACAGGGGGAAGATGACCCCAAACAGAAAAGAGACCTTAACCAAACTTGAAGAAGAGATTAAAACAAGATCTTTTTCAGTTTATGACAAATCTCGAAAATGTTCACAAGTAAGGCTAAAATATGATGCAAAAATAGCCCTAAAAGAGAGATAGAGGGTAAGGGGAGGTAGATGGCCTCAAACAGCAAAGAGCCCTTTAACAAAGTTGAAGAGGGACTCAAAATAAGATATTTTACAGTTTAGGTCGAAGCCCAAAAATGCTCACAAATAAGGCTAATATATCATGCAAAATAAGCCCTAAAAGAGAGATAAAGCACAAAGGGGGAGTAGAAGACCTCAAACAGAAAAAAGTTCTTGATCAAACATGAAGATGAACTCAAAATAAGACTATTTTCAATTCAGGTCGAAGCCCAAAAATGCAAGAAAAAGGAGCTAAGATATAGAGCAAGATAAAGCTTCAAAGAGGGGGAAGATGACTTACCCTTAAAGCTTAGCACCAAAACAGGTCCTTCTTGGACCAAAATCAGCCTTAGGAGCTCCAAATACACCTCCAAGGATCACCTCTTCAAGATAGGCAAGTTTGATCAAGGGTGGAGGCTCAAGAAATGGGAAGAACATTCACTTTTGGGCACTTATATGCTTCTATACACAATATAGGAAGAGAGAGAGAGAGAGAGAGAGAGAGAGCTAAGAATTCTAGAGAGAGAGGAAATTTTTTTAGTGAGAGAAGCTCTCAAAATGCTCTAAGTCTCCTAAATTGTCTCCCCCTCCTAAATGTGCTCTAACCCTCTAATATGAAGAGAATAGCTTCCTCAACAAGCTTGGGTCGAAAATATCTGATCTGGGACAGCTGGAGGTTGTGGAAAGCAGCTGGAGGTTGTGGAAAGCAGCTGGAGGGAAAACATCTATCAATTTTGGGCTTTCTGGGCATAAGTGGTCGGCCGACCACCTTTTATGGTCGGCCTGCTACTTTTTTTGGTTTTTCAGGACAAAAAATGGGTCTGCCGGAAAGAAAGGTGGTCGGCCAGTGATTGGGAAGTCCAAAGGTGATCGGCCAGGTGTCCAAATTGAAGCCCCGGAAGTTAGCTTTCCAATGGGGCAAACCTTGCATTAAAATTCCTCCTGTGCAAAACGTTATGCCTGTTTTGGTGAAGCCGCGCAGATTCGGTCCAACCGGAGTGATGCCCTAATTCAATCAACCATATCTCCCCCGTCCGGAATTGGCTTTAGGAGATTCTTGAGTGAAAAATGAAGCCCCAGAAGTAAGATTTCCAATGGTGGTGGCCTCATAGCTTGATTCCAAGTATGCAAATGAATAGGCCCGATTTGGCGAGGGCTACTCGACTCTCTCTTAACAGTTCATGCCTATTTTCTCCCCCAACTAGGTTTCTTCCCTCTTCTCTTCTTTTCTTCAACTCCAAACCCCTAATTAAGGTGTTTTGAAAGATTTTTCAAAGATTTCATCTCTCTTTTATTCATTTCTACTTTGTTCTTGCTCGGTTTACCAAAAAGCGCAAGATTTAACTAAATGCGAGCGTTGGAACATCGTAGGAATTTTATTTCAAAAATATTTTGAAAGAGAGGGTTTTAAGGTCTAAAAACCATTCAAAATAGCTTTGGTCCAAAATGGGGTGTAAGGTTGGGATTTGACTCTCCTCTTACCAAAGAAATTGAACCTTTGCCCTGCACACCTTTCTCCACCATGTAAACCATCAGTTGTGTCCAAGTCTTAAGGGCGGTAAAAAATGGGGTGTCTACGGTTGCCCCTCTTTGACAGAACTCGGAAGTCAAGAAGTGACGGGAGTGAATGTCAAAGCCCAGAGACGACCCATTTTTGGCAAGGCCGAAGACTTGGACAAACAAACAAAGTACAGACAAATAAATGGTTGCGCCGCAGGCTGCCTACGTATCCCTTTGCAAGGAATCAAACCAGCGTAGTTCAGGAGCAGGATGCAAAATGATATGCAGAAAGATTTTGATAATTGGACTTATACGCTATGCGAAGCCGGTCTGATAATTGGACTTATACGCTACACGAAGCCGGTTTGAAAGTTGGACTTATACGCTAAGCGAAGCCGGTTTGAAAATTGGACTTACACGCTACGCGAAGCCGGTTTGATAATTGGACTTATACGCTACGCGAAGCCGGTTCGAAAATTGAGGATTCATGAAATGCATTGTAATGACTAAAATGCAATGTGATAGCTAGGAAAAGGGAGGTACCTTACAGGGGCAATTGGCAATGACTTACCTCGGCAATGTCCTACTTCAAGCTGATGTGGGAATCTTCCTCTTCTTCTCAGTTGAACCACATTAATACTTTTCTCCCTGGCTATGGTTGTAGCTTTCCCTATTCTCCAACAGGGTGACATACTAGGTTGGCTCAGTATCCAGAATTGAGGCGCATACACATGCTATCTCAACCTATGGGGCTACCATACAGATTTCAAGCCGAGGATACACCCCTGGGTATTTAAATTAGACTTTAGTCTTGGAAATCCCGAACCTTTGCGTTCTAGGCATGAGGCATTCGAACTCTAGTTTCCACTGTCTCAGTTGGTCTCCTAGGAACTCACCTCTAACACAGGCAGGTGGCTATACCAGACCATTGGAAGTCGTTCGGGCATGACAAACACCAAAGGAATTGCACCTTTAGAGGATTTAAGGTCTCCTAGACCAGGGAGTGCATAAGACAGTGCGAATAAAGATGCAGGATTTAAGGTCTCCTAGACCAGACAATAAAACAGATACGATGCAATGGATGTAATAGATGTGATGCAACAGAGAGTACAATAGATACAAAATGGTGACATATGCCAACCACGCTGGACTCGTGAGTGGAGGAAGAACAAAGAAAATCAATCAGGAGCGCGTTACACGCAACCTAAGATAAATTCCAAACACGCTGAAATCGTGTGAGGAAGAGATCAAAACAACAACCGCCCATGTGCGCACACAACACAACCTGAGATAAAATCCAAACACGCTGAAATCGTGTGAGGAATAGGACACTCAAACCACACTGAAATCGTGAAAGGAGGTCCAAAAACAACCCGTCCAGCGCGTCTACAACGCAACCTGGGATAAATTCCAAACACGCTGAAATCGTGTGAGGAAAAGAACACTCTAACCATGCTGAAATCGTGAGAAGAGGTCCAAAAACAACTGCTCAAGTGCACGCACAACGCAACCTGAGATAAAATCCAAACATGCTGAAATCGTGTGAGGAAAGGAACACTCAAACCACGCTGAAATCGTGAGAAGAGGTCCAAAAACAACCCGCTCAGTATGTCTACAACGCAACCTGTGATAAATTCCAAACACGCTGAACTCGCGTGAGGAAAAGAACACTCTAACCACGCTGAAATCGTGAGAAGAGGTCCGAAAACAACCGCTCAAGTGTGCGCACAACGCAACTTGAGAAAGGATCCAAACACACTGAAATCGTGTGAGGAAAGGGACACTCAAACCACGCTAAAATCGTGAGAGGAGGTCCAAAAACAACCCGCCCAGCGCGTCTACAACGCAACCTGGGATAAATTCCAAACACGCTGAACTCGCGTAAGGAAAAGAACACTCTAACCACGCTGAAATCGTGAGAAGAGGTCCGAAAACAACCGCTCAAGTGCGCGCACAACGCAACCTGAGAAAGGATCCAAACACGCTGAAATCGTGTGAGGAAAGGGACACTCAAACTACGCTAAAATCGTGAGATGAGGTCCAAAAACAACTCACCCAGCACGTCTACAACGCAACCTGGGATAAATCCCAAACACGCTGAACTCGTGTGAGGAAAAGAACACTCTAACCACGCTGAAATCGTGAGAAGAGGTCCAAAAACAACTCGCCCAGCGCGTCTACAATGCAACCTGGGATAAATTCCAAACACGCTGAACTCGTGTGAGGAAAAGAACACTATAGCCACGCTGAAATCGTGAGAAGAGGTCTAAAAACAACCCGCCAGCGCGTCTATAACGCAACCTGGGATAAATTTCAAACACGCTGAAATCGTGTGAGGAAAAGAACACTCTAACCACGCTGAAATCGTGAGAAGAGGTCTAAAAACAACCCGCCCAGCGCGTCTACAACGCAACCTGGGATAAATTCCAAACACGCTGAACTCGTGTGAGGAAAGGGACACTCAAACCACGCTGAAATCGTGAGAGGAGGTCCAAAAACAACCTATCAGGTGCGTGCTCGGCGCAACCTGCGAAAGTCCTGGAGGACAATGATCCCAAACGCTGCTCAGCGTAAAAAGAATAAATAGTAAAAGATAACACAAGATGCAAATAAATGCAAGTATGGTGTGCATGACAATACAAGTGGAAGAGTGCATAATAATGCGGGTGGAAGGGTGCATAACTTTGAAGCAGGCTTGATCTTGCGCTTGAGGTAGAGGCACACTCATACTTCGGAGCATTGACAAGGCTTGAAAAGGTACATCCGGAATACAATCACGGAATTTTCTGAAG
This sequence comes from Camellia granthamiana, assembly GCA_036172215.1. Taxonomy (NCBI): domain Eukaryota; kingdom Viridiplantae; phylum Streptophyta; class Magnoliopsida; order Ericales; family Theaceae; genus Camellia; species Camellia granthamiana. The sequence goes on along the minus strand of JAXFYN010000323.1, from coordinate 316,331 downwards.
TTGAAGCACACTCAGATGCTTCCATTTTCCCTCTTTTCTTTTACTTTGCAATCCGGAACCCATGTAGCTTCAGATAGGTCCTGGTTTTACTGTTCTCACGTGACCTAGGTTGAACCCTGCGGTTTTTGAAAGAACAAAATCTTGTTTTGCACAAACACGGAGAACGGCACGGCACTCTGAGCACAAAACAATTTTTTTGAAAGTGAGAGGAGTTCTCAATTGGGTATCGAGCCTATAACTGACCACAATCAAAACGACTCAACAACGAAAAACAAAAGATAAACAACCTAAACACAAACATAGACACTTGAAACGACTCAAAACAAGAATCGAAACAAACAAAAAACAAGAGACACGACACACAGATGTGTTATAAAGATGAGAGACCTCTCAGTTCGCGAGGAGCCAGTTTCTCCGGGTATTGCTTCCCACCCTTTCTCATTTGTGATTCTCACATCACTCGACCCTCAGGCTCGGCTTTTCTCTCAAAACCCTTTTCTCACTTTTTCTCTCATCGCACATCTCTTTGTTCTTTAATCTCTCATTTTTTTTTATCCCTCCCCTGGGTGGTTGATGGATAAACAGAAAGTTGCGGGGTCTTGCCCCTAGCATTCCGCTAGATTCTTCTTCTTGTTCACAACAGTGAGTTTCTTCCACAGAGGGGCCGCGCTACAATTGGGTGTGTAGGAAATCTGCAACTGACATCGGTCGACGATGCTCTGCTGGAGAGTTTGGACGTGATCAGATCTGTCCGGATGAGGGAGTGGAATATCTGGCCCCATTCCAGTTCGTGCTTCGCACTTGGCTTGATACCTCATTGCTTGGAGGATGTGAGAGCTTTCTGCCCTTTTGCTGTTAGCTTCAGTTGTGCCCTCTTCTGGCAGGTAGAGTGTCCTTCTTGGCAAGTATGTTGACAATGGGGAAAGACAGGAAGCCTGACTCAACTGTGCCCCTAGTTCATCATTTTGACCCTTTTTTTTTTTTTGTTTTAGTTTTCTCCTAAAAATTTTTTTTGACCAAAATGAGAGTTAGATTAACATGCTTGTTCAATTTTCTGATTTAAAATCATGCAAGTCAGGCTATGAGCACTGGAAATTTTCCTTTTTTGGGTCCAAGAAATGGTCCAGTTTTGAAAAATGGAATACTTTTCGAGAAGATTAGTCAACCTCAGTAAAAATTCTTAAAAACTATTTCACAAACGGCCACTGCTGAACGAGCACGGAACCTACCCTTGAGATGCACAACCTCAACTTCGAAGGAAAATTGCCCCTTTCCTGAAGGACACTGCATGGCAACGGAAAGTTGCCCCTTGTTTGAATGGCACTGCAGCGCATTGTAGTCAGTCCTCAGAGTAACGAACACAACCAAATCCTCAGATACAGAGAAGACAAAGATGACCAGAACCATCACATGGACACAGTCGAATTTGAAGTGTTTTACGGCTGGACTTCAGAACGAAGTTGCCTACGTATCCCAAAGATGAGAATCAAGATGGGAATCAAGGCTTACCTAGTTCAGGGTTAAGGTACACTCGGGTATTTAACCTCTCCTTTTGTGCTCTAACTTTTGCCAAGGCCGCCCTTCCGGGTTTTCAACCTTGCAAGCTTTGTTTTTCTTTTTCTTTCCAATTTTTTTTTATTTTTTTTCTTTTCTTTTCATTTCATTTCTTCCTTTCATTTTCTTCATTTTTCTGTATTTTTTCTTTCTCTTTGTTTTTGTTTTTTTTTTCTTTTATTTTTTTTGTTCTTTTTCTTTGCTCTAACTTTTGCCTGGGTCGCCCTTCCGAGTTTTTGGCCCGGCGAGCCTCTCAGTGGTAAAAGTGTTGCTTGGTCCATGTCAAATGGTTTTGAGATCCTGAAGTCATTTGAATCCAGGAGAACGGCTGTTGTTCGCTGACGATGTTAGAGTCCATCCAATGGGGGGCTGAATTTGCCCCTAGTGTTGTGGATAGGAACTCAGTTGTTCTTCAGTAGAAACTGTCTTCTTTCCTCCCTTCTGGGATTTGGCATTCTTGCCGACCTTCTTTGATTTGTGGAATGATCCATCTTTGGCTCTTCGAGCACATTTGAAATTCTTTGCCCCTAGTTCCAGGGGTGCTTCTGATCTAGCTTTGCAAGCTTCTTTTGATGACATCTGATCTTCTTGATCTGACTTTCTTACCTCTTGTTCGAGGGCTACTTTGAATCTGGCCACACAGGCCTCACGTTATAGTTGACCATTGAACATTCTGAATTTAAGTCTAAGGTTTGACAATGAGGGGGTCGAGTCTTGAGGTTGAGGGCGATCCTAGGTTGCACAATCTCGAGAGCGATTCCACACAGGTCTTCGCAGGACTGCACAAAACATTTTTTTTTTTTTGAAATCCTTTAAGAAAACGACTAATCGCTCGTACGGAAGACAATGTAGAACCAATCTGGATCAAGCTAGGATCCTTCTCAGTACCCACATTAACAAACATGATTTCATTCATTAAGGGCTTAGCATGCCTCTCTTTCTCTCAATTGATCAAATTTTTGCAAATCCCGAGGAATTATTTCCTCTTCGTTTTCATTACAGTGTTCAAAAGGTTTTGAAAAACTTAGGTCAATGCAATGAGTTCGAGGCACAAAAAAGTAGGCGAAAAGCACTGCCATTTCATTCAGAACTTCTGGCACAACTGGCACAAGGCAGAAGTGAACACAAGAATGTGAAAATCACTGTTGTTCATTCATAACTGTCGGCACAACTGGCTCCCTGGCAGAAACAGACTCAAAAGGAAACCAAAAGACAAACACAAAACAAAATAGTGATGCCCGAGGTAACACCCCCGGAATCACCTGACTCTAACAAATCAGGACTGACTCGATACAACAAGACAAACCCAACTGACTCAGTAAGAAAAAACTAACTCTGTACAAAATAACAAGACTGATCCAATACCCAAGTCAGAAAGTACAAATTAACAACATTTGCAAATGTGCTCAAAACAGTGCATGCCATCCACCATATCTGGAGTAAACTGAGCGCCATCCGCAGGCGGTTCGTCCCCCGATCACATCACATTATCCCCCAAGTTCACCGATCCAGTGCCGATAGACTTTGTTGAGCTCGGCGGGAGGATGACCCCGTTGTCAAATAGATCCTGTACTTCATGGCGAAGACGGAAGCAGTTGTCGGTAGTATGGCCAGTTTGCTGATGGTACGCGCAGTACTGGGTAGCGTCATGCGTAGCCGAAAGAGGGTTCGGGAGAGGCCGAGGCTCAAGGGGTTTGAGATGGCCTTGTCTAACAAGGATTTGGAGAGCTTTGGACAAAGGCATATAGAGGGCATGGAAAGACCCTACGACCTCGGGGTTGGTACTTCAAGGTTTGTGGATTTTTGCTGGATACACCAGCAAAGGGATTGGTAGGTGCTGGCCTAGTTTGCTGATCTCTTCCAAGTGGAGGATTAGAGCTAACAGGATCGTCTCTGGTACGACGACCCTTCTCCCGGTTTTCCCTTTGATTCAGACTACCCCCAACTTGAGTAGCGAAAGTGTCATCCACCGTTTTTGCAACAACTGCGAGGACTTGCTCTTTGTTCAGTCCCTCGGCTTTCAAAGCCTCAACAGCGGACAGAAGATGTTCATGGGGATCCATGCCTGCCCCTACCTTGTTCTTTCCACTCACCTCCACTTTGCCAAGGGATTGGCCTTCTTCAGATGCAGCAAGTCCCAAGATTGGGGAGCCTTTTGTCATGAAATCCCTGGTATGTGATGTGGTTGATGACGGAGCCAAAACTCCAAAGGCCAGATCTGCCACAGTTCTCTGAAGATCTTCGATCATCCTCATCAGCTCAGAAGTAGTGGGTTCATGGGTTTAGGATGATTGGGGTTCAGATGCACCCATCATGCATAAGTCCATGCTTTCCGGGATAAACACCTCAGGCTTGGATAGATGGGCCGAGGTGATGTATACGCTGGGGTCGTAGGTGGACGGCAATACATGGATGAGGTTGACATGTAGAGGTGACGGGTCAGTACTAACTTGAGGTCCTTTTGGTGGAGCTAGGGTCTCTTCGTCAATAAGATCCTGAATCTTATGACGAAGGCGGATGCAACGGTTTGTATCATGACCGTGCTGTTGATGATAGGCACAATATTTAGCTGGGTCATATCTTAGTGGAAGAGGGTTTGGAAGGGGTTGGGGTTCTAGAAGTTCTAGGTGCCCTTCTTCTCGCAGCTTTTTCAAAGCTTGAGAGAGACTCATGTAAAGAGGATGGAATTTTCAGGCTTGGGGCCAAGTTGAAGTGGTTAGTTTTTGGCCATTGAGGGAAGTGGTGATAGTGTCTACTTTTGAGCATTTCGCAGCTGTGCTACCATCAGTAGTAGCATTGGAACTGCGAGCAACATTCCTCTTCAAAGGCTCATTATCTTCTGCAAAGATCCCTTGTCTGATGGCATCCTCGATTTGAACCCCCATTTCATGAAGGGCTGGAAAGGTAAACAGAGGTAGAACGACCATCTTTTGCAGTAACTTGCCATGTAGATTCCGAACAATCATCCTGATCTGATCTTTGTCGGAAGGTTTTGTAGTCATCATTGAGGCCTTTACTCTCCATCTCGTTACGAACTCTGAGAAACCCTTCTTTGGCTCTTGGCGGGTGGCATCAAGATCACGAGTTGTGACCTCAATCTGCGTGTTGTAGGAGTATTGAGCAATGAAGGCCTCAGCCAGCTCTTCCCAGTTCTGTTTCACAGAGTTCTCCAATTTTGCATACCAGATTGCGGCTATCCCAGACAGGGTTCGGTCGAATAGTGACAATTTCTGGGCTGTGGTCAAACCCATTGGCCTCAAGATATCAGAAAACAGTTGGAGGTGCACCATTGGGTCTTCAAAGCCATCGAATCAATCGATATGTGGCATCTTGAACCGATCCGGTAATGTCACCACTGAGTCGGTATAACCATCCTCTATATCAGGAATAGAGTGGGCCCCCTGAGACTTTTTGAACAATTTCTCAAGCTTGCTCACTTTCAATGCTGTGGGGTCCGTCTCGAACTCAAGGGGGAGTCTGGTAGGTTGGTGGGTGTTTTAGACAGCTGGGGTAGAACCGGGGGCGGAGCTGGCCCGCCTGGAATGTCCGTATCATCCTGGACGTGGATTGCCTCCCCGAGTATGGGGACTCTTGGTGGGGGAGGAGCCTGGTGTGAAGTAGATACTCCAGTTTGCTGCTCTAACCTGGCAATTGTCTCTGCTGTTGGGCTATGACCACGGCCTGTTACTTGGCAAATTCCGCTTGACAGACAGCGTCTTGCTGCATGGCTTTCATACTATCCTGGAGCTGGCGCACCATCTCTTCTAAGCCTGACATACTGTCCTGATCTGATTGAACCACCAGTATATCTATCTCTACAGTAGACTGGAAAATCTCAACCTGGCTATTCAAAGACCACTGAGCTGGTAGCTGTTGTACTGGTGGTCTGTGCCTGACCGACTTTTTCACCTTGCCTCTGGTAAAGGAACGCTGATTGCCCTTGAATTGAATCTCTGACCCGACAAAGTCTATCAACATAAGTTCGGTGTACCCGGGGGATATTGGAGCCTTCTGAAGCTATGGTTCCAAGACTACCTAGCAAAAGAGAAAACAGACAGCATCTCAGCCTGATTTCACCTGAACAGATATGAGCATAGTTGAATGAGTGTGCTCTCTACTGAATTCTGCCTAAAATTCTGCCGGTAAACTGATACCCTCAGGTAAAACTGATTCTTCCAAATACTGATGCCCGCAGGCCTGATACCCAGACTTGCAAACTGACACATACAACCTGTAGAGACACACTCTGACAGCACGTATCAAGCAAGTAAGAGCCAAAACACCCCTATGGAGGGGTAGGGTTTTCCTGTCCTATTTTGTCAGGAGCTAGGGTTTCACTATGCACACAGCGGTTTCAAACAACCTATGATCGGGTAAGCAACCTGTCCTAGCTTGGGAATGGTCATTATGGATTTCGATATGCACTAGGTCGAATGGTCAAAAAGGGTGCCCCGGTAAAACCGGGGTTTATGTTCCCGTTGTGGCAGAGCCCGCAATCGATCAGCCTTATGGCACGCTTCTCAAAGCAAGCCTCCGGCAAACCGTTCAGAAATAGCATACGGTAAACACAGTGTCCTAGGCGCACCAATGCACATGCAATGCAAAGAAACACATAAGTGTAATCAAAACAAGATATCATGAGTTCGAATCAAGTTCTCTAATTCCCCAGCAGAATCACTAGAAACTGTAGATGCGCCCCTTGGGCCTCACTACAGTTCGGACTCAATTTGTGTCGGTTCTTAATCTGATCTTGCAATGTGCCATGCAAGATTGATAGATCACCAAAGAGTCCAAATCCGGCAAATCGTTTTTTTTTTAAAACAGATTTTTTTGAAAGAAGTGCCAAACATGGACTGCTTTGCCAGATACAGAGTCGCCACCTAAATATTTATTTTGGGAAATTTAGGAAACCCTGACTCGTTGCCTAAAGCCACGTGTCCGTTATCACCAAAGTTGCCTCAGCTCGGGAACTTGGGTATGATTGGGGAAGGTCACTTCGTGAGCACCCCCGCTCGCCCGATCAAAGATCGGCCTCTACTAACCATGATATCAAGTTTTGAAAACATTGTGTGCTCTTATTCCGGTTATTAGCCTAGATTTACTATGTGATGCGCACAGCATACAAGTATAGACTGGATCGCTGAATTGGAACAAAACATTTCATATTTATTTTTGAAAGTGGTTTGCTACTCGCAAGTAGGCTTAAAATGAAGATTTTGCCACCCTCGGGTGGGCTTAGAAAACATGGTTTTGCCACTATCTAGTGGGCTTAAAACTCACAGTCAATGCATTATTCCAATTCAGATAATCCAACCTTCACCCACAGGCATTCAGGCAGTTATATCACATAAGCACATAGCCTCATGGTAAGCATGCTATCATGGCAGTCACTCACACGCATGCAAGGATGCTAAAGCATAAAACTTACCGAGTACTCAAGCCAAAACAGAAGCTATGTTAGAAATCTATGCATGATACTAACTATACAGAAATGCCTAATGCAACACATGCAAAATGCGACTAAGATAGGCTCGGCTATTCTAAACATGGCATATGAAATGCTACAGCTAACATGTATTCAACTCGGAATTGAAATACAATGCAGTGAGTATGATGCGCCGAGCCCGGTGCATGCAAAACAGATGAATGAATGCAAACATGCTATCATACTGTATGCTAATCGAAACGTGCCCTAATCTAACCATCATAAGCTAGTAAATAAAAAGGAGAAAGACGTGGGGTTGGAAGACATACATCACACACACGCACACTTATTACAGTTGTGCCCTCGCTCGGAGGGTCCAAATAAATAATATACAGTCCAAATAAATAGTACAGTCCGAATAAGTACAAAACCCTAATTAATTAACAAATTAATCTAGGAAAGCAGTAAATTAGCATGCAAGCCTATGGACTGCCTCAGCTCTGTTCCGAATGATGAATGACGCGTGCCTGAGTTGCCTTGCGCGGAAATCCGTTGCGATGCCCCAATTAGCCTCTGTTTACAATTAAGCCCGGAATATTGCACGAAGCTCCAAAAGACTGTCGATTTCTGATTTGCTGCAACAGAGAGTAAGAAAGGGGCATGGCAATGTATTTTCACATATGTATGCTTCCTCGATCCTCGTGCCATCAATCACGCATCTCGATGCATGATGGCCGAGGAGTCGAATTGCACGATTCAATATGAAATGAATGCACATGGAGACACAACAAGACCGAGACTCCATCATGGATAATCCGGAGTGTCGTGATCAGGAATTGAGACACGTTTCGTCACTCGGAGTATGAAACGTCCCCCGTTTCTCATGTTCGGGCTAACTCCTATCCCAAACACAATGCAATATGCATGACATGCATGAATGCGACTAATATACAACCTAGCATACGCAATGCTATGAAATGGCATACACAATGCTCGATGTAACATGGCCTACACAATGCTCTAACATACAATCTAGCATACGCAATGCTATGAAATGGAATGGCATACATAATGCATAATGGACTTACACCAACAGGAGTGGGACCTCAGCCACACTCACATTAGTGGCCATAAGATGAAAATGAGACTACCGAAATGTGTGCACACATGCACGCAAACCGAGGACCGAATCTAAGGCATAGCATGCAACTCTAACAAGGCATGGCAAGGATGAAGCATGGCATTCAAACATGTAAATTCCAGTACTGAAACATGATGCTAAAAGGTCCCGCAACATGGAAACATGGCACCTGATGCATGAGATGAGCCCCGAAACTCAAAACTAGGCACATGTATTAACTTATAACTATACAAAACATGCATTATTTAACCACGAAGCACAAAGACAGAGCCAAGGCAGTCCCAAAACATGAACATTTCTTGTTCAAAGCATGACCAAAAGATGCTAGCATGATGGACTAAAATGGCATGCAACTTTGACTAGCAAACATGGTTTACATGGCATGTATATGAAGCGCATGAGAACTCATCAAACCAGTAAAAATTAGTGAATAAAACATGTCAAATATGCCCAAATAATCACTGAAATACAGCCCATGCATGCCAAAATGATGAGCTCCTTTAGAGGGCCATACAAGGGGTTATTAAGCACATACAAGATAGAAACTTAGCAAGACTAAACCAACTCCGGAAATGGGTTATGAAAGCCCTAAAACCCACCAAATAGGCCCTAGAATCAGTTTTGGAAACATGCAAAGAAAGGCCTTTTGGAAAGGCCTTGAATGGGGTCTCTCTACACATGCATCATAGAAATAAAATGTGGCTAAAAGGGGCTTGGACAGAGCCAAGGCAGACCCCAAAACTCACAGAATGAGGCTGAAACAAGACTTCGATGCATGAAAAATAGGGTCCCTTTGGAAGGCCCAAAAGACCACCAAACAAGACAAGGAGAGAGGGGGTCACCCCGCCTCTAATTTTGGCCCTCAAAAATACATCTAAGCCACTGAAAATCCACTGGATTTTAGTGGCTAAGAGGCCAAACCATGGTGTAACAGGGCCGCGGGGGACCTCGCTACAGCTCGGACTCGATTTTGTTGTCACGGTTCTTAATCTTGAACCAAAGAGTCCAAATCCGGCAAATCGTTTTGAGAAAACAGATTTTTGAAAGAAGTGCCAAACATGGACTGCTTTGCCAGAGACAGAGTCGCCACCTAAATATTTTATTTTGGGAAATTTAGGAAACCCTGACTCGTTGCCTAAGGCCACGTGTCCGTCATCACCAAGTTGCCTCGGCTCGGGAACTTGGGTACGATTGGGGAAGGTCACTTCGTGAGCACCCCCGCTCGCCCGATCAAAGATCAGCCTCTACTAACCATGATATCAAGTTTTGAAAACATTATGCGTTCTTATTCCGGTTATTAGCCTAGGATTACTACGTGATGCGCACAGCATACAAGTATAGACTGGATCGCCTGAATTGAACAAAACACTTCATGTTTGTTTTTGAAAGATGGTTTGCTACTCGCAAGTAGGCTTAAAATGCAGATTTTGCCACCCTCGGGTGGGCTTAGAAAAGATGGTCTTGCCACTATCTAGTGGGCTTAAAACTCACAGTCAATGCTTTGTTCCAATCCAAACAACCCAACCTCCACCCATAGGCATTCAAGCAATTATATCACATAAGCACATAGCCTCATGGTAAGCATGCTATTCATGGTAGTCACTCACACGCATGCAAGGATGCTAAAGCATAAAACTTACCGAGTACTCCAAGCTAAAACAGAAGCTAATTAGAAATCCATGCATGATCCTAACTATGCAGAAATGCCTAATGCAACACATGCAAAAATGCAACTATAGCAGGCTCGGCTACTCTAAACATGGCATATGAAATGCAACAGCTATCATGTATTCAACTTGGAATTGAAATACAAATGCAGTTAGTATGATGCGCCGAGCCCGGTGCATGCAAGACGGATGAATGAATGCAAACATGCTATCATACTATATGCTAATTGAAACATGCCCTAATCTAACCATCATAAGCGGGTAAATAAAAGGGAAGAAAGACGTGGGGTTGGAAGACATACATCACACACACGCACACTTATTACAATTATGCCCTCGCGCAGAGGGTCCGAATAAATATATACAGTCCCGAATAGTACAGTCCAAATAAATAATACAGTCCAAAATATGTACAAATTCCTAATTAATTAACAAAATTAACTAGGAAAACTATAAACTGGCATGCAAGCCAGGACTGCCTTGACTCTTCTTCAGATGATGAATGATGCATATCCGGGTTGTCTTTGCGCGGAAATCCACTGTGATGCCCCAATTAGCCTCTGTTTTGTAATTTTTCTTGGAAAGCGCACCAAGCCCCGGAAGACTGCTGATTCTTGATTTGCTACAACAGAGAGCAGGAAAGGGGCATGGCAATGTATTTTCACAAATGTATGCATGCCTCGATCCTCGTGCCACCAATCACGCATCTCGATGCATGATGGCCGAGGAGTCAAATTGCACAACTCAATATAGAATGAATGCATATGAAAACTTAACTAAAACCTAACTCCATCACGGATAATCCGGAGTGTCGGTGACTGGGAAATTGAGATACGTTCCGTCACTCGGAGTACGAAACGTCCCTCGTTTCCCGTGCTCGGGTTAACTCCTATCCCGAACACAATGCAATATGCATGACATGCATGAATGCAACTAAGATACAACCTAACATGCACAATGCTATGAAATGGCATACACGATGCACGAGGTAACATGGCATACACAATGCACTAACATACAACCTAGCATGCGCAATGCTATGGAATGAAATGGCATACACAATGCATGATGGACTTACACCAACACAAGTGGACCTCAGCCACACTCACATAGGAGGCCATTAGATTAAAATGAGACAACTCGAGATGCGTGCACGCGTGCACGCAAACCGAGGACCGACCCTAAGGCACGAATGCCGCTCTAACAAGACATGGCAAGGCATGGAACATGGCATACAAGCATACAAATTTCAGTAGCAAAATACGATGCAAAACAGCCCCGAATCATGGAAACATGGCACCCGATGCATGGAATGATCCCGAAATGCAAAATTAGGCATACGGAATGACCTATGACTATGCAATGCATGCATTATTCGAACATGAAGTGTGAAGACAGAAGCGAGGCAGCCCCAAAATAAGCACATTTATAGTTCTAAGCAAGGTCAAACAGCGAGCGCAAATGGGGCTAAACTAGCATGCAAAAATGGCCCCGAAAGCAAGATAATGAAGCAAGTGACAGCTGCTGACCCTAAACAGAGAAGGGCCCTTCTAAAATGTCAAATAGGGGCCCAAAATATGGTACTTTACAGTTTTCCACAAGCCACAAAAACAGACACAAGTATGGCAAAACTCTCATGCAAAAAGTGGGCCTAAAGGAGGACAAAGAAGCAAGTGATTCATGCTGGCCTCAAACAGATGAAGGTCCTTCAACAAAGTTGAAGAGAGGCCTAAAAAATGGCATTTTACAGTTTATGGTCAAACCCAAAACAGTGCAAAAGCATGCTCAAAATACTATACAAGATGAGGCCAAAAAGAGAGCTATAACACTAAGTATAAAAAGGATGCCTCAAACAGTAAAAGACCCTTAATGAAACATGAAGAAGTGGTCAAAATAAGGCCATTCACAGTTTGGACCAAAGCCCAAAAACAGAAGCACAAGAGGCTAACAAAGCATGCAAAAATGAGGCCAAGAGAGGGGTAAAGAGACAAGTGACATATGGAGGCCCCAAATAGTGATGAACCCTTCAACAATGTTGAAGAAAGGCTCAAAATAAGCTACATTACAGTTTACAACAGAGCCCAAAACAGTTTACATACAGGCCAAAAATGCTATGCAAGAAAGAGGGATACAAGAAGGGTAAACAGGCAAGTGCAAGAAGGAAGCCTCAAACAGGTAAATACCCTTAATCAAACATGAAAAATGGATCAAAATAATGCTACTTTCAGTTGGGGTCGGAGCCCAAATATGCAAGCAAGAATGGCTTAAATAGGATGCAAAAATAAGCTTAAAAAGAGGGGAAATGTTGCTCACCCTTGTAGACCAAACTTCAACACTTCTTGGCTTGAGAAATAGTGCCTCCAAAGCTCTGAGAAGGCCCTCCAAGCTGCTGGAATGGAGTGGTGGTGTGGTGCTAGGTGGTGGTGTAGAAATGAGTGAAGGACTTGAGAGGTTTGGAGCTTGGAAGTGTAGAGAGAGAGAGATACAATATAGGAGCTTCAAAGGTGGTTTTTCTAACCCCTAAACCAGAGCTGGAGGTTGGTTTATATAGGCAAAAGAGGGGGAGAAAGAGGGGGAAAAAAGGGGGGGAAATGGATTCAAGTTTCCCCCCAAAAAGTTGGCCCCCCGGATACAAAATCTGGGGGGGGGGGGAAAAAAGTGTATATTTGTAATGTACCAACTGTAAGGATTCTGGCCGGCCAGGTATTGGATTTGCAGGTGGCCGGCCGGCTCTCCCCATGGCCGGCCGGCCAGGGGTCAAAAAGCCAAGTGTAATTACTAGCCGACCACCACAAATTGGTGGCCTTCCAGGTGTTCTCAACACAACCCTGTGGTCAAAAATTGGCAACAGTGAACTAGGAGAGAGAATAGGCCACTTTTAGGAGGGGTTCAAAAGGGTCAATCACAATTACTAGCCGACCATATGATATTTGTGGCCTCCCATGTGTGTACAACACAAATATGTGGTTTGGAGCTGGAAAAAGTGGACTTAGGGTGGTCAACATTGGCTTTCGAGTGAGAAAAACGGGCGTCGGAGCGTAATGAAGGAATATAACTGGTTGCTGAAACAATTACTGGCCTCCCACCCTTCTATGACCTTCCTGGTGATGAAACAGAGGTCCCTGCAAAAAATGAACACAAACCGATGCAAAATGAAGGTTCGGGGGCCGAAACGCGCAGTCCGAGGCCCCGAAAATTGACTGTTAGGCACCGGGAGTGGTGTTCGACCACGAAGTGGGTCTCTCAGACCACAGTGTCCCTCAAAAGGGAGTAAATAAGATATGTGCCAAAAACCAGAGCAAACGGAGATGGTTAAGCGGTCCCGAACCGAGGCACACGGCCAACGACTCCGAAAACCGAGAACTGGGCTCTGAAATGGGCAAAATGGCCTACGACCACGAAACGTAGCCTACGGCCACTGAGAGATGGTCTACGAGACCTCTCCCTCCCTTCTGGAAGAAAAACAAGGAAAATCGAGCCTAGCTCGCAAACCGAGGCAAAGCATGAGATAGCCCGAAGGTCCGGAGGCAAGGCTCGCAGTCGAGACTCTGAAACCTCTGGACGAGCACAGTATGCAACATCACCAAGCGCTCAATCGGTGACGTCTGAGTCTTAAGGTCGGTCAAAAATGGGGTGTCTACAGTTGCCCCTCTTTGACAGAACTCGAAAGTCACAAGTGACGGGAGTGAATGTCAAAGCCCAGAGACAACCCATTTTGACAAAGCTGAAGACTTAGACAATCATACAAGATAAACAGAGATATGCCCGCAGGCGCGCCCGCAGGCAAGAGGCAAAATGTAAAGCGATATGCACAGGGCCAGATGTAACTTAAAGATCATGCAAATGCAGCAAGCTGTAATGAAGCAATTATTCGCAAATAGATGCAACAGTTTTAAGCAAGAATGCAAAGCAACAACTACATTTCATGCAGTTAAAAATGCGGAGAATTATTCCATTCTCGTCGCGTCTCACACGGAGAAGATACGATACCTGCGTGATCCGCCTGGTCGCACCAGCTTCAAATGAACCGTACATACAATATCGTGCCTGCAAAAAGAAAGAAACTCAACAAGCACAACATTCTTAGCAACATATATTCAATGTGATATCGAAAGTTCGACAAACGTGGTGTCGGTGGGTTGAGTGCATCGCAATGCGAGAAAGGAGCGTGCGTGACAACGCAAGCTTAAGCACAGAGGCATGGTAATATCACGAAAACGTGCATAAAAATGCAAGTATGTTCATGAGAATGCAAGTTATGTGCACAATAATGTAGAATAAGCGCGAACTAGAATGCATGTTTGTCACGAAACAACGGGCAGAGAAATGCGCGTTTTGATGAGAGCGACTTGACCGCGGCCTCCGGTTTACATCCCGGAGAGATCACAACATGTTCAAAAAGGATACATCTCACTTTCGATGAGTAATGATGAGATACGCATCAGGAGTTGAAACTAAAGTTCCGGCAGAGCGATTTCGCGACAGGAAGTGCACTTCTTTCGTACTTTTTCAGGTCCCTGGAACTCCAATCCTTCCCAAAATTTGCAGAGAGCTTGGGACCCACCTAGAGATCACCACTGGCCAGTTTTCTTTCCCAAGGGAGGCCATCAGCTAGGTTTTGAAAAGGAGATGGCCGGCCAGCCTGAAAAGGTGGCCGGCCGGCCACTTGCCCAAATCCGTGGGCATTTTGGTCTTTTCACCTTCTTTTCTTTAAATCCACTCACCCAAACACTTTGAGCTCATAACCTCAGCTTCGAAATCATCTCCTCTAGCTCCCCAAACCATTTTCTCCCTCAGATCTGTGCTCTATACGCATTTTCCAACGTCCCACGCAAGTTGTTTCCGTGAAATCTTTCAGTTTTAAGCACTTTGAGCCGATTAAATTTTGATTTCGGGGGCTTCTTTTCTCATTTTCGCCACTTGAGGTGAGTTTGCCTCAACATTTGGAAGATTTTCTCGGGAGTTGACTTTTGTTGACTTTTTCATTTCCCGAGAGTTGACTTTTGTTGACTTTTTCCAATTGTGGCTCATTTTTGCTCGTTTTTTGCTTCTTTTGCAGATTTTCTGAAATGGCCGGCCATTTTCCCCATGGTGGGGGTCCTTCGGGTGCTGGGGATGATCTTGACATTATGGCCCTGCCTCCGGGGGTTCGACCCTTCATTCCCGAGAGGTACGCCCCGCCGGCACATGTTCTTCCACGAGCTGTTTTCCATCACTTCACAGACTTTGATGAGCGAAGCGTCCGGGGATCTGCTTCTGCGGGAGCCAGAGTATCATCTTTCATATGAGGCATGAGAGGTATTTACTTCGTTTTTACCTTTTTTGCAACATATTCTGCATTTTTCATGCATTCTATGCCTTTGCCATGTTTGTATTCTGAACACACGGTTCAATCTCTCGAATTTATGAACACTCAGTCCATAAATTGATTGTGAGCACACGGCACACACTGGTTGAGAATTGAACACACGGCCTAAACTCTGAGATGAACACACAGCCCACACTTTGATGTTGGACACACAGCTCGTTGTCGAGGTGAACACACGGCACACACTGATTGAAACTTGAACACGCAGCCCAAACACTTGAGATGAACACACAGCTCATACTTTGATGTCGAACACACAGCTCGTTGTTGAGGTGAACTCACGGCACACACTGATTGAGAGTTGAACACACAGCCCAAACTGAAGGTGAACACGCAGCACACACTGATTGAAAGTTGAACACGCAGCCCGTTGTTGAGGTGAACACACGGCACACACTGATTGAGAGTTGAACACGCAGCCCGTTGTTGAGGTGAACACACGACACACACTGATTGAAACTTGAACACGCAGCCCAAACACTGATTCTCTGAACACACAGCCCAAATAATGATTTTCTGAACACACAGCCCAAATTGAAGGTGAACACGCAGCACACACTGATTGAGAGTTGAACACACAGCCCAAATACTGATTCTCTGAACACACAGCTCGAATTGAAGGTGAACACGCAGCATACACTGATTGAGAGTTGAACACACAACCCAAACACTGATTTTCTGAACACACAGCCCAAATTGAAGGTGAACACGCAGCACACACTGATTGAGAGTTGAACACACAGCCCAAACACTGATTTTCTGAACACACAGCCCAAATTGAAGGTGAACACGCAGCACACACTGATTGAGAGTTGAACACGCAGCCCAAACACTGATTTTCTGAACACACAGCCCGAATTGAAGGTGAACACGTAGCACACACTAATTGAGAGTTGAACACACAGCCCAAACACTGATTTTCTGAACACACAGCCCAAATTGAAGGTGAACACGCAGCACACACTGATTGAGAGTTGAACACATAGCCCAAATACTGATTCTCTGAACACACAGCCCAAATAATGGTTTTCTGAACACACAGCCCAGATTGAAGGTGAACACGCAGCACACACTGATTGAGAGTCGAACACACAGCCCAAACACTGATTCTCTGAACACACAGCTCGAATTGATGGTGAACACGCAGCACACACTGATTGAGAATTGAACACGCAGCCCAAATACTGATTCTTTGAACACACAGCCCAAATAATGATTTTCTGAACACACAGCCCAGATTTTGTTTCTGATTTTGACTTTGCACACGGCTCATACATTTTGTTTGCCCGCAGCTTATTCGTTTCATTTGCACGCAGCTCATTCATTTCATTCTAAAATGCTGAAACACGCATTCATTCTGAATGCAGGTGAGCTCTCGCACTGTGCGGGGATACGGCTCTACCGTGGCGCGGGATTGGTATACCGAGCTTCCAGAGGCTGTCCGGGATTTGGTCGACTTGGCAGGGTTTGGGCCCTTCTGCTCTAGGCTATCTCGTTGTTCTGCCAGGAGGACGTTGATGGCCGCCTTGGTGGAGAGATGGTGGGACACCGCCAACTCCTTCCATTTTTCTGCCACGGGGGACTTGACTATGACCCCGCTCGACTTTGCCGTACTGACTGGTCTTGATGTGGGAGGTTGGCCCATCCCTTATGACGAAGACATGGGCCAGTGGGAGGCCGCTTGGATACATTTATTGGGGGCTCGCCCGCCTGTTGATAGATCTTCGGGCAGAGTCCGATATACCTGGTTCTCTTCCCATTTTCGGAGGGTGGAGATGGAGCCCGGGACTCCTGAGGAGGCAGAGCAGTATGCCCATGGTTTTCTAATGTTCCTTTTCGGGACTACTTTGTTTGCCGATAGAGGGAACATGGTTGGACTGTATCTGTTGAGCGCTCTGGTGGACCTATCACAGGTCAGACGGTATGGCTGGGGTGGCGCCGGCTTGGCCACCCTTTACTGCTATATGAGCGCGACCTCCCGCGGTCGGGGAGACTTGCTTGGTGGCTACTGGAGAGCTTGGGAGGTACTTTCTGCCATTCTAATTTACATTTCTGCTCCTCATTACTTGTATCTTGCACACACGGCGCACTCTACACTCTGTATTTTGCCCTCAGCACTCTACATTTACAATCTGCACTGCTTTCCACAGCTATGGGTCTATGTGTACTTCCCAACATTAGCCCCGGAGTTGGTGGTAGAGGGGCCCCTCGTGACCCCGTACTCACTTGTATTTGAGGGGCAGCACCGGCCAAGACCTCGGGAGACTCTCCTTTATCTACGGTAGTACTTCGACACGGTGCGGTCGACGGAGGTATTTCAGAACTCTTAGTCCTTTTCGTTTTCATCTTTGATTTGTCTTGTACATTTCCGATTTCTGATTGGTTTATGCATCGGTTATCTGCAGATCACATGGCAGCCCTGGGCGCCCTTAGGTGAAGGTCTCCGATTCCAATTTGCCGGAGGACAGGGTGCTTCCCAGTACAGGATCCTATTCGAGGGGCCAGTTGGTAGGGCCCGGTTTCTGGGGGAGCGCTTTTTGCGTCAGGTGTGGGGCTATACTTCTCAGGACCCTCCCTCAGCACCCCCAGTTGATATGCGGATTGCTGACAGGCTTTCCTCCCGGGATGTTACTAGTGCTATGCTGGGTACTGACGCCTTACTGCATCTTGAGGAGGCAGATTATGCCACTTACCGTCACATATACTTGATACCACCGTTGACGGGAGTGCGCACTCCGATGATGAGGCCTACTGGCATGCCTTCTTCGAGCCAGGCCCAGGCTCGGGTTGCAGACGCCCCCTCCACCAGGAGGGCTGGTACATCTAGAGGTGGGGGTGGATTTGTTCCCCCGGTTCTTATCATCATCCTGGATGGCTGGACATGCCGACCGAGTTGATGGGGTGGCAGTATGGGACTACTTCTCCGATTCTGATCCCGATAGAGCCTCCGATGCCTGGCCACCGATATGTCAGAGACCCCGACTCACCACCGGTATGTTTTACAGCTTTGATTCATTACTCAGATACTTGGACGTTCATTCCTTCAGTGATACCCTTGCCTTTGCATCTGCAACCCCCCGTTGAGTACATGGATCAGGTGCTCGAGATGGTAGCCTCACTTGAGGGGATGGTCCTGCGGAGAGAGGCGCAGTTGTCTATTATGGGCTTCCAGGTACCCTTTAGTTTTCTGGCATTTACCATACTTCTGATGATATGCTGATTTTGATCATTCTACTGTACTGATAGGCTGCTTGTGTAGAGCACATCTGACACACACCCTACTTGCACACTGTGTTTACATGTACTTACTTCATGTAGTTTTCTTGTATCTGCATCTGATGTACATGTTTGAGCTGATGTATTCAAATTGAACTCTTTATTTTCAGATGCCTCCGGTATATGCTCAACCGCAGGCAGGGCCACATGGGCCTTCCTGGAGAGGTGGACCATCTGGGCCTTTTTGAGGAGTCGGGCCATCCAGGCCTTCTCGAGGAGTTGGGCCATCCAGGCCTTTTCGAGGAGCTGGGGCATCCGGGCCTTTTCGAGGAGCTCGGGGAGGGGGGTCGTCTCGCAGACGCAGGGCACACATTGTAGAGGAGGAGGCTACAGATCGTCAGTCAGAGACATCTGCTGATAGAGAGGGTAGTTCCGATCCCGACTCGGGGAGTGGAGGCGAGGCTGAGGGGGATCCCGAGGATAGTGGCTCCGACTTGGATGATGGTGGTGGTGCGGAGGCTGCTTCACTAAAGAGGATGAAGAGGGCCTCTTATTCCCGCTCCCGAGAGCATTGATGCTGCAGTCCCCTGTTTTATTTACCTTTTTGCTAGTAGTTTGTAGCACATTGTATATCATTAGGCAGTTTTGTTTTCTGTAAAACTTGTACCTCTGTTTGCAAAATGTGTTGTAACAAAGGAAGCATGATGGAATGAAACAGCTTTTGAAAAAAGTATTGTATTTTATGCTTTCAGCATCGCATCGCATCATTTTGCACAAAAATGAGATTTTGAATGGAAATGTGCATTGTGTATTTACCGAGTCAGGTAGTGAACCGACGCAACGAATTAAACAACTTAACTTACTAAGATACAACAAAACCTTAGCAAGTTTACAACTCGATAAGCAAAACAAAATAAGAGTAACGACTCAGGTACACAAAACTTGACAACTCGATAAACAAAACTCGATAAACAACACAGCTCGACTAACAAAGCAACAACTCGACTAACAAAGCAACAACTCGATAAGCAAGACTAAACAACAACTCAATAATCAAAGTGTATTTCGGACGATCTGGGCGACGGAACGCATCCGAAAGTGAGGGAAATTGAGGCCTTCGACACTCCCGATGCATAAAAATGCTTGGAACTTCCTTCCGGAGGGTAAAACAAGGCTAATGGCACACATTGGAGCATGGCCGGCCACCTTTGGGAGTCGGCCGGCCAGTTCTTTACAACTGAGGGGAGAAAGGTAGCCGGCCTGCTAGAAAAGGTGGCCGGCCGGCCACTTAGCTCTGCAACTACCAATTTTTTGACACGTGTCCCTGAATAGTGTCTTATCCTCTTTAAAAGCCTCAAACCCGTGGTTGATTCATTTCAACTTAGTCTTTCACCAAAATGGAGGCCTTCCTTGCCGAAAATCTCACAGTTTGGATGTCTTCTTTAGATGGCTCGGAAAAATTGAATTTCCGGGGTTTCGGCTTGAATGCACTATTCACGCTGAGCCGCACTCCGCTGCACTTTCCCTTCCTCCATGCCGCGGCGAGGTTTTGGAACCCAGTGACGCATGTTTTCAGCTTCGACGGGCAAGAGGTATGTCCAATTTTCGAAGATTTTCAAATTCTGATGGAATCTGAACGCTGTGAAGAAATTTTGCCTCAATTTCACTTTGGCCATGCCTAAGCTTTAGGGGAAATGTGTGGACTCACCATGCACGATGCTCGGTCTCTGATCTGCAACGGAGAGCTGGATATTCTCGGCTTGATCCATCGCTTTTCTGACGCTAGTGACCGCGGCAATCATTATTGGCAAAGTTTTCGGCAACACGCCCTTTGCTTGTGTATGCTATCTCACTTATTGCTTACTTCAGGCTTTGGCGGATCTAGCATTCGTCTGATTGAAGTTGCTCAAGGCTTGAAAGAAGGAAAAAGCTGTATCGTTATGACATTGGCCGAGACGCTGATGGGCTTGGACACTTTCTATCACCGGGAGACAACCAGATTTGCAGGGAGTCCACTACTGTTGCAGGTAATGTTTCCCACCCAATCTCACATATATATGGCTCACGTCACTCGGCCCTCAGGCTCGTTTTTCTCACAAAACCCTTTTCTTGCTTTTCTCTCATCGTACATCTCTCTATTCTTTATTCTCTCATTTTTCATCCCTCTTCAGGTATGGTTGATGGATAAATTGCAGGTTGTGGACTCTTGCCCAGCCTATTCAGCTCGCGGCTACTTCTTTCGCCAACGCTTAGTCGATGCCCCTGACGAAGGGTGGTGGTTTGATTGGATGTGCAACCTGTCTGCAGATCGCATTGCTTGGCGTTGTCCTTGGCTCAATCTCCCAGCGATGAGCTATAGCATGTCTCGGCTGGTCGGGATCCAGTTGATTGGTCTGACCCACTGCGTGTTTTACTTCCCGTTCCGGTTCCAGCGCCGGTTTGGCCATGATCAGACTTGCCCACCAGAGGGGATAGAGTACCCGGCTGCATTCCCGATCCGAGGCGCTCAGCTTGCCCGTTATGCCACGGCATGGAGGACTAGAGAGCTCCTATTCCCCACTCCCACTTTCAGTTGTACCTTGTCTGACGAGTGCTGGGACTGGCTTAATAAGGAGGCACAGACTGGGCCCATCTTGGCATTAGAGGCTTCTACTAGCTCTGGGAGGGGGCGCAGGGACACCTGACTTATCCGTGCCCCGGATTTATTGCTTTTAATAGTACTTTCAAGTTTTCTTCATGGATGTAATAAAAAAGCAACTTCAATTTGTATGCAAGAGCAGGAGAACTCTGTTTTGAAATCAATGAAATTGAAGGTTGTGGGTACTGAAAGTTTTCCGCTTTAGTCCAAAAATGGTCTTAGTTGTAAAAAGATTAATTTGAACAAAGTCAACTTTTATTAAAACTTTTCAAAACTATTTTCAATATGGATCAGAACTGGACACGCCTGAGATCTGTCACTGAGATGCACAACCCCGGATTCCAGCAACTGGAAAGTTGCCCCTAGTTTGCATGATATCGTGGCACTGCACAGCAACGGAAAGTTGCCCCTAGTCTGAGAAGCACTGCACCGGAGATCACGATAAATGCTGATGGACAAGGATGACTGAGATGATCAAATGGACAAAGTTGATCGGGGAAATGTTTGGGGCTGAACTTCAGGATGAAGTTGCCTACGTATCCCAAAGATGGGAATCAAGCCTTACGTAGTTCAGGTTTAGGTCCGCTCGGGTATTTTCACTCTCCTTTTACCCTCTAACTTTTGCCAAGGCCGCCCTTTGCGGGTTTTCAACCTTGCGAGCTCAGTTTTTATAATGTCAAATTTTTTGTGCTCTGAGTTTTGCCTAGGTCGCCCTTTCGGGTTTTCGGCCTAGCGAGCCTCTCAAGGGTAATATTTCTTCAACTTGTCCATGTTGATCGGCTGTGAAAACTCCAAGCCATCCAGATCCATCAGAACCACAGCTCCACCTGACCAGATAGACTTAATGATGTAGGGACCAGTCCAATTAGGTCTAAACTTGCCCCTAGGGTCATGGATGGGAGCCCGGTTGTCTTTGAGCACCAAATCTCCTTCCTTTAGATTCCTGGACTTAACTTTCTTGTTAAAAGCCCGGGCGATTCTTCGTTGATAGCCTTGAACGTGGTACAGTGCTTTCAGTCTTCTCTCATCAAAAAGCATGAGTTCCTCAAACCTGCTTTGTTGCCAATCTGCCTCGGCTATTTGGCATTCAGCCAATACTCGCAATGACGGAACTTCAATCTCGATAGGTAGAACGGCCTCCATCCCATAAACCAATGAATACGGAGTCGCCCCAGTAGAAGTTCTGATTGAAGTCCGGTAGCCCCACAGAGCAAACGACAGCTTATCTGGCCAGTCCCGGTAGGTTTCCACCATCTTCTTTAGTATGTGCTTGATATTCTTGTTGGCAGCCTCAACCGCTCCATTGGTTTGCGGCCGGTATGTGGATGACTTATGAAAAGCCACGTTGTATTTTTCCAACAAGTCTATCACTTCTTTCTTGAAGTGGGAACCGTTATCTGAAATTACCTCGTTTGGGACCCCGTAGCGACAGATGATGTTGTTTCTGATAAACCTTGCGACGTGTGAAGCCTTCAACACCGCATAAGATTGGGCCTCGACCCACTTCGTGAAATAATCTATTGCAACCAGGATGAACTCATGCCCATTTGACCCCTTCGGAGTGACAGCCCCGATCACATCAATTCCCCAGACTGAAAATGGCCATGGTGAAGTCATGCTGTACAGCTTTGACGGCGGGATGTTCATGCGATTTGCATGAATTTGACACTTGTGGCATCGCCGGACAAAACCGATACAATCCTCCTCCATGGTGGACCAGTAATAACCCTACCTGAGGATCTTCCGTGCTAGCATTACTCCATTCATGTGTGCACCACATTCTCCTCTGTGGATGGCTTCCATCAGACTCTTCGACTCTTCGGCATCAACACACAGCGTATGCATTCCCAGATGACCTCTTCTATACAGCTTACCCCCACAGATGATGAACTGAATGGCCAATCTTCTTATTGCCCTTTTATCCTTGGCATTTACCCCTGGCGGGTATGCTTCCTTCTCCAGGAAATTCCAAATGTCATGATACCAGGGGTTTTCGTCCTGAACTTCATCTATAGCAACAATTGACTCGTAGGCTGGCACAAACTTCTGGTCAATGATGACTGGATGCATCCGGACTTCGTATGGGATGTCTATCATGGAAGACAGAGTTGGTAAAGAATCTGCGAACCTGTTGTTCTCTCTTAGTAGATGAGTAAAGTTTAGCTTCTCAAACCGAGGAATTAGCAAATCCAAGGTCTGGTGATACATCATCATCTTTTCCTCTTTTACTTTCCAGTCTCCTTTTGCTTGAGACACAACAAGATTCGAGTCCCCGATGACGTCCAACCGTCTTGACCCTAGTTCCAAGGCTGCTTCCAAACCAGCAATGCATGCCTCGTATTCTGCTTCATTGTTCGAGACTTTGAATCGAAGTTTGAAGGCTAGGGGGATATGGGAATCGTCGGGTGCTATCAGCAACACCCCTATCCCATACTCGTGCTGATTTGATGCTCCGTCAAAGTACATCGTCCACGTCTCATCGTCCATGTGCAAAATGGCTTCATCTAGAAATAAGTACTCGACTGCTTCACCTCCTTTCACTGGATGGACGGCTAAGAATTCTGCCACTGCTCTTCCTTTGACCGACTTGCGTGTTACATATTTCAGATCAAATTCGGAGAGCAACAGCAACCAACGAGCTAGCCTACCCGTAAGTGCTGGTTTCTCGAAAAGATATTTGATGGGATCGAGTCGCGAAACCAACATTACGGAGTGAGCTAACAGGTAGTGCCGCAGCTTCTTGGTAGCCCATACCAAAGCCAAGCAAGCCTTTTCCAATGGTGTGTAGCGAGTCTCATATTCTAGCATTTTCTTACTCAGATAGTAGATGGCTCTCTCCACTTTGTCTTCAGATTCTTGTGCGAGCATGCAGCCCATGGTGGTCTCAGTCACTGAAAGGTACAATATCAACGGTTTCCCCGGTTCTGGTGGTGATAAAACGGGCGGGTTCTGTAGATATTCTTTAATCTGTTCAAACGCAGCTTGACATCGGCCATCCCATTGGAACTTCTTGCCTTTCTTCAGGAGACCAAAAAGTGGTTCACAAGTCAAGGTTAATTTTGAGATAAACCGTCTTATGAATTGCACTTTACCCAGAAAGCCTCGCACCTCCTTTTCAGTCCTTGGTGGTGGCATTTCTAAGATGGCCTTGATTTTGGAAGGGTCGACTTCGATGCCGCTTTGTGTAATCAGAAACCCTAGCATTTTTCCCGCTGTAACACCGAATGTACATTTCTGAGGATTCAGCCGCAACCAAAATTCTCTGATCCTTTGAAAAAACTTGTGCAAGGCGGTGTAGTGGCCCTCTCTATCTTTGGACTTGACAATCATGTCGTCCACGTACACCTCAACCTCCTTGTGGATCATATCATGTAATATTGTGGTCGCGGCCCGTTGATAAGTAGCTCCAGCATTCTTCAGCCCAAACGGCATGACTCTATAGCAGTATGTCCCCCACGGGGTGGTGAATGCAGTCTTTTCCCGGTCTTCTGGTGCCATTACTATCTGATTGTAGCCGGAGAAGCCATCCATGAATGAAAGCAACGCGTGCCCTGCTGTGAAATCCACCAACTCATCAATATGCGGTAAGGGAAAGTCGTCCTTCGGACTAGCTCTGTTCAAATCCCTGAAGTCTACGCATACTCGGATCCTGCCATCTTTTTTCGGCACCGGAACGATGTTGGCCAACCAAGTCGGGTATTCTGATACCAGCAGGAAGCTTGCGTCGATTTGCTTGGTGACCTCTTCCTTAATCTTGAGAGCCCAATCCGGGCGGATCCTCCTGAGTTTCTGTTTGACTGGTCAGGCCTCGGGGTCAAGAGGGATCCGATGCTGTACAATCTCAGGATCGATTCCAGGCATGTCTTCGTAGAACCATGCGAAAACATCTTTGAAATCTTTTAATAAAGCGACTAAGCGCTCGCGTTCCTCCGAAGACAATGTGGACCCGATCTGGACCAGCCGCGGGTCTTCCTCAGTACCAACATTCACGGTAATGATTTCATCCATTAGGGGTTTAACAAATCTCTCCTGCTCTTGCTCAATTAAACGTTGCAAAACCGGAGGGATTTCTTCCTCATCGTTTTCATCAAAATTTTGAAAGTCCGAGTTTATGCAATAAATCAAGGGCATAGAAAAGTACTCAGAAACCATAGCTACTTGATTCTCATTAAGTTCATCCAAATAGTCCGAATTCTCAGTTACAACAGACTCAAATGAGAAAGAAAAAGACGACCTGGACAAGACTGTGGCATCCGGGTTATCATCCCCAGGAGTACCAGACTCAGACTCAGTCGAGCTGGAACCTGATTCCGACTCACAAGACTCGGTGGAATCAGATTCCGGCTCACTACCTGACCCGGTGCTGCTGGACAAAAATCCCTCATCGTATTGCCACGTGAGAGAGGGTGCGATAGATGCATCCAAGATAGCTGCTGGTAGGCTCGCAGCCGTTTCATCCCCAATCATGGAAACCGAGAAGTTATCCCCCAAGCACTTTTGGTCGATCGGAGGATCTGAAAGTAGACATGCCAGTGCTACCCCCATTTCAACTTCAGTGCCCTCGGAGTCCACTGCCTTACACTGCTCAACCTCAGCTGATGGGTCCGTCTGCTCTTCGGCAACATCCTCCCCCGGTAATTGCAGGTTGAAGAAGATCTTGAAACCTGGCACGCGCTTCCTCTCCGCGTTCAGTCATGGCTCTGGAAAGCCACAAAAAGGAAAGTCTTCCCCCTCCCGGACGAAGCGTCCGTTTAGGGTACCCTGAATGGGCCTATGCATCAGCTCGAATGGCTTCCCAGCCTTCTTTGCTCTGGCTCTTCCGGCCATTTCTTTTCCCTTTCTTACCCAGTCCTCTTTGGGGGGCAGATAACCCCAGCCAAAGGTATGAGGGTTGTGTGGCACTTCGGCCAATGCTGCAACGCCCTTCCGGCCGCTTTTTCCTAATCCCATCCCGGGGATGTGTTGTAGCTTGTTCATGAGGTAGACAGATTGAGCACTGACGTACACTCCTTCATTCACAGCCATGATATTCTGCACCACCCGAGCATCAGCCAGAGTGAACCCTGATAAGAACACATCCTCCGTGCCATGCTCGATTTCCAAGACTGGTGTGGACACTTCTGGCGGCGGATGGATGGACGAATTCCCGAAGACAATAGCCACCCCCTTCCCGTGAGGGTACTTCAACATCTGATGTAAAATGGAAGAGACTGCCTTCACTTGGTGCAACCACGGCCATCCCAAGAGTAGATTGAAGGTTGCAGGAACGTCCAAGACATGGAATTCAATGTTGTGTTGTCCTGGACCAACCTGGGTTTCAATTTTGACAGTCCCCATCACCTCTCTGCTAGTATTATCATAGGCTCTAATCACTTGGGTAGTCGGTACGAAGTCCACGGGCTTCAACCCAATTGCATACGCTATTCTGGCTGGGCAGACGTTGATGGCGGATCCGATATCAACAAGTACCACTGGTATCCACTTGTCACTACATTCCACAGAAATGTAGAGGGGTTTGTTATGATTTGCGCCCTCAGGCGGCAGTTCTTTGTCTGAAAAGGATAATGCCGGGGAACCTCCTCCCGGAAAGACCAGTCCAACCAGCTGTTCTGGTGTGGTATCTATAGAGAGTTTGGCCTTGTCCATAGCAGATAGGACAGCCTGCCTGTGCACTCGTGAAGCCATGAGCAGTCCCCAGATGGAGATGTCTGCTTGTATCTTCTTTAATTGCTTCAGCACGGCTTCTTCTTCAAGTTGTTTCTCTTTCTGCTTCTCAGCTTCCTTGTCCTTCCCAGATGCCTCTGGCTGGTCTAGGTGCGGGGGCTTGAAATACCGCCCACTTCTTGTCATGTGATCAACCTCATCGAGATACCAGGTGTCATCTGGTTAATTGCTTCCCCAATCCTCGTCTGTGTGGGCAAGACATAAATCGTCGTCTTCCACCACATCCCATGAGTAGCCAACAAACATCTGTCTGGCTCTGGCGTGACTATACCCGCAGTACTTTCAGCCCACATGCTCGCAGCATCTTCTGTCTTCGTGCCCACAACACTCTCAATCCCTTCATGGGCTTTGGCTTTCCGGATCCTCTCAGAATCCCAAAACTTTTCTTGTTCTGCCTGCGTTAGCGCAGTTTGTTGTTCATCTTTCCCTGCATTCGCACTGTCCCAGTTCCGAGCGAAATTCTTCGTACCGGCGCTCTCCGGCAATATACTCTGACTCTCGGCCTTTCTGGCCACAGCTAATACCTTTGCCCCTACTGGGCTCTGTTCTGGTTGAAACTCCACAATATCTGGTTGATCATCCAGCCATCCAGTGGCCTCTGCCGATTCCTCATAATCAAACCAGTTGACTGCCGCGCCCCCTGATTCTTGGTCATCTAAAAATTGAAGGTTGGTGAAGTCCTCCTCCACAGCTGTTAAACCACTTGCCCCTTGCTCAAATCCATCCCCCCGGATCACACACAGTTCTGCATTTTCTGACAATTTTACACCTGAACCAATCTGGCCTGCTGACAGAATGTACTCACTCGGATCATAGGCTTCCCCAGCGAAATTCCCAGACTGTTCAATCCCAGACTCATCAATTCCACTTTGTTCTGAAATCTGCCCTGCCCCATCTTCGATGGTCACCACCGTTGGCTCTGGTTGGTTTGTGGAGATATCCAACATGCACAAAGAGTCGGTGCAGTCGGGAAGGAGCACCTCCGGCTTAGGTAGGTGGGATGGGGTGATATAGATACTAGGATCGTAAGACACGACCCCAGTTTGGATGAAGTTGATTCTGTTGGGAGGGAGAGCTTGGTTATGTGGTGGGAGATGATTTGTTGTGACGTTGGGTTTGTCGGGAGGCGCGATCACCTGTTTGTCAATAAGATCCTGGATCTCGTGACGCAATCTAAAGCAACGGTCGGTGTCGTGACCGTGTTGTTGGTGATACGCGCAGTATCTAGCTGGGTCATGAGAGGGAGGGAGTGGATTTGGTAGTGGCCTCGGCTCCAGGGGCGTCAAATGCTTCTTCCTGATTAATACCCCTAGAGCTTTGGACAGGGGCATATATAGGGGTGTGGTTCTTTGGCCTCTGGGCTGATATTTAGTGGTTTGGGTATTACTTCCGGATGCACCGGAGAAGGGTGTGGCTGCCATGGGTTTCGGAAGGGGAGGGGGAATGGTGCTGACCATGCTCACCTCCGAAGTTCTTGCAGTTGCAGCGCCACTCGGGCCTGCATTGTTGTTTCGGTTGAAAGTCCTCCTAGGCTGTTCCCGATCTTGGTCAATCAGACCCTGTTTCATTGCATCTTCGATCTGCACCCCCATCTCGTGTAGATCTGAGAAGGTGGGGAAGGGGATCACGATCATCTTTTGCATCAGTTTTGGTTGGAGATTGCGCACAATCATCCTAATTTGGTCCTTATCGGTGGGCCTTAAAGTCATCATCGAGGCCTTCGCCCTCCACCGGGTTATGAAATCTGAGAAGCTCTCTTTGGGCTCCTGCCTTGTTGTTTCGAGATCACGGGTTGTAATCTCAATCTGGGTGTTGTAAGAGTATTGCGCAACAAAGGCTTCAGCCATCTCATCCCAACTCCTCTTGACATCGTCCTCTAGCTTCGCATACCAGATGGCGGCCACACCTGACAGGGCCCGGCCGAATAGCGAAAGCTTCTGTGGTCTGGTTAGGCCCATTGGTCGTAGTATATCTGAGAATAGCCGGAGGTGGACCATGGGATCCCCAGACCCATCGAAACGATCGATCTGCGGCATTTTAAATCTGTCCGGTAATGTCATGGCCACAACGGTATATCCGTCCTCGATATCCGGAATAGCCTTCACCCCTTGGGATTTTTTTGAATAGCTTCTCGAGCTTGCTCAGTTTCAGTGCTGTATGGTCTATTTCGAACTCAAAGGGAGAGTCCGGGTGGTTGGCGGGTGTATGGGTCTTGGACAGTTGAGGCGGAAGTGGGGGTGGAGCTAGCCCCGTTGGAAGGCCTGTGTCCTCCTGGATGTTTTGGACATTCGGCAAGGTGTTCTGGGTATTTGGCAAGGCATTCTGAACAGTAGGTGCCTGCTCGGGTAACGGGACCCCTGGTGGAGGAGGTGCTGGGTGTGAGGTTGAAGTTCTGGTTTGCTGTTGGAGCCGGGTGATGAGCTCAGCCTGTTGGGCCATGATCGTGGCCTGCTGTTTAGAGAACTCCGCTTGGCGGACAGCGTCCTCTTGCATTTGTCTCATGCTCTCCTGCATTTGGCGCATCATTTCCTCCATTCCGGCTACGTTCTGCTGATCCTGCTGACTGACTGGTATATGTATTTCTATGGCAGATACTGAAACCTCAACCTGACTGTTCACTGCTAGGGTAGACCACTGTCCCGGTAACCTCTGCTCAGACACACTGCGCTTTCTTAGCTTTCTTCTAACAACTGGGGGTAGAGAATGGAACACTGGTTGTCCGTCAACCAGATCCTCAGATCGATTGAGCCGACGACCTCTTATCCAAAGTGCTTGGGGAATGTCTACTAGGTCGGAAGCAATTGTGCTAAAACTGTCCTAGCAAAAAGATAAATAAAGCAATAAGGAAATAAACAACCAGATAAACGGACAGCATAACAGCTTAAAATAAATACACAACACACGGCTGGGCATGATAACACACGGTCAATAAACTGAATACGCACTGTCCTCCAAACACTGATCATTATCCCTGAATCACTGTCCCCAAAAACTGAATCTGATACCCGCAGATAACCGATTCTCAAACACTGACTGATGCCCGCAGGCCTGATGACCAAACTCATAAACCGATACATGCATTCTGTAGACACCCCATTTTTGACCGTCCTCAAGACTTGGACGTCACCGTTGGAACACTCGGTGATCATCCTTGTTTGTGTTCGTTTGGAGTTCCCGGAGGTCTCGGCTACGCGCCTTGCCTCAAGATCTCCGAACTTGACCGTTTTGTGTCTGGTTTTGCACCAAACACCTGTGTTTTGCCTTGGAGGGGCAGGGAATGCTTGTGAGGCATCCCCACACACCACCGGCAGTGGCTAGAGGCCACCGGCTGTTGTTTGTGTCCACCGGCAATGTATATTGCCGGCTGGCACTCTTTTTGGCCGACCGGCAGTCATTTTTGTCAAAATGACATTTTTGGCCAGCCGACTACTGTTCATCTGCTTTTTCAGATATTTTAGGACAGCTGTTTGGCATTTTGTTCCCCTCCATACACGTGTATGGAGGGATGCTCTTCTTGTTAGCTTTCTTGACAAGCTTTACAAGATTGGTTGCCTATAAGAGGAGCCCTCCTCTCTTGGCATTAGGGTTAGAGATTTTAGAGAGAAAAACATTGCTAGAAGCTCTGGTTCTAGGGTTGGAACTCATATACATTCTATCTCTATCTATTTCTCTCTTGAGTGTTCTAGGTGCATTTGTTCATAGTATTGCATACAAACACCTACCATTACACCTTTCCTTGGCTATTGAGGTTCTAAGGGATTATTTGCAGAGTTTTGGGGCTGGTTAAAGCTCAAGGAGGCAGCTGGTCCTCCCTTTGTGAAGAAGGTCAACAAGGGTAAGAAACTAGTCCTTTATTCCCCATTTTTGCATCCTATTTCTACCTATCTTAGAGCTGTTTTTGTGTTTAGTGTATAAGATAAAAAAAGTTCTGTTTTTAGGCCCTTTTGATTGTTTGTTAAGAGTGTTTTGTGGTTTGGGTGTGTTTGACCACCTTTAGGCCTTGAAAGGCCCCATTTTTGTGCTATTTTGGTGAGTTTCGAGACTTTGGTGTTTGGGCCTCTTCACCACTGAAATCTTGAGAGATTTCAGTAGTGGGGATGGTGCCTTGAAGTCTTCACAAGGAAAGGGCCACCCCCTCTCCTTGTTGTCCTTGAAAGGGACACTTTTTGGCCTCTAGAGGAAGCCTTTGTTTGAGTGTGTGTTGATCATGCCATGACTGTTTTTCATGCTTATATTGCCATAATATAACATGGTTTTAAGTTGGTTTTGGTATACCATGCATCCCTTGCATACCTACCTTGTAATGCCTTGTGATTGCCTTAACATGCCTTAGGTTGTTAGCCCTTGTTTGAGCATGTGTTAGGCTTAGATTCATGAAGGTTTTATGCTTGATTTGCCATGCTTGGGGTCTGTCCTTGACTGTTTTGGTCGGCCAAGACTTGCATTGCATGGCTCTTTTACACTTTGGCTTGTTAGCCTTAAGTTTTGGACCATTGTTGCATGTTTAGCTTACTTTATTGCTTGGTTTGGCACCATGTTTTATATGATTTCAGAGCTTTATAATGCATGCTACATGTCCATACTTAGCCTCTTTAAAGTGTGCTTTGGAGTTGCTTGTTTAATGCTTAAAATTGGGACCATCACATGTGCATGTGTGCATGTGTGTTTAGCCTTCATTTTTGGGCATTTTGGCCACTGATTTTAGGCCTAATTAAAGTTACCTAGATCATGTTTAAGACCACCATTTGCTTGGTTGCATGCTTACCTCATGTTTGCTAGTATGCTTACACAAAAGCCTTGTCATGCCATGTTGCATCCTTAGCTTACATGCCTTGGTTGCATTGCATCTTGCATGCATGCCTTGTTCCTTGATTTGGTGATAGGAATTGGGCCTTGTTTTGTTTGATTGGTTTGCATTTCATTTGACATGAAAGTGCACACTCGGTTCTTTGGGCCATCATGCATGGAAATGCGTGATTGGTGGTCCGAGAATCGAGACACATGCTCCTTTGAGTCACAAATATGATAGGGGGCATGATTGGTGCATACATTGTTTGAATTGTATTGCCATGCAAGTTTTGCCCTCTGCTGCTGTGAGTTGCAGGTTCTGCAGGCATTTATTGCCGACCGGCAACATTTTGTGCCGGCCGGCAGTCAATCTATGGCCGGTGGATCTATTTTGTGCCGGTTACCACAATTCAGTGCCGGTGGTCATTCTACTTAGCCGGTGGGATCCCCCAGTATCCTGAGAGGCATTCCTGAGACATTGGTAGTCTTCAGAGGAGAAAAGCAGGGAAAACAGAGGCAGACTATGCATGGCAGTGCGATTCCGAGCAAATCCCGAGCATGCGCTGCATCTGACCCGCTTCCCGAGGGCTTTACTGTTTTAATTAGATTAATTAATTTGTTAATTTAATTGATCTGTAATATTTAATTAGCTTGCGTAGTTAATTAATTTGTATATTCTTTTGGTTCCTCCGAGCGAGGGCAAATCTGTAATAAGCGTGTGTGAGTGGTGTGCATGTCTTCCAACCCCCATTTCTTTCTTCCCTTTTATTTACCCGCTTACGATGGTAGATTAGGGCACGTTTATTTCAGCATACCTTATGCAATGCATGCGTGCATCCATACATTTGTCTTACATGCACCGGGCTTGGTACATCATACAAACCGCATTGTATCTTCAAATCTAACTTGAATACGTGCACCGAATGATTGCATTTCACATGCCATTTTAGGGTTAGCCGAGCCTATCCTAATCACATTCTGTATGCGATGCATTAGTCACTCCAACATGAACTAGGACATGCATGTTTGCTAACTAGTTTCTTGTTTTGGCACGGAGTACAATGTAAGTATTTATGCTTTAGCATATTGCATGCGTGCGAATGTTAACATGACAGTAGGCTTACCATGTGGCTAAATGCTTATATGAGATAAATTGTTTGAATGCCTGTGGGTGGAGGTTGGATTGTTTGAGTTGGAAAAAGTCGTTGAAATCCGTGTTTTAGCCTACTTGCGAGTAGCAAATTCCAAAGCACTTTCAAAACAAACGGATATGCAATGCTTATTTCCAAATTAGGCAATCTAGTCTATACTTGTTTGCTGTGCACATAACATAGTAATTCTAGGCTAATAACCGGAATAAGAACACATAACGTTTTCAAAATCGGATATCATGGTTAGTAGAGGCCGGTCTTCAGACCGGGCGAGAGGGGGTGCTCATAGCTGACCTTCCCCGATCGTACCCAAGCTCCCGAGCCAAGACAACTTTGGTGATGACGGACACGTGGCCTTCGGCACCGAGTCAGGGTTTCCTAAATTTCCCATTTTAAAAATATTTAGGTGGCGACTCTGTATCTGGCAAAGCAGTCCATGTTTGGCATTACTTTTCAAAAAATCTGTTTTTCTTCAAAACGATTTGCCAGAGTTGGACTCTTTGGTTCAGATTACGAACCGCAACAAACAAAAAAGGGGAGTCCGAACTGTAACCCGTGAGTTCCCACGCGGGGCGCTGTTACACATTCCTGTAGAGACGCACTCTAAAAGCACATAGCAGATAAGTGAGAGCCAAAACACCCCTATGTTGGGGTAGGGTTTCCCTGTCCTATTTTGTCAGGAGCTAGGGTTTCACTACGCACGCAGCGGTTTCAAACAACCTAAAATCGGGTAAGCAACCTGTCCTAATTTGGAATGGTCACTACGGATCCGAATATGCACTAGGTCGAATGGTCGAAAAGGGTGCCCTGGTAAAACCGGGGTTTGTGTTCCCATACTGGCAGAGCCCACAACCGGTCACTTATGGTCATGCCTTGACAAGACAAGCCTCCGGCAAACCGTTCAGGAATAGCAGATGGCAAACATGGTGTCCTAGGCGCACCAATGCAAATGCAATGCAAAGAAACACATAAGTGCAAACGAAACAAGATATTATGAGTTCGAGTCAAGTTCTCTAAGTCCCCAGCAGAGTCGCCAGAAACTATAACAGGGCCGCGGGGGACCTCGCTACAGCTCGGACTCGATTTTGTTGTCACGGTTCTTAATCTTGAACCAAAGAGTCCAAATCCGGCAAATCGTTTTGAGAAAACAGATTTTTGAAAGAAGTGCCAAACATGGACTGATTTTCCAGATACAGAGTCGCCACCTAAATATTTTATTTTGGAAAATTTAGGAAACCCTGACTCGTTGCCTAAGGCCACGTGTCCGTCATCACCAA
Organism: Camellia granthamiana; assembly: GCA_036172215.1. Lineage (NCBI taxonomy): Eukaryota > Viridiplantae > Streptophyta > Magnoliopsida > Ericales > Theaceae > Camellia > Camellia granthamiana. The sequence continues at coordinate 282,382 of JAXFYN010000323.1, read as the reverse complement.
AGTTGCCTCGGCTCGGGAACTTGGGTACGATTGGGGAAGGTCACTTCGTGAGCACCCCCGCTCGCCCGATCAAAGATCGGCCTCTACTAACCATGATATCAAGTTTTGAAAACATTATGCGTTCTTATTCCGGTTATTAGCCTAGGATTACTACGTGATGCGCACAACATACAAGTATAGACTGGATCGCCTGAATTGGAACAAAACACTTCATGTTTGTTTTTGAAAGATGGTTTGCTACTCGCAAGTAGGCTTAAAATGCAGATTTTGCCACCCTCGGGTGGGCTTAGAAAAGATGGTTTTGCCACTATCTAGTGGGCTTAAAACTCACAGTCAATGCTTTGTTCCAATCCAAACAACCCAACCTCCACCCACAGGCATTCAAGCAGTTATATCACATAAGCACATAGCCTCATGGTAAGCATGCTATTCATGGCAGTCACTCACACGCATGTAAGGATGCTAAAGCATAAAACTTACCGAGTACTCCAAGCCAAAACAGAAGCTAATTAGAAATCCATGCATGATCCTAACTATGCAGAAATGCCTAATGCAACACATGCAAAAATGCAACTATAGCAGGCTCAGCTACTCTAAACATGGCATATGAAATGCAACAGCTATCATGTATTCAACTTGGAATTGAAATACAAATGCAGTTAGTATGATGCGCCGAGCCCGGTGCATGCAAGACGGATGAATGAATGCAAACATGCTATCATACTGTATGCTAATTGAAACATGCCCTAATCTAACCATCATAAGCGGGTAAATAAAAGGGAAGAAAGACGTGGGGTTGGAAGACATACATCACACACACGCACACTTATTACAATTATGCCCTCGCGCAGAGGGTCCGAATAAATAATATACAGTCCCGAATAGTACAGTCCAAATAAATAATACAGTCCAAAATATGTACAAATTCCTAATTAATTAACAAAATTAACTAGGAAAACTATAAACTGGCATGCAAGCCAGGGACTGCCTTGACTCTTCTTCAGATGATGAATGATGCATATCCAGATTGTCTTTGCGCGGAAATCCACTATGATACCCCAATTAGCCTCTGTTTTGTAATTTTTCTTGGAAAGCGCACCAAGCCCCGGAAGACTACTGATTCTTGATTTGCTGCAACAGAGAGCAGGAAAGGGGCATGGCAATGTATTTTCACAAATGTATGCATGCCTCGATCCTCGTGCCACCAATCACGCATCTCGATGCATGATGGCCGAGGAGTCGAATTGCATAACTCAATATAGAATGAATGCATATGAAAACTCAACTAAAACCTAACTCCATCACGGATAATCCGGAGTGTCGGTGACTGGGGAATTGAGATACGTTCCGTCGCTCGGAGTACGAAACGTCCCTCGTTTCCCGTGCTCGGGCTAACTCCTATCCCGAACACAACGCAATATGCATGACATGCATGAATGCAACTAAGATACAACCTAACATGCACAATGCTATGAAATGGCATACACGATGCACGAGGTAACATGGCATACACAATGCACTAACATACAACCTAGCATGCGCAATGCTATGGAATGAAATGGCATACACAATGCATGATAGACTTACACCAACACAAGTGGACCTCAGCCACACTCACATAGGAGGCCATTAGATGAAAATGAGACAACTCGAGATGCGTGCACGCGTGCACGCAAACCGAGGACCGACCCTAAGGCACGAATGCCACTCTAACAAGACATGGCAAGGCATGGAACATGGCATACAAGCATACAAATTTCAGTAGCAAAATACGATGCAAAACAACCCCAAATCATGGAAACATGGCACCCGATGCATGGAATGATCCCGAAATGCAAAATTAGGCATACGGAATGACCTATGACTATGCAATGCATGCATTATTCGAACATGAAGTGTGAAGACAGAAGCGAGGCAGCCCCAAAATAAGCACATTTACAGTTCTAAGTAAGGTCAAACAGCGAGCGCAAATGGGGCAAACTAGCATGCAAAAATGGCCCCGAAAGCAAGATAATGAAGCAAGTGACAGCTGCTGACCCTAAACAGAGAAGGGCCCTTCTACAATGTTGAAGAGGGGCCCAAAATATGGTACTTTACATTTTTCCACAAGCCACAAAAACAGACACAAGTATGGCAAAACTCTCATGCAAAAAGTGGGCCTAAAGGAGGACAAAGAAGCAAGTGATGCATTCTGGCCTCAAACAGATGAAGGCCCTTCAACAAAGTTTAAGAGGGGCCTAAAACATGTCATTTTACAGTTTATGGTCAAACCCAAAACAGTGCACAAGCATGCTCAAAATACTATACAAGATGAGGCCAAAAAGAGAGCTATAACACTAAGTCTAAAAAGGATGCCTCAAACAGTAAAAGACCCTTAATGAAACATGAAGAGGGGGTCAAAATAAGGCCATTCACAGTTCGGACCAAAGCCCAAAAACAGAAGCACAAGAGGCTAACAAAGCATGCAAAAATGAGGCCAAGAGAGGGGTAAAGAGACAAGTGACATATGGAGGCCCCAAATAGTGATGAGCCCTTCAAAAATGTTGAATAAGGGCTCAAAATAAGCTACATTACAGTTTACAACAGAGCCCAAAACAGTTTACATACAGGCCAAAAATGCTATGCAAGAAAGAGGGATACAAGAAGGGTAAAGAGGCAAGTGCAAGAAGGAAGCCTCAAACAGGTAAATACCCTTAATCAAACATGCAAAATGGCTCAAAATAATGCTACTTTCAGTTGGGGTCGGAGCCCAAATATCCAAGCAAGAATGGCTTAAATAGGATGCAAAAATAAGCTTAAAAAGAGGGGAAATGTTGCTCACCCTTGTAGACCAAACTTCAACACTTCTTGGCTTGAGAAATAGTGCCTCCAAAGCTCTGAGAAGGCCCTCCAAGCTGCTGGAATGGAGTGGTGGTGTGGTGCTAGGTGGTGGTGTAGAAATGAATGAAGGACTTGAGAGGTTTGGAGCTTGGAAGTGTAGAGAGAGAGAGATACAATATAGGAGCTTCAAAGGTGGTTTTTCTAGCCCCTAAACCAGAGCTGGAGGCTGGTTTATATAGGCAAAAGAGGGGGAGAAAGAGGGGGAAAAAAGGGGGGGAAATGGATTCAAGTTTCCCCCCAAAAAGTTGGCCCCCCGGATACAAAATCTGGGGGGGAAAAAAGTGTATATTTGTAATGTACCAACTGTAAGGATTCTGGCCGGCCAGGTATTGGATTTGCAGGTGGCCGGCCGGCTCTCCCTATGGCCGGCCGGCCAGGGGTCAAAAAGGCCAAGTGTAATTACTAGCCGACCACCACAAATTGGTGGCCTCCCAAGTGTTCTCAACACAACCCTGTGGTCAAAAATTGGCAACAGTGAACCAGGAGAGAGAATAGGCCACTTTTAGGAGGGGTTCAAAAGGGTCAATCACAATTACTAGCCGACCATATGATGTTTGTGGCCTCTCATGTGTGTACAACACAAATATGTGGTTTGGAGTTGGAAAAAGTGGACTTAGGGTGGTCAACATTGGCTTTCGAGTGAGAAAAACGAGCGTCGGAGGGCGATGAAGGAATATAACTGGTTGCTGAAACAATTACTGGCCTCCCACCCTTCTATGACCTTCCTGGTGATGAAACAGAGGTCCCTGCAAAAAATGAACACAAACCGATGCAAAATGAAGGTTCGGGGGCCGAAACGCGCAGTCCGAGGCCCCGAAAATTGACTGTTAGGCACCGGGAGTGGTGTTCGACCACGAAGTGGGTCTCTCAGACCACAGTGTCCCTCAAAAGGGAGTAAATAAGATATGTGCCAAAAACCGGAGCAAACGGAGATGGTTAAGCGGTCCTGAACCGAGGCACACGGCCAACGACTCCGAAAATCGGGAACCGGGCTCCGAAATGGGCAAAATGGCCTACGACCACGAAATGTAGCCTACAGCCACTGAGAGATGGTCTACGAGACCTCTCCCTCCCTTCTGGAAGAAAAACAAGGAAAATCGAGCCTGGCTCGCAAACCGAGGCAAAGCATGAGATAGCCCAGAGGTCCGGAGGCAAGGCTCGCAGCCGGGACTCTGAAACCTTTGGACGAGCACAGTATGCAACATCACCAAGTGCTCAATTGGTGACGTCTGAGTCTTAAGGTCGGTCAAAAATGGGGTGTCTACACATGGCCAATGCAAGTGCTCTAATGCATAGCCCTAATCATGAAGGGATGAAGCATGCACAGGGGGAAGATGACCCCAAACAGAAAAGATACCTTAACCAAACTTGAAGAGGAGATTAAAACAAGATCTTTTTCAGTTTACGAAAAATCTCGAAAATGTTCACAAGTAAGGCTAAAATATGATGCAAAAATAGCCCTAAAAGAGAGATAGAGGGTAAGGGGAGGTAGATGGCCTCAAACAGCAAAGATCCCTTCAACAAAGTTAAATAGGGGCTCAAAATAAGACACTTTACAGTTTAGGTCGAAGCCCAGAAATGCTCACAAATAAGGCTAATATATCATGCAAAATAAGCCCTAAAAGAGAGATAAAGCACAAAGCGGGAGTAGAAGACCTCAAACAGAAAAAAGTTCTTAGTCAAACATGAAGATGAGCTCAAAATAAGACTATTTTCAGTTCAGGTCAAAGCCCAAAAATGCAAGCAAAAGGAGCTAAGATATAGAGCAAGATAAAGCTTCAAAAAGGGGGAAGATGACTTACCCTTAAAGCTCAGCACCAAAACAGGTCCTTCTTGGACCAAAATCAGCCTTAGGAGCTCCAAATACACCTCCAAGGATCACCTCTTCAAGATAGGCAAGTTTGATCAAGAGTGGAGGCTCAAGAAATGGGAAGAACACTCACTTTTGGACACTTATATGCTTCTATACACACAATATAGGAAGAGAAGAGAGAGAGAGAGAGAGAGAGAGAGAGAGAGAGAGAGAGAGAGAGCTGAGAATTCTAGAGAGAGAGGAAATTTTTTTAGTGAGAGAAGCTCTCAAAATGTTCTAAGTCTCCTAAATTGTCTCCCCCTCCTAAATGTGCCCTAACCCTCTAATATGAAAAGAATAGCTTCCTCAACAAGCTTGGGTCGAAAATATCTGATCTGGGACAGTTGGAGGTTGTGGAAAGCAGCTGGAGGGAAAATATCTATCAATTTTGGGCTTTCTGGGCATAAGTGGTCGGCCGACCACCTTTTATGGTCGGCTTGCTACTTTTTTTGGTTTTTCAGGACAAAAAATGGGTCTGCCGGAAAGAAAGGTTGTCGGCCAGTGATTAGGAAGTCCAAAGGTGGTTGGCCAGGTATCCAAATTGAAGCCCCAGAAGTTATCTTTCCAATGGCGCAAACCTTGCATTAAAATTCCTCCTATGCAAAACGTTATGCCTGTTTTGGTGAAGCCGCGCAGATTCGGTCCAACCGGAGTGATGCCCTACTTCAATCAACCATATCTCCCCCGTCCGGAATTGGATTTAGGAGATTCTTGAGTGAAAAATGAAGCCCGGAAGTAAGCTTTCCAATGGTGGTGGCCTCATAGCTTGATTCCAAGTATGCAAATGAATAGGCCCGATTTGGCGAGGGCTACTCGACTCTCTCTTAACAGCTCATGCCCATTTTCTCCCCCAACTAGGTTTCTTCCCTCTTCTCTTCTTTTCTTCAACTCCAAACCCCTAATTAAGGTGTTTTTAAAGATTTTTCAAAGATTTCATCTCTCTTTTATTCATTTCCACTTTGTCCTTGCTCGGTTTACCGAAAAGCGCAACATTTAACAAAATGCAAGCGTTGGAACATCGTAGGAATTTTATTTCAAAAATATTTTGAAAGAGAGGGTTTTAAGGTCTAAAAACCATTCAAAATAGCTTTGGTCCAAAATGGGGTGTAAGGTTGGGACTTGACTCTCCTCTTACCGAAGAAATTGAACCTTTGCCCTGCACACCTTTCTCCACCATGTAAACCATCAGTCGCGTCCAAATCTTAAGGGCGGTCAAAAATTGGGTGTCTACACCGCCCCTATAGGTTCAGTATCGTAACCGGTCAGTAATCCTTGGATTACCGAAGGCCTCTGAACTGATTAACATGATTAAGGGGCTAGCGGAAGCAAATACATAAATATAATTGTCCAATGAGCTGTGCTGACTTATATGAGAGAGAATATTTTAAACTTTATATGCATAACCAATAGTCAATCATACATTATACCCACACACAATAGCATCTTAAGTACAGCCAACCAAATGAACAAGTCATATACATAGAAACAATCAGAACTTTAACACATGACACTTCAAGAACCTCCACGTGAGGCGCAATGGTTGGCTGACAACAGAACACAGATCCAGACAAAAGCCTTCAGGCTCGATCTCCAGAATGCCCACCTATACATATATATACATACAATGAACTAAAACCCAGTGAATAACATTAAGGTAAAGAGATTAGTGAACGAAATCCGAACATGTCATAAGTGTAAAACAGATCATAGCATAATCATTCTCGTATCTGAACATAATAATGGTACATCCCATAGAACACATCACATATCGTCTTCCGACTAGAGTAATCGGTTCCGAATATCGATTAAACACATATCACCATAATGAAGTGGCTAACGAGATCTCGTAATCACGTATAGGTCATGGCCCGCATTAACATGCCGTCTCCCATGACTTAGGACTATCTATGGATGCCATAATAGATTTCAAACATAGGACATTCGTTTACGTAAATCATCATTTCAGAAATCATAACTTATTAAATCTCATTTGGAACATAAGTCATATGAACATATTTTTACAATAACGTTATTCACAGTGGTTCCCGTAAATGGTCAATCAATCTTCGAGTCTTGACCTACAACCACAAGGTACATAACACAACATAACTCATCATTACACATTCATGTGGCCATCACGGCTTAGCTTTCATTACATTGATTCTTGTTCTTTCTTATCACATTGCTTAAAACACACACTTGCAATTTCTTAGCTTAGTACATTCCTTTTCTTAGTGTGTTTCTAATCCATAACCTCATTACTATGGCTTAATTAAGTCTTAGGAATGCCTAAGATGTAATGAGGATGCGAAAATGCATTGGAAAACACTTGGTCAAATTTCTGAAAACAGGGTCCCCGCTCGAGCGTAGCTTTCCTCGCTTGAGCAGACATGCAAAATGTGAATGGTCACTCAAGCGCAAATTCCCTCGCTCGAGTGATCTGCAAAGATATGAAACTTCTGGGAGCTTGTATTTCACGCTCGAGTGGACTTTTGGTTGCTCGAGCTGACGTGCACGCACTCAGAGTGGTCGCTTGAGCGTGAACTCCTACGCTCGAGCGTAGGTACAAATTCTGGAATTTCCAGATTTGATCACCAAGCTCAAAACTCGAATTCAACTCTTCAAAACACATCTCTTGAGCCCCAAAACTTGAGATAATATAGTAAACTTGTAAAATATGATGAATTAAGGATCATTTCATAAAATCATGGCCCAAGAGTTTTCCAAAAGCTCACAATTCATCTTGAAACTCAAGAAACAAAGCATGCATGTAAAATCCTTCAAACTCTTTTCTCCAAAGCTTATGAAGTTAACAAAATTGTGCTCATAAGCTCCATGCATGTAAGACATTCCTTCATCAAACATGAATTCAAGTGATGAAACATGATAATTCAAACAGCATGTACCAATCAATTCACAATAACACTTTGAATGCACAAGCTCAACTCAACATGGTAAAACTTTATATATTCATGCATGCATGTGGACTTTTCTTCCAAATTCTTTGAAATTCAGCATGGATGACATGAATCATGTTCAAAATGATGAAATTAAACTAAACTAAGCATGCATGTATGAATTAACTCTAAATTCATCATCTTTAGTCCAATTCTTGTACATAATTACAAATTTTTCTTGAATTGATCTACTTGATGGCTTAAACTCATAATGAAGTCTTGAATCCTCACCTAGAGTCTTGAATAAGCCAAATTCTTGCAAATCTTGGAGCTTCTCTTCTTAATCTTCAAGAATCAAGCTTTAATCTTTCAAATTCTTAGCTTTCTCTCACTAAAGTGAACTCACTCTCTCTCTCTAGAAAGTTTCACCAGATTTTTCCACTCAAAGGATGAAGGGTCTTGAGCTCAAAATGAGCTTATAACTCATATATATATAGTTGTGATGCTAATATACATTAATCAGAACGTAAGGCTTGCCAAGCGCAACTTAATGAATCAGACTGAATCAATGTTTAATAAAATTTGCCATATGGTTCTAAAAATTCCGAATAACACATTAATGTAACTAATTTCGGTTTTGGATGCCGAAAAGGCTTTCAATTTTCATATTAAAGCAGAGTTCCAGACATATATTTCCACAAGTAACAGATAGAAAGCCAAAGATCATGCAAAATAGATAATAAACACCTAATTTATTTTATCCACTTAATTAACATCCTTAATTACGGATTAGTAGCTAATTGCGGATCGGGGTTGTTACAGTCTCCCCACCTTAAGAAGTTTGGTCCTCCAAACTTGAGTTATCTTATATCAAAAGGCATGATGCCATCGTAAATAAAACTTTAACTCCTTATAAAACAGAAGCATAACCATATTCATAAATATGTTCATAACCCAATTTTGACATTATCTCCGTACCAGAAACAGAATCATAAATCATACACAGAGATTAGAGTTCATATCAAAACAGAGTCTTATGCACATATCGATTTCAGATCAAAAATAGATTCATGTGCATGTTCATTTCATTGTCATATTTATATTCAGATTTTGCATAAGATCATACGTGGTACACTCATTCGCTATCATAACAACTTGGTCCTGAGACCCACATGCATAGTCGGTATCGACAACCATAAATGTCCATATCTTCTGCGCAAATAGCCATGGTATTGTTACCCCTAGGCGAGGGCCACGTGAATATAGGCCTCGATATTATTACCTCCGGGCAAGGGCCACGTGAACTAAGGGTGCCACAAATACAATTTAGAAAAAAAAAAAAAAATGGACACTTATTCATGATTCATAAAATAGGATTTCAGAAAATAGATCATATCATTTCAGTCAGAAAATACTCATAATCAAACATAGCTTTACATGATTATTATTCACATTACTTGTATCAAATACTTATCGGATGTCATAGGTTCACACTGTTTCCATTTTCATAAGTAATTTCCCCCGTCATGTAACTTGTTACAGAGACTTGATTCGTTTCCCAGTCATTAAACAGTTCATTGGTCAATTCAGTATTCTATTCGACAATCCACCACAGTTATTCAGGTCATTCAGAAGTTATCAGGAATACAAGGCAAATTCATGCATTAACCCCATAGTAGTAAACGTAATTCTGAAGTAATCATTCATATACTATTCATTAGCCTCAGTTTCCACAGATTTGATTGTACTACGTTTTAATACATAAGCAGTCATTCACAGAACATACTGATTACATATACTTCCAGGTAGTCAGAGTTTACAATCAAACTAGTTTGTTGTCAACAAGTCCCATCAGTCTCGAAGTACAGTAACACAAAAGCAATCATTCTCTTATTCAAACAAGGTCATGGTAGTAACGGTAATATCGGAGCAATTAACCACATGTCATGTATACAGTATTTCCATATCTCAAAGCATAAGTTACAAAATTCTATAATCCTATTCACGTGTGTTTCCAATCAGTTATAGGTATATGGTTAAAAGCTATTTATAATCACATAGTCTGCTATTGACAGTTCACATTCTTCATAAGTGTCCAGAATTGATTCAAGTTCTCAGTTGATTAGTTCACGTAGCAATACAATCCGATCATTCGGTCATGAGCAATTCGTAGGCCCCCCATAACGTAATCAAATCAGATAATAATTCTCAATTTAGGTAAAGGTCTCCTCAGACCAAATCAAATGAAAGTCCTATCGGATCACATCAGAAGAAAGTTCCATCCGGTCATATCTAACAAAAGTCCGAAGCGTGTGTCATTAAACATAAGTTCCATCAGTTAAACAAAGGTCTCATCAAAGCAACGTTTTATCAGATCAAATTAGATAAAAGTTCTATCCCCGTCATCTTCAAACAAAGTATATTTGGTTCTATAGTTCGTACTCCATTCATTTAGATACACAGTCAACAGTTCTACAGTGGTTCTAAGTTCATCAGTTCTCAAAATGACCTCAAAGTCATGCATCATAATAGTTTATGTCGAAGTGTTTTAGGTCATATACAATGTGTTCTCCAAATAAGTTTACAAGTAAATGCACAGGCATGCAGTTGTTCATATCGAGAGGTAAGCATCATAGTCAATATAGCAATTTTCCAAATGAGTCTTTCATGTAGGCATAAGGTACACAACAGCGTATCATATAAAGTTTCTCAGTGGTACACAATAGCAAATTGTTATGTAGAAGTCTCAAATTGGTTATACAGTCACTAAAGCATAGGCTCGCTGGTCTAGTCAAATAGTCTTGTCCATCTTCAGCAACCAGAGTACACAGTTTAAAGTTTATCACTGAGGGTCTTTACTTAGTCACAATTCCAGAGTCATAGTCCCAATGGTCAAGTTATCAAAACAAATAACATATCAATCATTTTGAGCAAAGGTATAGTCATGTATGTGTACATCCTGAGTCTAATAACATTCTCAAGCAAAGGTATGCATATATAAGTCCAAACATTGTCCATAGCATAGGTATTTGTTAGACATAAGGTTTTAAAGCGTTGCACATATAGCTCACATCAGGCAGTAGGTCTCAAAGTGTTTATTAATCACAGTTCAGGCCCATCAATTCCAACAGTATTGTAAGCAATGACATATATATATATATATATATGCAGATACGAGTCTAAAATCAATTATCATTTAGGCATTCGTTCGTAAATTCATAAGCAAGAGTTCATTCTTCCAAACTGACATAGGTTCTCAATTTCAGAAGTTCCATACGTGACTGATTCATGTATACAATTCGAGTTCATGGGTCTACTCATTCAATGATTTCAATCAATATATAACAGTTCAGTTCAAGTCATGATCATACGGATTCCCAAATCAATTTTCATACATACATATACACATAGTTAAGGTAATACATGTGCCAGTCATTTCAGTATTCCGAGCATCTCCTGGAACTAGGATGTAAACCCTTCCTTGCCTCTAAGTACAGGAATAGAACCAGTCGTATTAGCATTAGGCTTAGTGTTGTTCGAATGAGCTCGTGAGCAAGATTTAGCCAAGTGTCCTTTCTGTCCACATCTAAAACAAGCCCTTGATAGGCGGCGAAAAATGCTCCAATGTCGTTTTCCATATTCTTTACAATTAGGTATACCATTATGCACATTGCTTCCCTGACTTACATTGTCAAAAGTTATTGCCTTAGATTTTTCATTCACAGAGGTCATTGAATTACTGGTCATTTCAACTTTCTATTTCTTTTGTTTCTTTCCTTCTGATTTAGTTGATAATGTTGATTTTGATATTTTCAACGCTGCTATGTTTGCCTCGGACATTAAGGCCCTATCAAGAACGTCCACATACTTTGACAACTTTAAAACCCCAACTCGGTCATACACATCTAGGTCAAGCCCATCTTCAAATTTTCTAGCCTTTTTGTAGTTAGTGTCTACTATGTGTGGTGCATATCAGGCTGGTTCAGTAAATTTTGCCTCATATTCAGCCATAGTCATATCGCCTTGTTTTAGTTATACAAACTCGGATACCTTTCTATCTTGGATGCATTGGGGAAAATATTTTTCAAAGAAAATTTCTTTAAACCTATCCCAAGTCACACCTTCATTATCATTCCGTACTAACATCCACCATCTCCTAGCTTCTTCTTTAAGTGTGAATGTTGCTAACAAAACTTTCTGTGCCTCAGTACACGGAAATACTTCAAATATTTTCACAGTTTCTAAAACCCAAGCCTCGGCTTTAAAGGTTCAATACCCCCAGAAATTCCGATGGTTTCATTTTATTATATTTCTGTGTCAGTGTTATCATATCATAATTAGCTGGTTCAGGTACATGTATTTGCCTTTGTTGTTGTTGTCTCAAGGATTTGGTTAAGGCTTCAACCATTCTTTCTAGCCTGTTAATTCTAGCATCGAAAGATTCATATCCATCTACATTCCTTGTCCTTTCCATTGTCTATACATAATAGGGTGATTATTAACATTGGAATAAAATAAATTTTCCTCCCGAACAATTGTTAATTTTTATTTTACACAATCTCATATCAGGAAAAAAAAAGGAAAAAAGTGAGTTGTTTCAATTATATAAAGTATGCATATGCTCTCATTTAATATTGTATAAAATTAAAAAAAAACTTTTTAATTACTTTTTGTGTTAGTTGATTGGTTTTTTGACCGATTTTAACGATTTTATCAATATATATATATTGTTTTATTTCTAAATGGTAGGTTTAAGTTTTATAACAAAATTTAACATAGAATAAACTAAAACTAAAAAATTTATAAAATGATATTTATTTTTATTTTATCATAAATATATTTGTGAACTTAAAATATACAATTAATAACATAATAACTGCAATATATATTCCAATAAAATGGTTAAAAATTAATTCATTCTAAATTATTTTTGTATACGTTTTAAATAAATTTTATGATATTATTTAATTTTAAAATTATTTTAAATGTTTATTTAGCCCGTGCATCGCACGGGTTCATAGGCTAGTATATATATATATAAGTATAATTAAGAAATGCTATTAGATTAAAAATTAAGATAAAAAAGGTTTGAAATTAATTTATAAAAGTTGGATTATTAAAGTTAATAAATAATTTAATTGGTTAATACGTAATTGTTATTAAATTAAAAGTTATGATAAAAGGATAAAAATTAATTTATAAAATTAAGAGTATTTTAGGTTAATATGTGATTAAGTTAGAATTAATGTTAATAATAGAAGAGGGAGATGGAGAAAGAGAAAGAGAAATAGAATAAGAGTATTGAGGTCATTTTTTACATACCATTAACGGTATTAATGTTACATTTTAATCCAAAATTACGTAGAGTCTTTTTTTGAAAAATAACGGGATGGAGTACTTTTGAGCCAAATTACAATGGAGTAAAATAGAGCCAAATTACGTAGAGTCTTCATCCCCTTATTTTTAAAAAATAAGAGGATGAAGTACTTTAGAGCCAAATTACAATGGAGTAAAATAGATTATGTCCTAAAATAAATTATTTTCTATTAAAATTGTAAAACGAAGTAATAAATCCTATGATTTAAACTAAAAAGTGGTTTTATTGCTATACATAACTAGGGTACTAGTAATACTTAGCATAACAAGTGATGAAGGATCCGAACGGGAGTGCTCCCCCCCCCCCCCCCCCCCCCCCCCCAAAAAAAAAAATTATCTACTTGCTTCTTCCTTTCATTTTCTTTATTTCTTACCCTTCATTTGGCATGTTAGGTTTTTTAGTTTTTTGATTATTTTAGTCACAAAAAAATAAAATAGGTGTTTTAATCGAATAAAACAAAACATCACATTCAAACTATAATCATTTCATTTTTTCTCTCACAAAAGTCAAAAAGTTAAAAAAAAAAAAAAAAAACTACCTCAAACGAAACCTTTCAATCCCAGACTAAAATAATCAAAAAGTTAAAAAACTAAAAAGTCAACCCATATCCTAAACGAACACTTATTCATCGTTATCAAATAAGTCTCTGTATATAGATGTGATTTCGTTTCTTCTACTTTTATAATAGTAGGTGACAGTAGATTAGTTATGATCCAAAGTAACTGAATTTGTAATTGCATATCATATGTTTCTTTTGGAGGGGAGGGGGGGGTGTATTGTAGTAACAGTGGTGATTGAGAGCCCCTCTCAACACCCCCCCAACCTCCCCCCCCCCCCCCGGCGACACGTGGCGGAGGGTGATTTGAGGAGAAGAAAAAAAAAAAAAAAAGATCAATCAAAGGTCAAAGGGGGTCGTGGGGATCACCATCTGTGGGGGTCTCCTTTGTCTAAAAAGCCTCAATCAGGAGTTGTCACATTTAAAGTAAAAATAAAATTTATAATATTTAGGAGAAATTACTTGTACGTGGAAGCACCAAAAAATTATTATAAAATTATGAAAATATTTATAATTTTAATTATTAATACATATAAAATACCTATAAAATTTATTATTTTTTATAATATTTAAAAAAATTTACATTGAATTGAAATTTCTAATATTTATTAATTTGTACCAATTCAATGTAAATATTACGAGAAATTATTCATAATATTTACATTGAATTGAATTGAAATTTTTAATTATTCATAATATTTACATTGAATTGAATTGAAATTTCTCCTAAAATTTACATTGAATTGGTACAAATTAATAAATATTAGGAGAAATTTTAATTCAATGTAATTTTTTTAAATATTATAAAAAATAAATAAATTTTATATGCATTAATAATTAAAATTATAAATATTTTCATAATTTTGTAATAATTTTTTGGTGCTTCCACAGACAAGTAATTTCTCCTAAATATTATAAACTTTATTTTACTACAAATGTGACAGCTCATGACCGAGACTTTTTAGACGAACGGAAGTTACTACAATACACAACCCCAAAGAACCATATGATACGTAATTACAAATTCAGTTGCTTGGGTCATAACTAATCTACTATCACCGCTATTATAAAAGTGTGAAGAGTCTGTCATATATATATATATATATATATATTTTAAATCTTAAATTTATTATATTTTTTAAAAGTCATGAAGAGTCTTATATAAATCAATTATTTCTTTATTTTTGAAATTGAATACTCAAAAATGATATATCTACTTCCAGGAGTTCTATATAAAATATAAACAAACTTTTCCCCTTCTTATCACCAAAAAAAAAAAAAAAAAAAAAAAAAAAAAATCATCTCTCTATGTTTTACATTGATAATGATTGAAGAATAAAAAATAATTACTCTTTCTTATTTCCGGTGTATGATTTTATACTGATATATATAATATATTACAATTGTCCATCATATATTATGTAAAGTTAATAAATCTCTTTAAATCTTTTCAATTATTTAAATTGTCCCTTACAAAACTTTTACAATTTTTTTTCCTTTCATTTCCGAAGAGGGCAATTTTATTATTTTTTACAAAAATTATATAATAAAAAGTATATATATATTATATTAAAAAATAACATAAATAGTAACACTTTTTAAACTTTTATAAAAAAAAACTTAGTAATGAAATTATTTTTTTTTCTGTATAGGGGATTGGATTGTGAGGATAAAAAATTGAAGAAACCGCAGTAGTTTATGAATTTTTTAAAGGTCGGCACTTTATGAGGTTGTTGTGGCACGCAAATTGTTTCCTTATGTCGGATTGTTTCATTGATCATTGTCTATTATCGATCAAATTATTGTAAATAATTTTGATTGAATTTTAAATTTGTATGTATTTCTTTGAATCTAAATAGAAAAAAATGTATGTATTTTTAAAATAGATATTTGTATTGTATCTCAAAAATTCGCTAGTTATTAACTTTAATTCTAACTTAATCACCTATTAACCTAAAATACTCTTAATTTTAAATCTTTTATGAATGGCGACACCTACTTGTAATCTTCTCTTCCTTTGAATTGGACACCTCATTGGGTTCAACAGGACATTTGGGGAACTAAGGTAAGAGGCCAAGTTCAACAGGACATTGGGGAAACTAATGAGGGGTTGAAAAGGACATGGGGGAAACTAAGGTCAGAGGCTAAAATTTATAAATCAAGATGAATAGCGACACTTACTTTTATTCTTCTCTTCCTTTGAATTGGACACTCATTGGGTTCAACAGGACACTGGGGAAGCTAATGAGGGGTTCAAAAGAACAATGGGGAAACTAAGGTTAGAGGCTAAAATTTATAAATTAAGATGAATAGCGACACTTACTTTTATTCTTCTCTTCCTTTGAATTGGACGCTCATTGGGTTCAACAGGACATTGGGGAAACTAATGAGGGGTTCAAAAGAACAATGGGGAAACTAAGGTTAGAGGCTAAAATTTATAAATTAAGATGAATAGCGACACTTACTTTTATTCTTCTCTTCCTTTGAATTGGACACTCATTGGGTTCAACAGGATATTGGGGAAACTAATGAGGGGTTCAAAAGAACATTGGGGAAACTAAGGTTAGAGGCTAAAATTTATAAATTAAGATGAATAGCGACACTTACTTTTATTCTTCTCTTCCTTTGAATTGGACACTCATTGGGTTCAACAGGACATTGGGGAAACTAATGAGGGGTTCAAAAGAACAATGGGGAAACTAAGGTTAAGAGGCTAAAATTTATAAATTAAGATGAATAGCGACACTTACTTTTATTCTTCTCTTCCTTTGAATTGGACACTCATTGGGTTCAACAGGACATTGGGGAAACTAATGAGGGGTTCAAAAGAACACTGGGGAAACTAAGGTTAGAGGCTGAAATTTATAAATTAAGATGAATAGCGACACTTACTTTTATTCTTCTCTTCCTTTGAATTGGGCACTCATTGGGTTCAACAGGACATTGGGGAAACTAATGAGGGGTTCAAAAGAACACTGGGGAAACTAAGGTTAGAGGCTAAAATTTATAAATTAAGATGAATAGCGACACTTACTTTTATTCTTCTCTTCCTCTGAATTGGACACTAATTGGGTTCAACAGGAAATCGGGGAAACTAATGAGGGGTTCAAAAGAACATTGGGGAAACTAAGGTTATAGGCCTAAAATTTATAAATCAAGATGAATAGCGACACCTACTTTTATTCTTTTCTTGATTTAAACTAAAAAGTGGTTTGACTGCTATATATAGGTGCTCGTGCTCAGCACAACAACATGTGAGGATCAACGCGAGAAGGTCAGTCCCTCTCTCTCTCTCTCCAAAATTATCTACTCGCTTCTTCCTTTCCTTTCCTTTCCTTTCTTTCTTATTCATCATTATCTAATTAAGTCTCTGTAACAAATGTGATTTCGTTTCTTCTACTTTAATTTGTGTTTCGTTTTTTTAGAGGGTGCATGGGAGTTGTAGTTTATTGTTTCGGTGCAAGAATTCTCTCTGTGTACACTATATATATACACAAATATGTTATGAGTGAGCACATATGATTCGATATCTATAATTTGTTTTTGGTTTTGTGTTTTGTTTTTGTTTTAGGTCACAACTCAAGGAGGAGAATGGTGGAGGGATATTTGAAATGCTTTGAAAAGGAACTCTCGAAGACAGATGCTACCGGCAACCTGGAGATTCCTGGGTCTGCACTGTATCTGCCTGCTGTGGCAGAGAACACCAAAATTATGTATGTGTGGGACCATGGAAAGATTTGGAAGTTCAAGGCTCCTGTGAGGAGTGATGGTACTGGTAGACGTTACATGAGTCACCAATGGTGCCAATTTTCCAAGGAAAATTCTCTCACGAATCATGATGTTGTCAAGCTTTATCGCTCTACCACCATTGTGAATTTATATGTTGTGACTTTTGAACGTGCGCTTAGGGCTCTCCCACTCTTCCCCGGTGCTCCCCTTTGATTTTTTCGGAACAGGAAGATTGTTTGTTGTGTATCGTCTGTGACGTGAAGTGAAAATTAAGCGGTAATTGTGTGTTAGTGTTGTTGTTGAACTCTATATGCTATGCTGTGCTCCTTTATCATCTCGACTTTTAGGAACAAGATATGTCCTTTTTGTTTGGTTGGTGTGAACCATGAATGTCTTTATTTAGATCTATGGTCCGTTATCAAGAAATTTTTTTTTTTTTTTTGGATCAGCCTGTTATCAAGAAATATGATGTTGGCTTCTCTAAACATTTATTTTTGTTATTATTGTTTTACTTCTTTCCCATGTTCTTGGGATTACTACTGTTTTTGAACCCTAGAGAGTAGAGAGTGTTAGAACAGCAAACTAAAAAAAAACAGATCCAAGCAAAAAGCGACTTTGAGGCGTGTTGCGGACACTTTCTTTAAGGTGATAATTGCTCCAATTCAGAGGAGTTTGCTGCTGGGTTGAAAGCAATTCACCTCCAGGATACAACAGGGAAAATCTGGAATACTTTCCTGGATTTGCAATTATGTATTTATAGATAATCAAAAGGTAATAAAGGCACCTTTATGAAAGAACACAACCATCAGAATTTGAAAAATCTGAAACAACATGTCTTTCAACTTGAAATGGTGACTTTATCCTTTGAATTTCTATTAATAACTGATTGCAACTGTTAGTAACAACCATTTTAAAGAGTTATAATCCAGTGTATCTTGTCTCCAATGAAATCACCATATGATCTTGATCACATATTATAATCTGTCAAATTTATAACAGAGAGAATAGAGAGACAATAAGAAAGCAACTGAGAGCTACTGTACGGAGATACAGCTGCGCCTTTGCTGCAGTCTTCACTTTTCTTCTTACTATCCTTTTGTGCAAAGCATGAGAAGTCATTTTCTGTTGGATTTGTGCACTTCAATATAGTATTTGCAATATATAGTATACTAGTTGTATAAAATAAGAATTACGGATAAAAAAATTTAATTTATTTTTAACAAATGACTAATCGAAAATAATTTCTTATGATTAAAACCGTTCAATGTGTACATTTTGTTGAGTACATTATTCTTGAAAAAACTAAAGTTATTCTGCTATTAATAACTATTTGATTAAATCACATTTTCATCAACATTTATTTAAAAATCGTATGCCGTTAATACAAATATAATCTGATCAAATAGCTATCGATATTTAATCAAAGTAATTTTTTCAAGAATGATATACTCAACAAGATGTATACATTAAATAGTTTGGATCATCAAAATGAACCCGAATTAGGGCCCCCAACACTCTTCAATCAAATTGGAGACAAGTCTGTCCCATTTCTTATATTGTGAAAATGGTATTTCATAACGAAAAATGTAAATAAATCTAACAAGTCATTATTTTTATTCTTTTCAAAAATTTTTGAACTATAGAACTCATATAATTCAATTTTCTTAGAAAACGATCAATTATAATTCAAGTTTCTTTTATTAATGTGATGCAATTAGAGATCATTTATAAAAATATGTTATTAATTTTGAATTTCATCAATATTTTACAATGTATACTGAGATGAATTCTAACTGTTTCACATTATAAGTAATAACATCAATCCATTTTATTTATATAAGAGATACACGCCACTTCTTATTTATTTATTTATTTTTAATTGTAAAAATTAAAGATGAATGACCCTTTTTATTAATAAATCATCAATTCAATTAACAACTTTTAATGAAATTAAAAATTTATTTTAATTAATAATTTAGGTAAATTTATTATTATATAATAGAGTAGTTAGGAATTTCATTTTTTAGTTAATTTTGTTAAATAAAATATTTTAACAAGTGAATATTTGTAATTTGTAAAATAACGAGAGACAATTCATATGTTAAGTAAATTTCAAATATTATATTCATAATTTATCCTATTTTTTACAATAACTGTATTAAAATATTAAAAAATTACAATATAGAAAGGTTGTTGATTGATTGTGGATCAGTAAACCATCAGGGAATGAATACTCAAAAGCATATTAGTTTACACAAAAAGACAAAATAACCCAATCATGAGCCAAAACGTCCCTGTTTAAAGTCACAACAGTAATTGCTACACCTAACGTGCAACAGTATCCCCGTACCCGGGGTGTGGGATAGTATTGGTTAGATAACTATCCAATGCGATTCAATGATAAAGTGATATATTTTCCCTCCAAGTATTTGATTAAATGTCCCTACTGTTTACTTTGAATCCACCCTAGTTCCTTCAAGTAAGTTGAAAGGAAAGTTTATATCAAGAGTTCTACCGATAGTTTTGCGATTTCATCAAAGTTTGGAGTAAGGCTTTCATCTTTTGTCTTCATTCTTGAGGCATGGGTACTTTTAACTTGTAATGTCTTTGATTTAAGACATATGTGGTATTTTCATTAGTTATCAAGATATATGAGATGTATTTGTGTTATAAAATGGGTTTGATGCAAAAAAAGGCTATACCTCATATTTTTGAAAGAGTTTATGTATACTTTTGATGATTATTGTTGTTGATGATGAGAATTGGCCTTTAAATCATGTAAGAGAGAAACCCTCAATTTTCTTAAAACCATAGTTTTCAAATTTGTTCAATGAAGGAGATTTGGTTTAATTGGCCTCCTAATCCTATAATTGGATGTATTGACTTAACTTTGGTGTTGAGATATGAAATTTTGGGAACTTCTTGAAACAAATCTTTGAAATGGTGAAGATAGTAAGTTGGAGAATTTCTTCAATTGTTGATGCTTTATTTATGGGTTGTTTTGAAACCATCTTAGGAAAATTGAGATTTGGAAATTCATGCATCATATGCATTATATGTTGGAACAATCTTCTATGTAAAATAAATAACTTGAAACAAATCAAATAGAAATAAATTACTTACATAATTTATTTTACCGAAATGAATTAGTACAAAAATAGATCAAGTTGAGTGTGTAACACTCTGTTCTTAAGACAAATTCGCTCGCTTCGGTACTTACGGATGAATGACGTCTATCTCCTATGATACAATGATCTTCTCACAAATTGTAGTAGCACTCCAAATAATCTGTACGGCGAACAAAACCCGTGTTCTATACTCTCTGAATTTTTTTCTAAAAATAATATGAAGAATAATGCAACCAAAGAGCAAAACCTGGAAGAGAAAACAAATTTCTGAATGTTAGAAATGCTAGAAATTGTTTTCTTTTATTGGCAGATTGGTGACCATTCAGATTTGTCCGAACAGGTATGAAATTCAAATGAACAGATCTGTTTTTGAAATGAACAGGTATAGAAATTTTTTTGAACAGATAATTGCTGGGAAGTTTAAATCTGTTAAAAATAGTTTAATCTGTTGGGAATTTCGAACCGGAAAAGGTACAAAGTTCGACAGAAAATTGAATTCAAATTTAGTACAAAATTTAAATTAAATTCATTTAGAAAAATTAATTTTCCAGCAAGAACTTTTGAAAAAATTCAAATAAATTTTGTCCAAAAAATTAATATTAGAACCGATCCGACCCACAACCCACACCCGTGCCAGCATGGCCAGGCGACGGTGCGCGTGTGGTGGTTTGAGCCAAGGTTCAATCTATCCACAACTCCTCACTTCTACAAACTTGCGGTGCCCTTTGGGGCCTAACCCAAGTTTGTCCACCTAGAGCTTATATACATATGCAAGCTCTCTTAAAGTTTCAATGTGAAATAAGCCTTACAAGGGAACGCACATTTTATTCTTTAATTGTCCATTCCACGAACTTGAAAACGACGTCAAGTTCCCATTCACTCGTAAATGGTTTTGACAAACCGTCTTCACCATGTGACTTGCCATATGGCAAGGAATACTTTACATCTTTAGACCCATCTCAAAAGACGTGTGGGCCCATTTAGATTTGGGTTCAAAGTTGGCGCAAAATAAGCCTATAAAACCATATTTTTGCAACATTATAATGATACCTTGTGACTCTTGATTGTTAATGTTTGGAAAGTATTGGAAGAAGGTAAATGACATATGAGTTCGGGTAGTGAGTCGGGTTTTAGTTTGAGTTGTGTATTGTATATTGGTACCCACGCTAGGAGTTAAGGTGCCCAATTGCCTTGTCTTAAGTATATCGCCGAACGAATGTGAGAAATGTTTTTAGGGTGTCCACAAGCTTGCCGTTTTTAGAGTCGGCGAATGTCGAAAATATGATTTTGGGTGTCCACGAGCCTATCGTTTCTAGAGCCGGCAAACGTGGAAGGGAAAGGTCTTGGGTGTCCATCGTCCTGCCATTTGAGAGTTGGCAAATGTAGGACTACTTTCTATAAATCAGTATATATATATGTATGTATGGTGTTGAGGCTCTAGCTTGTGACATCATAACTCATTTATACCCCATGATTTGGTTGAGATTTGTTATTAGCATCTCATATTCTAGCATCATGGTTTTAAAAAGAAAGAAAAGACTTAGATTTTTCTCATCTCTTGCATGGCATGATCATATGTATTTCGATAAACTATATAACTTGTTAATGGCATTTCCTACTGAGCAATGCTCATTCCAAAACTAACAACATTTCAAGGAATAAAGCTGTGATGTCGTCAAAGCGATTGGCATGAGATGTATTTTTGGATGGGAGCATGGAGGCTTTATTTATATGCTACATGTTGAAGCCTCGGGCTAGTTTTGTGTTGGAGACAAATTTCACTTTTTGTGTATTCCAGGCACTCATTGAAAAGATGTTTGCCTCAGGACATTTATAATTTGTATTATCTCTTACTCTTTGAACTGTTGTTACCATTTGGTGAATGTAACTAAACAAATGATGTAATCTTTTAAATAGTTCAATGGGGAAGAGATTCCGTTATTAGTATAAATATATTATCTTTTTGGTTGTCTTATTTTCAATAAATCAAATTATTGTTGAAAATAACATTGTAATTTGAGGTTATGTTTTCGGGGCGTTACATATATATGCATGGTGCCATGGCCAATTATAGACAAATAACATATATTTTTTTAGATTATTAGCTATTGGAGATTGTAAAAGTTACGAATTGTAATTCAAAAAATGCCCAAAATTTGTAAAATCCAAACTGCCTTGCATCCATCCGCCAACCAGCATGGCTCGCTCAATTCGTATCCACCAAACCGATAGATGTATGGCAGATGGGATGTCACCTGACCTAACCCAATCCGCAATCACCCCTACCTGGACTTGATGTACATGACTCAACATTGTGCATGAATTTACAATCCTAAGTTTGGCCCTAAAATCACATCACGTTCTCTAGCCCACTTAATAAATCCATATATTAGATAAAAATAAATTTAATAAAATAA
Source organism: Camellia granthamiana (assembly GCA_036172215.1). Classification (NCBI taxonomy): domain Eukaryota; kingdom Viridiplantae; phylum Streptophyta; class Magnoliopsida; order Ericales; family Theaceae; genus Camellia; species Camellia granthamiana. The sequence goes on along the minus strand of JAXFYN010000323.1, from coordinate 259,546 downwards.
AATAAAATAAAATATTTTTATAGATTTTTTTAATTTTTAAGATGGGTATATTTTTTTAGTTAAGTCAACAAAATTTAATTAATTTTCATTATATTCTTAAATTTAAAGTTTAGTAGGTGTATTTTTCCTCTTCATTATATTTCTTTATTTAAAAGAAAATAAAACTAAGTAAATTAGTATATGTTTATATAATATATATATAATATATTACATAGTACTAACTAATTGGGCTAGGCAGGCCAACCCGCTGGTGCCCTCCCTAACATATTTTTGGTAACCATTGAGAGTGGCTTTTGATGGCTTATCCGAGATGTGGATAAAATTTGGGACAATTAGGCCCAGCAGGGGGTTTTATTTGTTGGTCGGTGGGACAAAAATCAAGAATGTTTAGAAACTCAAAATTAATTATTTGTCGGTCACATCTCTCTACTCTCTCTTCTATGCCCTCTCTCCTGTTTCTTTCTCACATTTCTGTTCTCCTCTCTCTTTTTTTTGTCCTAGTTCAATTTTCATTTTTTTAAACTATTATTTATTTTAATAAATTATATATAACTTTTAATATATAAATTTAATTTTTATAAAAATAATACCATTAAAAAGATATCAACGATATCTTTAAAATAAGACTAATATTATATATATATTTTTTTTTAAATTTAAAAAATACTAATTTAAAATAAATATACAAAATTACACAATTAAAATAAAATGTATGGCTGAAATTAATAGGAACAAAAAACATTATTTAAAATTACTTAAGTGGAAGGAAAAATTATCAATCAGTGGTAATAAAAATAAACGATAATAATATTCAAATCATACAAATACTAATTGAAACTGTAAAAATAAAAAATAATAGTTCAAACTGTACAATATTAATTGAAACCATATGAATAAAAAAATAATATTTAAACATACAAATAATAAGTCAAACCAAACAACAAAAATAATAATTAAACCATACAAATATTATTATTTTTTATTTTTATTAACTCAAATTAGACAATAAAATTTAATATAAATATCAACTCAAACCATACAAATAAAAAAGGTCACTAAAAAACTAGTCATATATATTTTAGCATTAAAATAGTTTCAAAATGTAGGATACTAGAAAATCATTTCACATATTTGGTTGAATTTTGTCTTCTATTTTTCTAAAAAAATAAAAAATCTAGTTTGGTAAAACAAAATATCAATTTCATATGGATCTAACTTTTTTGGGGTGCAAATTCAAGTTGTGTAGGGTGCAAGTTCAAACCAAATCCAACCTATGTATAGTTGTAAGTCCAACATGTGTTGAATGTAAGTTCGATCTATTTGCAGTGTAAGTTCAATCTCTGATAGATGCAAATTCAATTTGTGTGTGGTGCAAGTCCAACGTGTGCATGAGCGCAAGTTTTAGGGGTTGTTTGGGGTGTCCTAAATAAGTACACTTTTTGTCGTTTTGGACTAAAAAATTGAGGTTGAAAATATGGATGTTTGGGTTAACTTTTTGACTTTTTATGGAAAAATGTGTAATAAAAAATTGTAAAAATTGATTTGTAGAGAAAAATTCGAATTGAGAGTTGTGCAGCCGTAATTGTTGACTTTTGGTGAATAGTGTTAACCTTTTAACTTTTTGAGTAATTTTTTGACTTTTTGGCTTTTTTACAAGTTCCCAAACTTGGCCTTATTATTAAAATGATAATTTTTTTTTTGATTTATTCACCAAACTAGTTTCTAATTTTTTTGGAAAGAAAATATTGAAAACTAATCCAAATTGTGCCTAAAAAAGTAAAATAATTTATAATAAATATAAACAATAGTGCTAGGCATCATGAAAGAAATATCATGAAGATTCTCCACTCTTGGATTAGTATGTAGTGTTTTATTATATGTAATGCAATCACCTTAGATTAGTTTCATGAAATTTTTCATAATGCGTAGCATTATTTCGATATAAAATAAAAATAATTAAGTATGACACTAGAAATATAAGAAAGAAAAAAATTCTAAATCAAAAAAAAAAAAACTACAAATTAGACTTGCACTCCGCACTGGTCGGACTTGTACCCCGCACAGGTCAGACTTGCATCCCACATATTTGGTTGAATTTTGTGCGGGGTGCAAATTCGATCTGTGTGGGATGTAAGTTTAATTTGTAGTGATTATTATTTTTATTTGGTTTAATTCTGTGCGGAGTGCAAGTCCAACTTGTGCGCAGTGCAAGTCTACTTTGTAGTTTTTTTTTTCAAAAAAAAAAAAACTACAAATTTGGATTAGTTTATTTTTTTATATAAAATAAAAAAATTTAAAAAATTTATATAAAATATTTTATATAAAAAAAAACTACAAGTCTAATTTCTAGTATTTATATAAAATATTTTACTTTTTTAGGCACAATTTGGATTAGTTTTCAATTTCTTTTTTTTCCACAAAAATTAAAAACTAGTTTGGTGAATAAACCAAAAAAAAGAACTCATCATTTTAATAATAAACTTGCACCCATGTAGGATTTGCACCCCTGCATATATCGGACTTGCACCCCTGCTATAAGGCCCCGGTGTCCCACATCGGGAATGGAGGGGGAGTTCCTAGGCTATAAAAATAAAAACCTGAACCCTTATATAGTATCGAGGCATTTTCCTGGGTGGTGAGATCCCTATTAGAACTCCCTAGTTAAGCGTGCTTAGGCTAGAGTAGTTCTGGGATTGGTGACAGTAGACACCCCATTTTTGACCGTCCTCAAGACTTGGACGTCACCGTTTGAACACTCGGTGATCCTCTTTGTTTGTGTTTCGTCTTGAGTTCCCGAAAGTCTTGGTTGCGCGCATTGCCTCAGGATCTCTCGACTCGACTGTTCCGTGTTTGGTTTTGGCACCAAACACTTGTGTTCTTGGCTTGGAGGGCAGGGAATGGCTTGTTAGCCATCCCCACATCCCACCGGCCCTACCTTTGCCTCACCGGCTGTTTATGGGTGCCACCGGCCATGGTTTCTTAAAATCAATGGCCGGTCGGCACTATATTTGGCCGGCCGGCACTTTATTTTGCTGACGACCTCTTTTGCTGGCCGGTGTGATCCCTTTGCACCCTTGAGGCATGGTGCATGCCAGCTGTGCCAGCTGGAATGCACCATCACTCCTCCCCGTGCAGTTTTTGGCTGGTGTGAACCTTTGAACCCCCTTTCCTTCTAGAAACTTGAACCCTTTGGCCAAGCTTCTTGGGGAAGCTTGGCCAGCTGTATTAGCTTCTCCAAGAAGCCAAGAACCCTTTGCACCCTTTGCCCCTTTCATCTAACTTCTTGGAGAAGCCTAGAACCTTGGCCTTTGCCTATATAAGCACTCATCCTCTCCCTTTGTGAGGGGTTGGAGCTTTTGAATCAAAAAAAACCAGAGCTTCTATATCTATATATCTGATATATCATCCTCTCTCTCTATATCTCCCCCTCTCTCATCCTTAGGGTGTGTTTGGAAGCCTAAAAGTGCATTTTGACCTTACTATTGCACTAATACACACACCATTACACCTTACTTCGAGTTTGAGAGGCATTGAGGGTTGATTCTTGAAGTTTTGGACTGGTTTTGGTCAGAGGAGGGTGGCTGGAGCCCCTGTTCTTGAAGTGTTCTTCAAGGGTGAGATTCTTACTTTATTTTCCCCAATCTTGCACTAGCTTTCTACCTGTCTTGCATGCTGATTTAAGCTTTGTGTATAACATGAAAGAGTCTTGTATTTTCATGCTTAACATCTTCCATTAAGGGTGTTTTGGCATTGGGGGTCGAACTCCCCCTCTTAGGCCCCTTTTGGCCTATTTTGGTGCCTTTTCTTTAAGCCTTGTTTACTTTGTTGTGTTGATCTTCTCACCACTGAAATCCAGTGGATTTTTAGTGATGATGAAGTGGTTTTGAAGTCTTGTGTAGGGGAGGGACACCCCTCTCCCCTTTGTCCTTCTTTTACCTTTGTTTTTGGCTCATAAGGATAGCATGCATGAGTAGTTGCATTTGGTACCATTTCAGAGTTTTTTTTGGGTGTTTTGGGTCATATTATATCCCTGTCCAATGGCGGTTTGTTGGCCCTTAGCATACATTTTATACTTGCCTTGTAATTCTCTATCTTGCCTAGAAATGTGCCATGTGTTTAGCCTAGTATATCCTCATGTTTTAGCTTAGCTTATTGAAGCTTTTGGTCATGATTTGTCATGCTTTAGGTCTGTTGGCCACTGATTTTGTCATGTTTGACATGCTTCGTATAGTTGCCTTGTATTTTGGCTTGTAAGCCTTAGTTATGTGGGTCGCTAACATGCTTAGCATAAGCTTATTATCATCATTTGGCATCATTTGATATCATGTTTCAGTCCATATAATGTGGTCTTACATTGTCCTTTGTGTCTCTTTTAATGCTTGGAAGTGTGGTGATTTCATGTCTTTAAATGTGCATTGTGTATGCCTATGTGTTTGGATCATTTGGGATGCCATGTGTGTGAGTTTTGGAGCCCATCTTGCATGCTGAAATTCTGTTTTTGGTTGCTTGGTTCATGCCATGAGTGGCCTTGTTAGTGGTAGCAAAGTGTTCCATTTCGTACCTTAGTCCTTGGGCTTATTAGCATGCTTGTTTGCATGAATATTTGTCCACTGTTTCGGGCATTTTTGGTCACTGTTTCGGGTGGGCTGAGGTCTGCCTTTTGTGATTTGGAACCACCATTGCATGATCATGTAGCATTGGATTCATGCTTGCATGATATCATACTTGCATGTTTGCATATTATTGACTAGTTACATTTCATGTCTCGACTCACATGTTAGAGTGTATTGCATTGCATCTTGCATGCCTAGCATTATGCATTTACATGTTTAGTTTACATCACATTTTGGCATGCTTTGCATCTTAGCTTCTTGTTGCATTTTTGAGACATTATTGCATACATGCATTACATTGTTTGGTTTGGGGTGTCAAACCAAACTTGAGGGGTGAGGCGTGTTTGTACTTCAAGTGACAAAACACATCTCAACCCTCGGTCACCAAGGCCCTTGACTTTGGCATGATAGGGTCTTGGTCCTCATTTGTGTGTTGCATGCATTTTACATTGAATGGCAAGCTTGGTCCCTTAGGCTATCATGCACAATTGATGGCCCAAGGATCGAGGGCCATGCTCCCCTGAGTCCTATACATGATAGGGAACATGACCATGCTTACATGTGCTTGAAATTCTATGCCACGCACTACCTGTCCTCTGTTGCTGTCAAAACTGTTTTCTGCAGAATTTTTTTGCCGACCGGCAACATTTAGTACCGACCGGCCATTGGTGAATGGCCGATAACTTCATCAGCAGCCGATGTCATTTTACCATGGCCGGTGGTCATTTCCTTTAGCCGATGGTGTTCTGCAGTGTTCATAGAAGACACCCTGGGACTTTGGAAGTTTTCAGAGAAGCAAGGCAGTGAAAACAGAGGCAGTAGTGCTATGGCAACGGGTTTCCGGGCAAGATGGATCGAGCATGCATCATTCGCGCATCCCGAGGCAGGGCTGCGGCCATCTTTATTCTGCATTTAATTTGGTTAATTAATTAGAGGGTCTGTAATAATTAATTAGCTAAGATAAGTAATTCATTATTCGGATTGTATTATTCTTTTGGTCCCTCCGAGTGAGGGCGTATTTGTAATAAGTGTGGGTGCGTGTGTGCATGTCTTCCAACCCCACGTCTTTCTTTCCTTTTATTTACTAGCTTTCAGTGGTTAGATTAGGGCATATTTAAATTAGCATACCTTATGCAATGCATGCGTGCATCCATACATTTGTCTTACATGCATCGGGTTCGGCACATCATGCTAACTGCACTTGTATTTCAATTCCAAATTGAATACATGTTAGTTATAGCATTTCACATGCCATGTTTAGAATAGCCGAGCCTGTCTAGATTGCATCTTTGCATGTGTTGCATTAGCCATTCTAAACATGAACTAGGATCATGCATGTGATTACTAACTAGTTTCTGTTTTGGCTTGGAGTACTAGGTAAGCTTTTATGCTTTAGCATATCACATGCGTGTGAATGTTGCCATAATAGCATGATTACCATGAGGCTAGCTACTTATGTGATATAGCTGCTTGAATGCCTGTGGGTGAAGGTTGGATTACTTGGATTGAAACAAATCATCAACTGTGAGTTTTAAGCCCACTAGATAGTGGCAAAAGCATCTTTTCTAAGCCCACCCGAGGGTGGCAAAATCTACATTTTAAGCCTACTTGCGAGTAGCAAACCACTTTAAAAAACAAGCATGAAATGTTTTGTTCCAATTCAGGCGATCCGGTCTATACTTGTTTACTGCGCGCATCACATAGTAATTCTAGGCTAATAACCGGAATAAGAACACATAATGTTTTCAAAACTAGATATCATGGTTAGTAGAGACCGATCTTTGATCGGGCGAGCGGGGGTGCTCACGAAGTGACCTTCCCCAATCGTACCCAAGTTCCCGAGCCGAGGCAACTTTGGTGATGACGGACACGTGGCCTTAGGCAACGAGTCAGGGTTTCCTAAATTTCCCAAAATAAAATATTAGGTGGCGACTCTGTATCTGGCAAAGCAGTCCATGTTTGGCACTTCTTTCTAAAAATCTGTTTTCTCAAAACGATTTGCCGGATTTGGACTCTTTGGTTCAGATTAAGAACCGTGACAAAAATCGAGTCCGAGCTGTAGCGAGGTCCCCCGCGGGCTTGTTACAGTTTCTGGCGACTCTGCTAGGGAAATTAGAGAGCTTGACTCGAACTCGTGATATCCTGTTTTGATTTCATTTATGTGTCTCTTTGCATTGCATGTGCATTGGTGCGCCTAGGACACCGTGTTTGCCATCTGCCATTCCTGAACGGTTTGCCGGAGGCTTGTCTTGTCAAGGCATGTCCATAAGGCTGACCGGTTATGGGCTTTGACAGCATGGGAACACAAACCCCGGTTTTACCGGGGCACCCTTTTTGACCATTTGACCTAGTGCATATTCGGAATCCATAGTGACCATTCCAAACTAGGACAGGTTGCTTACCCAATGTTAGGTTGTTTGAAGCCGCTGCATGCGTAGTAAAACCCTAGCTCCTGACAAAATAGGACAGGGAAACCCTACCCCAACATAGGGGTGCTTTGGCTCTCATTTACTTGCTATGTGCTTTTAGCATGTATTTCTACAGGGAATACATATATCAGTTTGCAGGTTTGGGCATCCGGCCTGCGGGCACCAGTATCAGTATTTTGAGAATCAGTTATCTGTGGGTATCAGATTCAGACTTAGGGGCAACGATTCAGAAACAGTGATCAGTGTTTGAGGAACAGTATGTTCAGCTTATTGGCAGCATATTGTGATACCCAACCGTGTGTTAAATGTTTATTTTACGCCATTACCCTGTCCGATTGTCTGTTTATTTATACGCTTTATTTATCTTTTTGCTAGGTAGTTGAGCACAATTGCTTCTGACCCAGTAGATATTCCCCAAGTACTCTGGACTAGAGGTCGTCGACTCCATCGATCTGAGGATCTGGTAGACGAACAACCAGTGTACCACTCTCTACCCCCGGTTACTAGACGGAGGACCGTTAGGCAGAGGGCATCAGTATAGCAGTCAGTTCAGAGGGCCTTATCTACCCCACCTGAGTTCAGTAGAGATCAGGGTCCTGTTTCACCTACAGAGAGGGAATATATACCAGTAATTCAACCAGAGCCGAATAGTATGGCCAGTTTAGAGGAGATGGTGCGCCAGCTCCAAGAGGGTATGAAAATGATGCAGCAGGATGCTGTCCGACAAGCAGAGTTTGCCAAGCAGCAGGCCACAGTTATGAATGAACAAGCGGAGTTGATTGTGAGGTTACAGCAGCAAAGCGGAGCCTCTACTTCGCAGCAAGTTCCTCCCCCACCAGGAGTTCCAACCCTCGGGGAGACCGCCAATGTTCAGAATGATACAGAACTCCCCACAGGACCACCCCTACCCCCGATCCCACCCCAGATCCAACCCCAGTTATCAAAAACGCCTACCAACCTACCGGACTCCCCCTTTGAGTTCGAGACTGATCCCACCGCACTAAAGTTGAGCAAGCTTGAAAAGCTGTTCAAAAGATCCTAAGGAGTCAAGACCATCCCCGATATTGAAGACGGATATACTGACGCAGCTGTGACGCTGCCTGACAGATTCAAAATGCCTCATATTGACCGATTTGATGGGTCCGGGGACCCCATGGTGCACTTGAGGTTGTTTTCGGATGTCCTAAGACCAATGGGCCTCAGTAGACTGCAGAAGATGTCTTTATTCTGCCGGACTCTGTCAGGTGTGGCGGCCATATGGTATGCCAAACTAGAAGATGATGTCAAGAGAAATTGGGACGAGATGGCTGAGGCATTCATCGCGCAGTACTCATACAATACACAAATCGAGATTACAACCCGTGATCTCGAGACAACCAGACAGGAACCTAAAGAGAGTTTCTCAGAATTCGTAACTAGATGGAGGGCCAAGGCTTCGATGATGACCTCAAGGCCTATAGACAAAGACCAGATTTGGATGATTGTGCGCAATCTTCAGCCGAAGTTGATGCAGAAGATGATTGTACTCCCCTTTCCTACTTTTTCTGACCTACATGAAATGGGGGTGCAGATTGAGGATGCCTTGAAGCAAGGCTTAATTGATAACGACCGGGAGCAACCCCGAAGAACTTTCAACCGCAATAATAATGTAGGCCAGAGTGGCACTACAACCACAAGAGCCTCCGAAGTGAACATGGTCACCACCAACCCCCCTCCGAGAAATATAGCGGCCACACCATTCTCCGGTGCGTTCGGAAGCAAGCCACCAACAGCCAAGTACCCACCCAAAAACACCAGAACCTTTGCTCCACTTTATATGCCCCTGTCCAAAGCTCTGGGGGTGCTAATCAGAAAAGGGCACTTGAAGCCCCTAGAGCCGCGGCCCTTACCAGAAAGACTCCTCGCTACCCACAACCCAGCCAAGTATTGTGCATTTCACCAACAGCACGGTCATGACACCGATCTGTGCTTCCGATTACGTTATGAGATTCAAGATCTCATCGATAACGGGGTGATCTTGCCTCCCGAGAAACCCAACGTTACTACAAATCCCCTCCCTGCACATAGCCAAGCTCCACCACCCAAAAGAATCAATTTCATCTATACTGGGGTCGTGTCCTACGATCCTAGTATCTATATCACCCCTTCCTACCTGCCTAAGCCGGAGGTGTCCCTTCCCGATTACGCCGATTTGTGCATGATGGACAGTTCCATGACCCCCACCTAAGCCAGTGGTGGTAACTGTCGAAGACAGGAGAGAGAAGGTCCCAAAGGAGAAGAAGATTGTTGGGCCAGAGTCTGCGGAATCTGGAAGTTGTGTTGAGAAAACGTATAGTCCGGGTGACTACATTTTATCAATAGGCCAGGATGGGCCAGATGTGGAATTTCCAGCAGGAGAAGAACTGTGTGTGATCCAAGGGATAGTCTCGGACAGGGAACAGATGGTTTAACAGCTGTAGAAGAGGACCTCGCCAATCTCCGATTTTACAGTGATCAAGATCCAAGGGACGTGGCAGTCAACTGGTATGATTACGAGGAGTCGACAGAGACTACAGGATGGTTAGACGATCAACCAGATGTGGTAGAAGAATTTCAGCCAGAACAGGGCCCAGCAGGGGCGAGAATGTAGTAACAGCCGGAAAGATCGAAGAACAGAGTGCATCGTCGGAGAGCACTGGTGTCAAGAATTTCGCTCGGGATTGGAGCATTTCGAATACAGGAATTATTGAACAGTCGGTTGTATTGACACACCCAGAACAGGAAAGATTCGAAGATTCCGAGAGAATCAAGAAGGCAAAGGCCCATGTGGGGACTGAAACTGCTGTGTGCACAAGAACTGAGAATGCTACGAACATATGGATAGAAGGTGCCGCGAGTACAAGAACAGTTATACCAGAGCCGGACAGATGTTTGTCAGCTGATGATGGGATGTGGTGGGAAGATGAGGACTTGTGTCTTGCCCACACAGATGAAGATTGGGGGAACAACCAACCCGATGACACCTGGTACCTCGGAGAGGTCGATCATTTGACGCGGAGCGGGCGGTACTTCAAACCCCCGCACCTAGATCAGCCAGAGGCCTCGGGGAAGGATAGAGAGGCCGAGAAGCAAAAGGAGAAACAACTTGGGGAAGAAGCTGTGCTCAAACAGCTAAAAAAGATACAAGCAGACATCTCCATCTGGGGACTGCTTATGGCATCATGAGTACACAGACAGGTTGTCCTGTCAGCCATAGACAAGGCCAAGCTTTCGATAGACACCACGCCAGAGCAGCTAGTGGGATTAGTCTTTCCGGGAGGAGCTACCCCGACGCTGACTTTTCTGACAAGGAATTGCCACCCGAGGGGGCAGATCATAATAAGCCACTCTACATCTCCGTGGAGTGTAGGGATAAATGGATACCGGTGGTTCTTGTTGATACCGGATCCGCCATCAACGTCTGCCCGGCAAGGACAGCGTATGCAATCGGCTTGAAAGTCGCGGATTTTGTACCAACAGCCCAAGTCATCCGGGCGTATGACAATACAAGTAGAGAAGTGATGGGAACCGTAAAAGTTCAGACTAAAGTTGGGCCGGGACAGCATGAGATAGATTTCCATGTCTTGGAGGTGCCTGCAACTTTCAACTTGCTTTTGGGGCGGCCGTGGCTGCATCAGGTAAAGGCAGTGTCATCCACTTTGCATCAAATGGTGAAGTACCCCTATGGGAAGGGAGTAGCCATTGTTTTCGGGAATTCATCAATCCATCCACCACCGGAAGTATCCACGCCTGTTCTAGAAATCGAGCATGGCATGGAGGATGTGTTCATATCAGGTTTTACCCTAGCTGAGGCTCAGGTTGTACAGAACATCATGGCTGCTAACGAGGGGATATATGTCAGTGCCCAAGCAGTGTATCTCATGAACAAGCTCCAACACATCCCTGGGATGGGATTAGGAAAGAGCGGCCGCAAGGACGTCGCAGCATTGGCCGAAGTGCCACACAACCCCCATACCTTTGGCTTGGGTTATCTGCCCACCAAAGAGGATTGGGCAAGGAAAGGAAAGGAGATGGCTGGGAGAGCCAGAGCGAAACAGATGGGAAAACCCTTTGACTTAATGCACCGGCCCATTCAGGGTACCCTAAACGGACGCTTCGTCCGGGAGGGAGAGGATTTTCCATTTTGTGGCTTCCCAGAGCCGTGGTTGAACGCAGAGAGGAAGCGCATACTAGGGTTCGAGATTTTCTTTGACCTACAGTTACCTGGGGATGATGTTGCTGAAGAGCAGACAGACCCAACAGTTGAGATTAAACAGAACAGTAAAATGGAGTCCGAGGACACCGGACTTGAAATGGGGGTAGCGCTGGCATGTCTACTTTCAGATCCTTCGATCGACCAGCTGTGCTTGGGGGATAAGTTCTCGGTGTCCATGATCGGGAATGAAACGGCTGCGGGCCTACCATCAACTATTTTAGATGCATCCATCACACCCTCCCTCACTTGGCACTACGAAGAGGGATTTCTGTCGAGCAGCACCGGGTCAGGTAGTAAGCCGGAATCTGATTCCTCCGAATCTGTTGAGTCGGAATCAGGTCCCAGCTCGACTGAGTCTGAGTCCGGTATTCTTGGGGGTGATAACCCGGATGCCACAGTCCTGTCCAGGTCGTCTTTTTCTTTCTCTTTTGAGTCTGTTGTAACAGAAGAATTGGACGGTTCGGAAGCACTTAATGAGAATGAGGTGAATGTGGTTTCTGAGTACTTCTCTGTGCCTTTGATTTATTGCTTAAATCAGGACTTTCAAAATTTTGATAAAAACGACGAGGACGAAATTCCTCCGGTTTTACAACGTTTAATTGAACAAGAGCAGGAGAGGTTTGTCAAACCTTTAGTTGATGAAATCATTACTGTGAATGTTGGTACTGAGAAGGACCCACGACCGGTCTAGATCGGGTCCACGTTGTCTTCAGAGGAACGCGAGCGCTTAGTCGCTTTATTAAAAGATTTCAAAGATGTTTTCGCGTGGTCTTACGAAGACATGCCTGGAATCGATCCTGAGACCGTACAGCACCGGATCCCTCTTGACCCCGAGGCCCGACCTATCAAACAGAAACTCAGGAGGATCCGCCCTGATTGGGCCATTAAGATCAAGGAAGAGGTCACCAAGCAAATCGACGCAGGCTTCCTGCTAGTATCCGAATACCGACTTGGTTGGCCAACATTGTTCCAGTGCCGAAGAAGGATGGCAGAATTCGGGTATGTGTAGATTTCAGGGATTTGAACAGGGCCAGTCCGAAGGACGACTTTCCCTTGCCACACATTGACGAGTTGGTAGATTTCACAGCGGGGCATGCTTTGCTTTCATTTATGGATGGCTTCTCAGGCTATAATCAGATAGTAATGGCACCCGAAGACCGGGAGAAGACTGCATTCACCACCCCGTGGGGTACATACTGCTACAGAGTGATGCCATTTGGGTTAAAAAATGCTGGGGCTACTTATCAACGGGCCGCAACCACAATATTGCATGATATGAGCCACAAAGAGGTTGAGGTGTACGTGGACGACATGATTGTCAAGTCCAAAGATAGAGAGGGCCACTACACCGCCTTGCAAAAGTTCTTTCAAAGGATCAGAGAGTTTCGGTTGCGGCTGAACCCTCAGAAATGTTCGTTCGGTGTTACAGCGGGAAAAATGCTGGGGTTTCTGATTACACAAAGAGGCATCGAAGTCGACCCTTCCAAAATCAAGGCCATCTTAGAAATGCCACCACCAATGACTGAAAAGGAGGTGCGAGGCTTTCTGGGTAAAGTGCAATTCATAAGACAGTTTATCTCAAAATTAACCTTGACTTGTGAACCACTTTTTGGTCTCCTGAAGAAAGGAAAGAAATTCCAATGGGACGGCCGATACCAAGTAGCTTTTGAACAGATCAAAGAATATCTACAGAACGCGCCCGTGTTGTCACCGCCAAAGCCGGGAAAATCGTTGATATTGTACCTGTCAGTGACTGAGACCACAATGGTCTGCATGCTCGCACAAGAATCTGAAGACAAAGTGGAAAGAGCCATCTATTATTTGAGCAAGAAGATGCTAGAGTATGAGACTCGTTACACACCACTGGAGAAGGCTTGCTTAGCTTTGGTATGGGCTACCAGGAAGCTGCGGCACTACCTGTTAGCTCACTCCGTAATGTTGGTTTCACGACTCGATCCCATCAAATATCTTTTCGAGAAACCAGCACTTACGGGTAGGCTAGCTCGTTGGTTGCTGTTGCTCTCCGAATTTGATTTGAAGTATGTAACACGCAAGTCGGTCAAAGGAAAAGCAGTGGCAGAATTCTTAGCCGACAATCCGGTGGAAGGGGGTGAAGCAGTCGAGTACTTGTTCCCAGATGAAGCCATTCTGCACATCGATGATGAAACTTGGACGATGTACTTTGACGGAGCGTCAAATCAGTACGGGCATGGGATAGGAGTGTTGCTGATAGCACCCGACAATTCCCGTATCCCCCTAGCCTTCAAACTCCGATTCAAAGTCTCGAACAATGAAGCAGAATATGAGGCATGCATTGCTGGTCTGGAAGCAGCCCTGGAACTAGGGGCAAGACGGTTGGACGTCATCGGGGACTCGAACCTTGTTGTGTCTCAAGCAAAAGGAGACTGGAAAGTCAAAGAGGAAAAGATGATGATGTATCACCAGACCTTGGATTTGCTAATTCCTCGGTTTGAGAAGCTAAACTTTGCTCATCTACTAAGAGAGAACAACAGGTTCGCAGATTCTTTAGCAACTCTATCCTCCATGATAGACATCCCATACGGAGTCCGGATGCGTCCAGTCATTATTGACCAGAAGTTTGCGCTAGCCTACGAGTCGATTGCTGCTATAGATGAAGTTCAGGACGAAAACCCCTGGTATCATGACATTTGGAATTTCCTGGAAAAGGAAGCATACCCGCCAGGGGTAAATGCCAAAGATAAAAGGGCCATCAGAAGAATGGCTGTCCAGTTCATCATCTGCGGGGGTAAGCTGTACAAGAGGGGTCATCTGGGAATGCATAAGCTGTGTGTGGAAGCTGAGGAGTCGAAGCGCCTGATGGAGGCCATCCATGGAGGAGAATGTGGTGCACATATGAATGGAGTCATGCTAGCACGGAAGATCCTCAGACAGGGTTACTACTGGTCCACCATGGAGAAGGATTGTATCGGTTTCGTCCGGCGATGCCACAAATGTCAAATTCATGCAAATCACATGAACATCCCGCCGTCAAAGCTGTACAACATGACTTCACCATGGCCGTTTTCAGCCTGGGAAATTGATGTAATCGGGGCTGTCACTCCGAAGGGTTCAAATGGGCATGAGTTCATCTTGGTCGCGATAGATTATTTTACAAAGTGGGTCGAGGCCCAATCTTATGCGGTGTTGAAGGCTTCACACGTTGCGAAGTTTATCAGAAACAACATCATCTGTCGCTACGGGGTCCCAAATGAAATAATTTCAGATAACGGTTCCTACTTCAAGAAAGAAGTGATAGACTTGTTGGAAAAATACAACGTGGCTTTTCATAAGTCATCCACATACCGGCTGCAGACCAATGGAGCGGTTGAGGCTGCCAACAAGAATATCAAGCACATATTACAGAAGATGGTGGAAACCTACCGGGACTGGCTAGATAAGCTGCCGTTCGCTCTGTGGGGCTACAGGACTTCAATCAGGACTTCTACTGGGGCGACTTCGTATTCATTGGTTTATGGGATGGAGGCTGTTCTACCTATTGAGATTGAGGTTCCGTCATTGCGAGTATTGGCTGAGTGTCAAATAGCCGAGGCAGATTGGCAGCAGAGCAGATTCGAGAAACTCATGCTCTTCGATGAGAGAAGACTGAAAGCACTGTACCACATTCAAGGCTATCAACGCAGAATTGCCCGGGCTTTTAACAAGAAAGTTAAGTCCAGAAATTTGAAGGAAGGAGATCTGGTGCTCAAAGACAACCGAGCTCCCATCCACGACCCAAGGGGCAAGTTCAGACCCAATTGGACTGGTCCCTACATCATCAAAGCTATCTGGTCGGGTGGAGCTGTGGTTCTGATGGACCTAGATGGCCTAGAGTTCTCATAACCGATCAACATGGACAAGTTGAAGAAATATTACCCTTGAGAGGCTCGCTAGGCCGAAAACCCGAAAGGGCGACCTAGGCAAAACTCAGAGCACAAAAAATTTTAAATTATAAAAACTGAGCTCGCAAGGTTGAAAACCCGCAAAGGGCGGCCTTGGCAAAAGTTAGAGCGTAAAAGGAGAGTGAAAATACTCGAGTGAACCTAAGCTGAACTACGTAAGGCTTGATTCCCATCTTCGAGATACGTAGGCAACTTCATCCTGAAGTTCAGCCACAAACTTTTCCCTGATCAACTTTGTCCATTTGATCACCTCAGTCATCTTTGTCTATCAGCATTCATCATGATCTCCGGTACATTGCCTTTCAGACTAGGGGCAACTTTCCGTTGTCGTGCAGTGCCGCGGTGCTATTCAGACTAGGGGCAACTTTCCAGTTGCTAGGATCCGGGGTTGTGCATCTCAGTGACAAATTTCAGGCATGTTCAGTTCTGATCCATATCGAAAATGGTTTTGAAAAGTTTTAATAAAAGTTGACTTTGTTCAAATTAATCTTTTTACAACTAAAGACCATTTTTAGACCAAAGCGGAAAATTTCCAGTACCACAATCTTCAAATTCATTGATTTCAATACAGAGTTCTCCTGCTCTTGCATACAATTGAAGTTGCTTTTTATTACATTCATAAGAAAAACTTGAAAGGACTAATAAAGCAATAAGTCTGAGGCATAGTCAAGCCAGGTGTCCCTGCGCCCCCTCCCAGAGCTAGTCGAAGTCTCTGATGCCAAGCTAGGCCCGATCTGTGCCTCCTCGTTGAGCCAATCTACGCACTCATCAGACAAAGTGCAATTGAAAATGGGAGCGGAGGCCAGGAGCTCTCTAGCTCTCCACGCTGCGGCCTGTCGAACAAGCTGCGCGCCTCGAACCGGGAATGTAGCTGGATATTCTATCCCCTCGGGTGGACAAGTCTGGTCATGATCGAACTGGCGCTGGAACCGGAATGGGAAATAGAACACGCAGTGAGTCAAGCCAACCAATCGAATCCCAGTCTACTGAGACATACTGTAGCTCATTGCCGGGAAATTGAGCCAAGGGCACCGCCAAGCAATGCAGTCTGCGGACAAGCTGCACATCCAGTCGAACCACCAACCCTCGTCAAGAGCATCGACTAAGCGTTGCCTGAAGAAGTAACCGCAAGCTGAGTAGGCCGGGCAAGAGTCCACAACCTGCAATTTATCCATCAACCATACCTGGGGAGGGATGAAAAATGAGAGAATAAAGAATAGAGAGATGTATGATGAGAGAAAAGTAAGTAAAGGGTTTTGTGAGAAAAACTGAGCCTGAGGGCCGAGTGATGTGAGCAATATATATGTGAGATTGAGTGGGAAACATTATCTGCAGTAATAGTGGACTCCCCGCAAATCTAGCTGTCTCCTGACGATAGAAAACGTCCAAGCCCATCAGTGTTTCGGCCAACGCTATAGCAATACAGCTCTTTCCTTCTTTCAAACCTTGGGCAACTTCAATCAGACGAATGCTAGATCCACCGGAGCCCGAGACAAGCAGAAAGTGAGATAGCATGCACAAACAAAGCGCGTGTTGTCGAAAACCTTGCCAATAACGGTCATTGCGGTCACCAGCATCGGAAAATCGATAAATCAAGCTCGGAATATCCAGCATCCCGTCATAGATCAGGGATCGAGCGTCGTACATAGTAAGTCCACACATCCGCCCTAAAGATTGGGCATGGCCAAAGTTAAGTTGGGGCAAGGTTTCCTCGTCACGCTCGGACTCCATTAAAGCTTGGAAATCTTCGAAGGTAGGACACACCTCTTGCCCGCTAAAGCTAAAGACGTGTGTTACCGGGTTCTAAAACCTAGCCGCGGCACAGAGAAATGGCAAATGCAGCGGGGTACGACCCAAAGTGAATAGTGCATTTATGCCAAAACCCCGAAAATTCAGCTTTTCCGAACCATCCAAGTTGTTAATCCAAGACAAGAGATTTTGGGCAAGAAATTCTTCCATTTGGAGCAAAGCAGTGTGGAAATGAGAAAAACCACGAAGTTGGGGCTTTTTGTAGGGGATAAGGTTGAATGAAGGACAGGTGTCAACATTCTGCTGGTTTCTTCCATTTTTGGTCGGCCGGTCAAGTATAGTGCCGATCGGCCATTACTTTTGGCCGGTGCAGAGTTCTCGTGGCCGGTGGCTTTCCCCTGAGGCCGGCGGTCATCCCCCTCATTCCCTGAGCTGTCTATGCTGAATATTGGTGATTTCCACCACTTCCGATACCCTCCAGTAATGATTTCTGCGGAGTCATGCCCGTTTGCTTATCGAGTTGTTGTACGTTTGCTTGTCGAGTTGTACTCCACTTTATCTAAGTTTTGATTTGCTTATCGAGTTGTACTCGCGCTTGGTTGGTTATATCAAGTCTCTCTGTTTTGCTTATCGAGTTGTAAGTAGGATTCACTACCTGATTATTACGATGTGAATGCTCTATTTTCACACGAATCTCATTCACATTGTTGTGTGATATCTTGCGATGCGATGAATGTGCAAATATAACATCTTTTGAATCAAATAGCAATTTCATTTCCGTCATGTGTTTTGCAAAGAAATACACAACTTTGAAAAACGATGGTAACAAACCTGCCTGAGGCAGTGCAATGTGCTTGAACTACCAGTAAAAAAGGGAAAGTAAAGTAAAAGGAAAGCAGGGCAGCAGAGTATCGGGATTGCTACTGATAACCCCCCCTCCTTTTTCTTGAGGTCGATGCACCACCTACGCCCTTATTCAGGGTCAACCACATGATCTGGCACCTTCATTATTCAAGATATCGCAAGAAAACGCACTTTTAAAACATTAGTAGGCTTTCGAGTTGACCTCAGGCCGTATCTTTTTGAGCGACACTCCGTATGTGCGAGGAACATCCCTTCCCGTATCCTTTTGCATCTTGTGAGCTCCACAACATGCTTCAATTGTATTGTGTTGCAGTGCTTTGCATTACATGCCTCAGGTTTTTATACACATTGCCTGCATAGACCGCACACTTTACTTACATGTATTCAAGTTCTTTTCTTATATCCACTGCTTGCGTAGACCGCATGTTTGCAATCAATTTCATTACTTGCGTAGACCGCATGCTTTACTTGCGTAGATCACATGTTTTACCATTACTTGCGTAGACCGCATGTTTTATCATTACTTGCGTAGACCGCAAGTTCTGCTTGCGTAGACCGCATGTTTGCAATCAATTTCATTACTTGCGTAGACCGCATGCTTTACTTGCACAGATCGCATGTTTTACCATTACTTGCGTAGACCGCATGTTTTATCATTACTTGCGTAGACCGCAGATTTTACTTGCGTAGACCGCATGTTTGTAATCAATTTCATTACTTGCGTAGACCGCATGCTTTACTTGCGTAGACCGCATGTTTCATCATTACTCGCGTAGACGGCATGTTTTATCATTACTTGCGTAGACCGCATGTTTCATCATTACTTGCGTAGACCGCATGTTTTATCATTACTTGCGTAGACCGTATGTTTTATCATTACTTACGTAGACCGCAGGTTTTACTCGCGTAGACCGCATGTTTGTAATCAATATCATTACTTGTGTAGACCGCATGTTTTGTTTGCGTAGACCGCAGGTTTTACTCGCGTAGACCGCATGTTTGTAATCAATATCATTACTTGCGTAGACCGCATGTTTTGTTTGCGTAGACCGCAGGTTTTACTTGCGTAGACCGCATGTTTGTAATCAATATCATTACTTGCGTAGACCGCATGTTTTGTTTGCGTAGACCGCATGCTTTGCTCGCGTAGACCGCATGTTTGTAATCCAATTCATGACTTGCGTAGACCGCATGTTTTGCTTGCGTGGACCGCACGTTTCGCTAGCGTGGACCGCATGTTTCGCTTGCATGGACCGCATGTTTGCAATCGATTTCATTGCCTGCGTAGACCACATGCTTATGTTCAACTTCATTGTATTGCTTGCGTAGACTGCATGCTTTACGCACATGTGTTTGTGCCTTCACGGCATTGTCATGCCTCTCACTTGATTTGCGTTGTCATGCATTTTCAAGTACATTAATATGCATGTTACTAATCACATTGTACCTGTCAAGTTTGTTTTCTTTACAGGCACGATATTGTATGTACGGTTCATTCACGACTGGTGGAACCAGACGAACCGGACAGGTATTGTATCCTCCGCGTGAGACGTCTCGAGAATTGCATAATTCTCTTACATCCTTTCTGCATTGTAGTGTAGTTTGGTGTATGCTAGCTTAAAACTGTCGCATGTATACTTCGTTACAGCTTTCTTTGCATGATCATAAGTTATGCTCGGCTTCGTGCTTGGTCTTGCATTTTGCCCCTGCCTTCGGGCGCATACCTTGTTTGTCTTGCATGCTTTGTCTAAGTCTTCGGCCTTGTCAAAAATGGGTCGTCTCTGGGCTTTGACATTCGCTCCCGTCATTGTTATGACTTTCGAGTTCTGTCAAAGAGGGGAAACTGTAAACACCCCATTTTTGACCGTCCTCAAGACTTGGACGTCACCGTTTGAACACTCGGTGATCCTCTTTGTTTGTGTTTCGTCTTGAGTTCCCGAAAGTCTTGGTTGCGCGCATTGCCTCAGGATCTCTCGACTCGACTGTTCCGTGTTTGGTTTTGGCACCAAACACTTGTGTTCTTGGCTTGGAGGGCAGGGAATGGCTTGTTAGCCATCCCCACATCCCACCGGCCCTACCTTTGCCTCATCGGCTGTTTATGGGTGCCACCGGCCATGGTTTCTTAAAATCAATGGCCGGTCGGCACTATATTTGGCCGGCCGGCACTTTATTTTGTCGACGACCTCTTTTGCTGGCCGGTGTGACCCCTTTGCACCCTTGAGGCATGGTGCATGCCAGCTGTGCCAGCTGGAATGCACCATCACTCCTCCCCGTGCAGTTTTTGGCTGGTGTGAACCTTTGAACCCCCTTTCCTTCTAGAAGCTTGAACCCTTTGGCCAAGCTTCTTGGGGAAGCTTGGCCAGCTGTATTAGCTTCTCCAAGAAGCCAAGAACCCTTTGCACCCTTTGCCCCTTTCATCTAACTTCTTGGAGAAGCCTAGAACCTTGGCCTTTGCCTATATAAGCACTCATCCTCTCCCTTTGTGAGGGGTTGGAGCTTTTGAATCAAAAAAAACCAGAGCTTCTATATCTATATATCTGATATATCATCCTCTCTCTCTATATCTCCCTCTTTCTCATCCTTAGGGTGTGTTTGGAAGCCTAAAAGTGCATTTTGACCTTACTATTGCACTAATACACACACCATTACACCTTACTTCGAGTTTGAGAGGCATTGAGGGTTGATTCTTGAAGTTTTGGACTGGTTTTGGTCAGAGGAGGGTGGCTGGAGCCCCTGTTCTTGAAGTGTTCTTCAAGGGTGAGATTCTTACTTTATTTTCCCCAATCTTGCACTAGCTTTCTACCTATCTTGCATGCTGATTTAAGCTTTGTGTATAACATGAAAGAGTCTTGTATTTTCATGCTTAACATCTTCCATTAAGGGTGTTTTGGCATTGGGGGTCGAACTCCCCCTCTTAGGCCCCTTTTGGCCTATTTTGGTGCCTTTTCTTTAAGCCTTGTTTACTTTGTTGTGTTGATCTTCCCACCACTGAAATCCAGTGGATTTTTAGTGATGATGAAGTGGTTTTGAAGTCTTGTGTAGGGGAGGGACACCCCTCTCCCCTTTGTCCTTCTTTTACCTTTGTTTTTGGCTCATAAGGATAGCATGCATGAGTAGTTACATTTGGTACCATTTCAGAGTTTTTTTGGGTGTTTTGGGTCATATTATATCCCTGTCCAATGGCGGTTTGTTGGCCCTTAGCATACATTTTATACTTGCCTTGTAATTCTCTATCTTGCCTAGAAATGTGCCATGTGTTTAGCCTAGTATATCCTCATGTTTTAGCTTAGCTTATTGAAGCTTTTGGTCATGATTTGTCATGCTTTAGGTCTGTTGGCCACTGATTTTGTCATGTTTGACATGCTTGGTATAGTTGCCTTGTATTTTGGCTTGTAAGCCTTAGTTATGTGGGTCGCTAACATGCTTAGCATAAGCTTATTATCATCATTTGGCATCATTTGATATCATGTTTCAGTCCATATAATGTGGTCTTACATTGTCCTTTGTGTCTCTTTTAATGCTTGGAAGTGTGGTGATTTCATGCCTTGAAATGTGCATTGTGTATGCTTATGTGTTTGGATCATTTGGGATGCCATGTGTGTGAGTTTTGGAGCCCATCTTGCATGCTGAAATTCTGTTTTTGGTTGCTTGGTTCATGCCATGAGTGGCCTTGTTAGTGGTAGCAAAGTGTTCCATTTTGTACCTTAGTCCTTGGGCTTATTAGCATGCTTGTTTGCATGAATATTTGTCCACTGTTTCGGGCATTTTTGGTCACTGTTTCGGGTGGGCTGAGGTCTGCCTTTTGTGATTTGGAACCACCATTGCATGATCATGTAGCATTGGATTCATGCTTGCATGATATCATACTTGCATGTTTGCATATTATTGACTAGTTGCATTTCATGTCTCGACTCACATGTTAGAGTGTATTGCATTGCATCTTGCATGCCTAGCATTATGCATTTACATGTTTAGTTTACATCACATTTTGGCATGCTTTGCATCTTAGCTTCTTGTTGCATTTTTGAGACATTATTGCATACATGCATTACATTGTTTGGTTTGGGATGTCAAACCAAACTTGAGGGGTGAGGCGTGTTTGTACTTCAAGTGACAAAACACATCTCAACCCTCGGTCACCAAGGCCCTTGACTTTGGCATGATAGGGTCTTGGTCCTCATTTGTGTGTTGCATGCATTTTACATTGAATGGCAAGCTTGGTCCCTTAGGCTATCATGCACAATTGATGGCCCAAGGATCGAGGGCCATGCTCCCCTGAGTCCTATACATGATAGGGAACATGACCATGCTTACATGTGCTTGAAATTCTATGCCACGCACTACCTGTCCTCTGTTGCTGTCAAAACTGTTTTCTGCAGAATTTTTTTGCCGACCGGCAACATTTAGTGCCGACCGGCCATTGGTGAATGGCCGATAACTTCATCAGCAGCCGATGTCATTTTACCATGGCCGGTGGTCATTTCCTTTAGCCGATGGTGTTCTGCAGTGTTCATAGAAGACACCCTGGGACTTTGGAAGTTTTCAGAGAAGCAAGGCAGTGAAAACAGAGGCAATAGTGCTATGGCAACGGGTTTCCGGGCAAGATGGATCGAGCATGCATCATTCTCGCATCCCAAGGCAGGGCTGCGGCCATCTTTATTCTGCATTTAATTTGGTTAATCAATTAGAGGGTCTGTAATAATTAATTAGCTAAGATAAGTAATTCATTATTCGGATTGTATTATTCTTTTGGTTCCTCCGAGTGAGGGCGTATTTGTAATAAGTGTGGGTGCGTGTGTGCATGTCTTCCAACCCCACGTCTTTCTTCCCTTTTATTTACTAGCTTTCAGTGGTTAGATTAGGGCATATTTAAATTAGCATACCTTATGCAATGCATGCGTGCATCCATACATTTGTCTTACATGCATCGGGTTCAGCACATCATGCTAACTGCACTTGTATTTCAATTCCAAATTGAATACATGTTAGTTGTAGCATTTCACATGCCATGTTTAGAATAGCCGAGCCTGTCTAGATTGCATATTTGCATGTGTTGCATTAGCCATTCTAAACATGAACTAGGATCATGCATGTGATTACTAACTAGTTTCTGTTTTGGCTTGGAGTACTAGGTAAGCTTTTATGCTTTAGCATATCACATGCGTGTGAATGTTGCCATAATAGCATGATTACCATGAGACTAGCTACTTATGTGATATAACTGCTTGAATGCCTGTGGGTGAAGGTTGGGTTATTTGGATTGGAACAAATCATTGACTGTGAGTTTTAAGCCCACTAGATAGTGGCAAAACCGTGTTTTCTAAAGCCCACCTGAGGGTGGCAAAATCTGAATTTTAAGCCTACTTGCGAGTAGCAAACCATCTTTCAAAAACAAACATGAAGTGTTTTTTGTTCCAATTCAGGCGACCCGGTCTATACTTGTATGCTGTGCGCATCACATAGTAAATCTAGGCTAATAATCGGAATAAGAACGCATAATGTTTTCAAAACTCGATATCATGGTTAGTAGAGGCCGATCTTTGATCGGGCGAGCGGAGGTGCTCACGAAGTGACCTTCCCCAATCGTACCCAAGTTCCCGAGCCGAGGCAACTTTGGTGATGACGGACACGTGGCCTTAGGCAACGAGTCAGGGTTTCCTAAATTTTCCAAAATAAAATATTTAGGTGGCGACTCTGTATCTGGCAAAGCAGTCCATGTTTGGCACTTCTTTCTAAAAATCTGTTTTCTCAAAACGATTTGCCGGATTTGGACTCTTTGGTTCAGATTAAGAACCGTGACAAAAATCGAGTCCGAGCTGTAGCGAGGTCCCCCGCGGGCTTGTTACAGTGACCCACTGGGAAGAACAAATCCGTGCGGGCGTGGCCCAAAGCGGACAATATCGATGATATGTGAAGGGTTGGGGCGTTACAATATAGTATCAGAGCTGACTCTCTAGAGTACCGAGTGTGGGCCCCTGGCGTCTTTCGGTGTATGTGGGCGGGCTTGCGAGCTGGTAGGCTACTGCACGGGGACGTGCAGCTTTATGGGGGGTGGATTGTAAGGCCCTGGTGTCCCACATCGGGAATGGAAGGGGAGTTCCTGGACTATAAAAGTAAAAACATGAACCCTTATATAGCATCGAGGCCTTTTCCTGGGTGGTGAGATCCCTATTAGAATTCCCCAGTTAAGCGTGCTTAGGCTGGAGTAGTTTTGGGATGGGTGACCCACTGGGAAGAACAAATCCGTGCGGGCGTGGCCCAAAGCGGACAATATCGATGATATGTGAAGGGTTGGGGCGTTACACCTGCATATGTCGGACTTGCACTCTACATAAATTGAACTTGCACTTAGCGCAGATCTGACTTGGACCCTTCACATGTTGGATTTGCACCCCACATAGATTTGATTTGCACCTTGGACTTGCACCCGACATTGCTTGAACTTGCACTCCAAAAAAGTTAGAATCATATGAAATTGATATTGAAAAAAGTGTGGAAATATGTAAAAATGTTAAAAAATTTATTGATCTCAATAAAGTTTATTGAATTTAGTACAATGTATCTTGTATTTTTCAATTTTTTTTGTCTTTTACTTGTGCCTTAAGGACACTTGTTAGCAAATTGATATTTTGTTTTACCAAACTAAATTTTTTTTTCTTCCTTTTTTTAGAAAAATAGAAGACAAAATTCTATGAATTAATCATATCCTACTTTTTTTATTTTTAGCTAAAATATATATGACTATTCTTTTAGTAACATTTTTTACTTGTATGGGTTGTGTTAATATTTGTATTAAATTTTATTATCTGATTTGAGTTAATAAAAATAAAAGAATAATATTTGTATGGTTTAATTATTATTTTTATTATTTGGTTTGACTTACTATTTGTATGGTTGAATATTATTGTTTTTATTCGTATTGTTTGAGTTAATTGTGTGATTTGAGTAAATAAAAATAAAATATAATATTTGAATGGTTTAATTATTATTTTTATTGTTTGGTTTGACTTACTATTTGTAT
This sequence comes from Camellia granthamiana, assembly GCA_036172215.1. Classification (NCBI taxonomy): domain Eukaryota; kingdom Viridiplantae; phylum Streptophyta; class Magnoliopsida; order Ericales; family Theaceae; genus Camellia; species Camellia granthamiana. The sequence goes on along the minus strand of JAXFYN010000323.1, from coordinate 234,716 downwards.
GGTTGAATATTATTATTTTTATTTGTATTGTTTCAGTTAATATTGTACACTTTGAATATTATTATTTTTAATTTTTACATCTTCAATTAATATTTGTATGATTTGAATATTATTATCTTTTATTTTTATTACTACTGGTTGTTAGTTTTTCCTTTTAGTTAAGTAATTTTAAATAAGTTTTTTTGTTCATATTAATTTCAGCCATACATTTCACTTTAATTGTATAATTTTTTTTATATCTATTTTAAGCTATTATTTTTAAAATTTAAAATTTATATATTTAACATTAGCCTTATTTTAAAGATATCGTTCATATATTTTTAATGATATTATTTTTAGAAAAATTAAATTTTTATATTAGAAGTTATATATAGTTTATTAAAATAAATAATAATCTAAAAGAAATGAAAAAAGAAAGAAGACAGGAAGGAGAGTGGGTGACAGAAAAACGTGAGAAAGAAAAAGGAGAGAGAGAAGGAGAGAGTAGAGAAACGTGATGGAAAATGACACGATAGGCGCGTGTAAATGTTAATTTTGATTTTCCTACCACTTTGAGGTTTCAAATTCTAGACGAGACAAAGAATATTTAATCATTATGTGATGATTCTTCCTTCTGTCAGGATCAGTGAGATTGTCCGCATGCATGTTTGGAACACTACTGCCAGTCGTCAACTGCCAAACCATGCAGGCAGTACGCAATTATTATTGTATACGACTAGTAATGCTCCCATATTTTTTTGGTAAAAGTTTCGCATTCCAGAATTGGAGATTTTAGAATTTATCCGTAATGGGCTTCGTTTGCTACCTTAATATTTTAATTTAAAAATTAAAATATTATTAAAATTTTTTAAAAATTAATAACTGATTATATATATTTTCGTAAAAAATTAAAAAGTTATTCTAAATATATTAATTTTTTTATCTCATATTTTAACTAAAAATTAAAAAATTATTAAAATAGTATGTTTCCAAAGGAGACCAGGTCTCGTTTGGCATGCAAATTTTTAGTCTAAAACTCAAAAAATTACTAAAAAAAACTAAAAATTCTATAACTTATATCAAAAAGTTAAAAATTCTATTTTCTTTCTACTTTTTACATATCTTTTCGTAAAAAATCAAAAAGTCATTTCAAACATACTAGTTTTTTTTATCTCATATTTTGATAAGTGGATTTTTAGTTTTTTTTAGTTAAAATTCACAAAAAGATGGCTTTGTTTAGGAAGTGAGTTGGCTTTTTGACTTTTTGATTTTTTTGGCTATTTTAACCTGGGCTAAAAAGCTTGGTTTGGGAAGGACGTTTTGACTTTTTGGACTTTTTTTGTGAGAGAAGAGTGTAATGATTATGCGTTGGATGTGATATTTTGTTTGTTGTGACTAAAATAGCCTATTTTATTTTTTGTGGCTATTTTAACCAAAAAAAGTCCAAAAAGCTTCTTCCCAAACAGAGGCAAAATAGGTTAAAATAATCAATAAGATAAAATGTTACATTAAATCTATAATCATTTTACATTTTCTTTTACAAATATCCCATTTAACTATAAAAAAATTAATAATCTTTCCAAATATAAAAATTTTAACCTATTAAAATAATTAAAAATTAAAATAACAAACCTCCCAAACAAAGCCATAATATTACTATTTTTTTGAGGCGATCCAGTTAAAGGCGAGAATGTCCGCATGTTTGGTACACAACTGCCAATCAGCTACTAACAGCCGCCCTAAGGAAATTTTCAAAAAAAAAGGGCAAAATCACCACCATCACCACCACCACCACCACCACCACCCCCTCCCAAAAAAAAAAATCCTTAAAATCTTAAATTTTTAATTTTATCAATTTAAATTCTAAAATTTTTTATTTTTTTCAATTTAAATTATTTATCTATTTTTATTAATTAAAATTAATTTAAACATTTTATGTATACTTACTGTTGGACCATTTTAATATCTTTTATTTATTTATTTATATATTTTGTTCATGAATCTTCCTTTTGTCTTGTTCATAAATCTTATCTTACTCATGAATAGAGATTCATTGATTTGATAACCTTTTGTCTTGTTCATGAATGGAGTTTAATTAGAATTCATGAACTTTGGTGGTGAATTTATATTTGGATACACTCTCCATTTTTTCTAGGTTCATGGTCATTATTATTTTTTGATGTATTTTGTAATGTCCTACTGGTCTATAAATAGTTTTTCTCTTCTACTCTTTTCTGCATTAACACACCAACTATTTTCTATACAAGAGAGATTACTAACAAATAAGGATATTTTTCTTGGTGGAGCTTTGGGTTCACCATCTTGTGCAGAGTTGGTCTGAATCATACGACAAGTGGTCGGGCTATTGTATCTTGGAAGGGACAAGTCATAGTTTTGTGACTGCTGCATCGGTATTTGGGTTCTTCCTACCGCTGTAGGCTTGATCTCCTTAAAGAAAACGAGATATTCGTGCCTCAGCCTGATCTATTTGTATCTCATTTTCTTTGCATTATTTATCAATAAAATATAATTTTTTCTGGTATTTTCACCAACAATTTTAAGGAGAACAACCATGGATCAAGTACCAGAAAAAATCAATGATGGAATTAGAGATCTCAACAAGCCTTTCAAGTTCAAGAGAGTTCATTTTAAGAGGTGGAAAGGAAAAATTCTTTTTTACCTTAGCCTTTTGAAAGTTGCATATGTTCTTACCGAAAAGAACCTAAACAAAATCCCAACCGAGGAGATGAATGATGAAGACTACGAGGCACATGAATCAAAAGTGGCTTCCTACAATACAAATGAGTATAAATGTTATTTTTATTTCTTAAATTTCCTTGCTGATTAATTTTATGATTATTACTATGACATCACTTAAACTTTGTCTTCTATTGACTTTTGGCATGTTTGCTTGTGTCATATTAACAGTAAATATGTGGGAATTATGAATAGTTTAGGATTAATTCCTAAAGTGACAAAAAATTTTGAGAAATGTGAAGTTTGCAGTAAAGCAAAAATTACTAAGTGGCCTCATAAAAGTGTTGAAAAAAATACTGAATTGCTAGAATTATTTCATACTGATTTGTGTGAGTTTGAAGGAATTTTAACTCGGGGTAGTAACCGATATTTTATCACTTTTATTGATGATTTTTCAAAATATACAAACGTATATTTTTTAAAAAATAAAAGTGATGCTTTTGAGAAATTAAAAAAATTCCTTCATGAAGTGGAAAATCAATTCGGTAAAAAGATTACGAGAATTAGAAGTGATAGAGGCCAAAAGTATGAATCTCTTGGATTCAACTCTTTTGTTCAGTCATTGAGAATTATTCATGAGACTACTCCACCATATTCACCTTCATCTAATGGCGTAGCTGAAAGAAAAAATAGAACGTTAATTGACTTGACGAATGCTATGCGTATTGATTCAGGTGCTCCCTCAAATCTTTGGGGCGAGGCTATTTTGACAGCTTGCCATGTGATAAATAGAGTGTCACACAAAAAGACTAAAATTGCACCTTATGAGTTGTGGCGAGGGCATAAACCAAATCTAAGTTATTTGAGGGTTTGGGATTGTTTAACTTTTGTGAGGCTTGCAAATCCTAAATGACCTAAATTGGGTGAATGAGCTACCACATGTGCTTTTCTTGGGTATGCATAGCATAGTGCAGCCTATAGATTTTGTGATATGGAAAATAATATTATTTTTGAATCAGGTGATGCTATTTTCATGAAAATAAATTTCCTTTCAAATCTAGAAATAGTGGGGGTCAAATAATTTCTGAAAATATTTTATCCATGCCTAGCTCTTCTACTCCGTCTCAAGTTTTTCAAGAACAAGAAAATTCTCAAATCCAACCACGGAGGACTAAACGAGCTAGAATTGAAAAAGATTTTGGTCCTGACTATTATCTTTACAATGTGGAAGAAATTCCTCTTACGGTGCAAGAAGCTTTATCATCACCTGATACTATTTCCTGGAGAGAGGCTATAAATGATGAGATAGATTCACTACTTTCAAATAAAACATGGAAGCTAGTGGATTTACCTTCAGGTTGTAAAACTATTGGGTGTGAATGGGTCCTTCGTAAAAAACTTAAACCGGATGGAACTAGAGATAAATATAAGCGAGGCTTGTCGCTAAAGGTTTTAAGCAACAAGTTAATCTTGATTTCTTTGATACTTTTTCTCTGGTTACTAGAGTTACATCCATTAGTCTGTTGATAACAGTGGCATGAGAAATTTGATTCCTGCATACTTGAGAATGGCTCTAAGACTAATAAATATGATAAGTGCATATATTATAAAACTTGTGAGAATGCACATGTAATTATTAGCCTATATATGGATGATCTACTTATCTTTAGCTCTAATTTACATATTATAAATAAGACTAAAAATATGCTTGATAGCCACTTTGATATAAAAGATCTTGGTGAAGCCAATTTTATTTTGGGAATTGAAATTACGAAGACTAATGATGGTATTTTTCTTGATCAGTCGCATTATGTTGAGAAAATTTTAAAGAAATATAATTTTCTAGACTGTAAACATGTTACTACTCCTTTTGATGCAAGTATACATTTATCTGTTGTAACAAATGAAAAAGAAGTGATTAATCAAAAGGAATATACTAGCATGATTGGTAGTTTGAGATATGCTACTGACTGTACTAGACTTGACGTTGCATATGCTGTTGGAGTACTTAGCAGGTTTACTAGCAAGCCAAGTCAAGATTATTGGCTAACCATGAGAAGAATTATGAGATATTTATCTAGTACCAAAAATTATGATTTGTTTTATAACAAGTATCCTGCGGTACTTGAGGGATATAGTGATACCAATTGGAACACTTTGTCAGGTGATTCTTTCTCTACCTCGGGTTTTATTTTTACTTTGGGTGGTGGTGCTATATGTTGAAAGTCTAAAAAACAGACTATAATTGCTAATTCTATAATGGAAGCTGAGCTTTTAGCGTTAGCTTCAGCATGTGAGGAAGCAAATTGGTTGAGAGATTTGTTACATGAAATCCCTTTTTGGCAAAAACCAATTCCTCATGTGTTAATTCGTTGTGATAACACTGCTGCTATTGGTAGAATGAACAAACATTTTTATAATGGTAAATCCAGACCTATTCGAAGGAAACATAGTAATGTGAGATCCTCTTTGAGTAATGGTATCATAACTGTGAATTATGTAAAATCTTATGATAATCTTGCGGATCCGTTAACCAAGGCCTTGGCAAAAGATAAGGTCTGGAACACATCGAGGGGAATGGGTTTGAAGCCTATAAAATCATAAACCATGTATGAGAATACCTAACCTAGGGACCAGAGATCCTGTAACTAGGTTCAATAGGAAAAACGAATCATATGGTGGTTGTAAAAATGTACTCTTTAATATTTTGTTATCCATCCCTATGATGTAAGTGCATTTGTCCTGTAATGTTGGAGGGTTGAGTTTTTATACTCTTAATGAAATTCTATAGCTCTTATTGAGTGGGGTGTGTCAATTACAGGAACTTCCTTGACATATTTCACCTATGTGAGTATGAAAGTGTGGCCGCTTTCTATGAGAACAAGGCCTATTCTCAAATATACTCATAAAAACTGGGATAAGCACAAGGCCGTAATGTGCTGGTTATTAAAAGTTCATGTCAACACCTGGATTATTATGTGTGAGCAGTAATACTTTATTTTCCCTGAGCAGTCATAGTTCAAGTCTGAGACCACTACTGACTTTAGAGTAGAGGTTGCTGTTTCACTAATGAAGGTTCAATGCAGAGCACACCTTCATAATGCATACTAGTCTATCTTTGTTTGGTAATTTCTTTTGTCCTTGTTGATATTAAAATGATTGGGGGATTATTGGACCATTTTAATATCTTTTATTTATTTATTTATATATTTTGTTCATGAATCTTCTTTTTATCTTGTTCATGAATCTTATCTTGTTCATGAATGGAGATTCATTGCTTTGGTGACGTTTTGTCTTGTTCATGAATGGAGTTTAATTAGAATTCATAAACTTGGTGGTGAATTCATATTTGGATACACTCTCCCTTTTCTCTAGGTTCATGGTTATTATTATTTTTTGATGTATTTTGTAATGTCCTAGTAGCCTATAAATAGTTCTTCTCTTCTACTCTTTTCTACACTAACACATCAACTATTTTCTATACAAGAGAGATTACTAACAAAAAAGGGTATTTTTCTTAGTGGAGTTTTGGGTTCACCATCTTGTGCAGAGTTGGTCTGAATCATACGACAAGTGGTCGGGTTGTTGTATCTTGGAGGAGACAAGTCATAGTTTTGTCACTGCTGCATCGGTATTTGGGTTCTTCCTACCGCAGTGGGCTTGATCTCCTTAAAAAAAACGAGATATCCGTGTCTCAGCCTGATCTATTTGTATCTCATTTTCTTTGCATTATTTATCAATAAAATATAATTTTTTCTAGTATTTTCACCAACACTTACATTAATAATTAAAATATTTTTTTTTGTTAATTTTACTTAATAGAAATAGATGAATGGTTTAGATTAAATTAAACTCAAAATATAGGATTTAAATTGATAAAATTTAAAATTTATTTTGTTAAAAAACTCAAACTTGTAATTGTTCAAAAAAAAAAGAAAAAAAAAAAAGAAGTAAAATAAAAAAAACTACTACCAACCATGCAGTGCGTAATTGTTATTGTATACGTCTAGTATATGTTGCACGTGCGAGATGCTCAAATCGGTGAAAATCCAATTTTTATTTTTTATTTTTTATTTTCATAACAGTTACTACTTAGGTAGGTAAATTATATTTTGCCCCCTCCCTTTTATGTTTGATTAATTTTTTACTTTGGTCTTCAATTTTTTTTATTTTAATCTTTTATAATTCAAGCGTTTTTTTTTTTTTTAATTTACTTCAAAAATTAACCTATATTTAAAATTAGATAAAAATGAAATATTTTATTGTATATACATATCTTTAACATAAACTCTAATATAATAACATGTATTTATGTTATGTGCTGGTTAACTTGACACTTTTTTTTGTCTAATTTTGAACATACGTTAACTTTAGGATTAAACTAAGAAAAACTTAAAATATATAAAGTCAAAAAAAAAAAAAAATTTATAGGTCAAAGTGAAAAAATAACCAAACATAAAGGAAGAAAACGTAATTTACCCAAAGTATAAATTAATATTCCATTCTGCAATAGGTTGGTATAGTTAGAAAGTTAAAAAAATTACTAAAAAATTTAAAAATTGATACAAAATAGGAATAAATTATATTATCCCTTTATATTTTACTATTTTCTCATTGTGACCTTTGAATCTTTTTTCTCCATTTGACCCTTTAAATTTTTCTCAGTTTACTCTTAAAGTTAAATTTTGTTTAAAATTAGACAAAAAAATACCACATTAATTGCCATATAACATATAAAAAATATTATTATATTAGAATTTAGGTTTGTGTTAGAGATATGAGTTATATATAATAAAATATTTTTATATTACGTGACTATCAATGTGTCATTTTCTATCTAATTTGGGACATAATAGCTTTACAATTAAATTAGAAAAAAATTGAAATATGAATGGTTAAAGTAGAAAAAAAATAAATTTTAAGGGCCAAAATAATAAAAAAAACCTAACATATAGTCACAGATTCTTTCACATTCTTTTTATTTTTGCACGTTCAAAAAAGTCATTCTGAAATACTTAGGCCATGTTTGAGTTATGTTTCAAAAAAAATTCAAATTTTTTTAATAAAAAAAATAGAAACTAGTTTGATGAAAATAAATATAAAAAATATAATATTAAACTTAAAAAAATTATTCTCAGCCTCCCATAAGATAAAATTATATAAAAATGATGAGTATTTTTTTATTTCTTTCACTAAATTAATTTTTAGTTTTTTAGAAAAAAAAAATTTCTGGAATAAGTTTATGAAAATCAAACCAAACAAGGCCTTTTTTCAAGTCATTCCTCCCCTCCCCCCCCAAAAAAAAAAGTCACTACAAAAATCACTTCCCAAACAAATCCTAAATTCATCACGTGTTTTTTAATTTTTTTCTTTGACATAATTTTATTAATTTCTCTTTTAATAATATTAAAATGATTAAAATTAATAGAAGGGTGAAACGCCAATGAATTTCAAAATGTAATCTTGTGAACTGTTTAGTCCTTCATTTTTTCTTATGAACCTAAATGTGCCGTTAAAGTAAAAATTACGCAAAAAGGTAGTCACTTACACGTTTATGTTTAATTTTTTAGAGATAAAAAAGAATTTTTCCAAATGTGAAATTACACATTTAGCAATCCACACTATAGAGGCTTTAAATATTCTCTGTTTCTGGAATAAATCTCACATTATAAATAAAAACGTAACATTTCAATGTAACACTCCAATAACGTGACACTCTAGTGTAATATACTAAAAAACTATTTAGTGTATTTTTTTTCAAAACGTAAAAACATAACACTAAAAAAAAAAAAAAAAAAAAAATCATCTTTAGTATATTTTTTTCCAAACGTAACACTCTAATGTAACACACAAAAAAAGTTCTTAATATATTTTTTCAAAACGTAACACTCCAATCAATGTAATCCCAAACCTAACACTCCACTGTAACACACCAAAAATATTAAAAAAAACTCTTTAGTGTATTTTTCTTAAATGTAACAATCACAGTTTGAAATTATACATTTGTCCAAAGTTTACTAAGTAATTTTTGTACTACTTTTGAAATGATTTGAAGAATCTCACATTCTTTTGGAATGTTTTGAAGAATCCTACATTTTTTTTAGAGTGTTATATTAGAGTGTTACGTTTGAAAAAAATACACTAAGAATTTTTTTTTGTGTTACCTCAGAGTATTACACTAAGGAGTTTTTTTAAAGTGTTACATTGGAGTGTAACGTTGGAGTATTATAGTTTGAAATTATACATTTGTCCAAAACTTACTAAGAAGTTTTTGTATTCCTTTTGAAATGTTTGAAAAATCCCACATCTTTTTAGAATGTTTAAAGAATCCTATATTTCAAGTTATTTTTGTATTCCTTTTGAAATGTTTCCAAATAAAGGAAAATTTTATCTAACATCCCTTTCCAACGTTTGATAATGGGAGAGGTCCATAATAATTTTTTTTTTATAGTCTAAGGTCTTTCACCCACACCCATGTATAACACCAATTCTCTCATTCTGTCTCCTCTCTCTCCTCCCACCAAACAACTTCTCTCTCTCTCTCTCTCTCTCTCTCTCTCAATCCAGAGTTTGATACAAAGCAATCCACACCTTCCTCTTCTCGCTGGAAACTTCCATCTTCGGCGATTCTCTTCTAGTAGCGCCGAACGGGAGAAAGATGAGAAGGACGCGTGGTGGAAGGAGTCGATAGAGAAGCTCGGAATATTGTCCAACTTATCGCGAAGTGATCGAATGTCACTACGGTCCTCAAATCGGCCAAACCCTAGCTCCAAGTAGTCTTTTCTAGAGAGCAACCTTTCCTTGCTTCTCTCTGCGAAGCTGTGCTTCAGTGATCCGAAATTGGATGCCATTTCTTTGTTCTTATCTACTTTTTCAAAGTATCAAAAATAGGAACAATATTGAAGAATACTTACTGTACTTGAAATGGGTATCAGGTATGGTTTTTTGATTGTCCGTGTGCTTATGATTTTAATTTGGTTGTCCATGAAGAAAGCCATTAAGAACAATCACGGTTAGATGTTAATTAATCAGAGGTAGAGAATTTTGTGGTTTAGGTGGCTCCATCACCCATCCAAGAATGCACACCAGATGCTCCAGAAGGCAGCTTTCAATTAGCAGTTATAAATAGTGATCACAAGAAACCAGAATCAAGTGGTACTTTCAATGATGCTTCCACAAAAGACATCCTTCTGGTGAAATGGTTGATTTTGAGGATGAGCCTGCCTTGAACATTGTGGTTACTTGATTTGGGCAAGTCTGTAGAATTGATCTGCTTGAGAATATCATTGAAGATGCAAGAAATAACAAGGTAGTCTTGCTAGTTTTTCAATTTGTTTATTATGATCATAAGCTACTAATAGTGCAAGTTTACAAAAATACTTCCTTATTTAACTCTTTGTTATTAGGAACCCTTCCTTATAATCTCAGGGCAGTGAAAACAAAACCACCTTGCTGTTAAACTTTTCTCAATACTCTGTGTGAGAAATTTGTCCTAAAATTTCTCTGGTTTGGTTAATTTTCCCTACCTTGTTTAATTTTCTCTATGGTGTTCAATTTTCTCTGGATAAATAGAGGCATTTGAATTTTGATCCAGAGAAATTTGATGTTAGTCTAGAGAAATTTGAATATTAGTCTAGAAAAATTTGTAAAAGGTTCAAGGGTTTTTGATGTTAGTCTATAGATTCCCAGAAATTTGATTGTTAGTCCAGAGAAATTTGTGAAAAGTTCAAGGATTTTTGATGTTAGTCCAGAGAAATTTAATGTTAGTCCAGAGAAATTTGATATTAGTTCAGAGAAATTTGAATGTTAGCCCAGAGAAATTTGTTAAAGGTTCAAGGGTTTTAGATGTTAGTCCAGAGATTTAGAGAAATTTGAATGTTAGTCCAGAGAAATTTGTGAAAGGTTCAAGGGTTTTTGATGTTAGTCAAGAGATCCAAAGAAATTTGAATAATAGTTCAGAGAAATTTGAATGTTCAAGGTCTTGAACCCAGAGAAATTTAGAATTTCTTTGGATAGAATTTCTCTGGATCAATCTTGAGGAATCTTAGATATTACGAATATATTGAATATCCTTTATACTATAAAATTTTAATATCAGGGATCCTAAAAAAAACCACAAAAATAAAAAGATTCCCATATAAAAATTCATCCCAAATTTGATTCTCATAAATTGTGTATCTTATCTTTTTGGCGAGAAAAAAAAGAAAAAAAAAAAAGAAAAAGGAAGAATCATAGTAGAAATAAGGGTATAACCGTAAATTTTATTTCCAAATAATATATTAAATCCACATTTTGAAAATCAATGGGAGTAATTGGTCTATAAAAAAATCCTTAGAACTAAACGGATCACCATTCCTCAAAATGGGATTTATAGGCAAATTTTTCTTTATAAAAATGGTATGTAAACATAATGATAAACAAAATAATATATAAATTTTAACGTAAAGAGATGATAATATTTTTATTTTATCTATATTATTAATATTAGGTAAAAATTTTAAAAGAGTTAGAACAATTTTATAAAACTTGTAAGACTCGACATATTTTTCCTAAGTTTCAAAGGAAATAAGTATAATTTATCTAAAAATAAAATATCGTGTTTCAATTACTTAGAAGCAGGAAAAAAAAAGTTTCAATTACTTCAATTATATACATAAATATTTTCTTGTCATGCAAGACAAGGATCCATAGCAATTTCAAACAAAGATAAAGACGACAAAAAGATGATGAAATACTCATGTCATAACTTCAGAGATCAAATCATAATTTTAAGTAGGATAAATAATAATTATACGGACTTTTGTTGAGTAATGACGATGTAACGTCATCAAAATAATACAATAAATATAATTCATATGCGGAATAAATATGAGAAACAACATACTTTCATACATTAAAGTTCACTGTTAAATAACCAGTTAAATGCCATGTAGGCTTACACCTTTCCAAGTCATTGATTGGTTACACAAATTGAGTCTTGCTCATTACATCTTAAGTCCTCGGCTTTACAAATAACAAACATACACACATAAGGCATAAATAAGAAGCCCTTGCTTCCCGAAAGTCCACCCACGCTATTGTCTTGGAGGAAACATCTCACCTGCACTTGAAAATGATATTCCCATATAGAGTGAGCCAACAGCCCAGTAGAAATAATCTAACACATTTTACGAGGTTTGGCAAAGGTATAAATACCACATACATAAACAATACCGATATGGAAGCATCTACAAAGCCCGCATATTTATATGCCACTAAGACCAATCTTATTCCGTTTTCCTTCAATTCATTTCCAGTTCATATATACTACTCAATTCATGAGTTAAACTCATCATCTTTCAACAACCAAAATGAGATTACAACTCAATGGTGTTCCATTTATGCAAAACACACATAAACACTTCAAACTTGCCATTTTACAGATATTTCGTCCGAAGGAATCGGCACCCATTTATATATAAAATTTCGAGTCTTTCACCCAGGACACTCTGGCCAACTTGCTTTAGATGGAGTCCATCCCTTTTCTCCTCCCAAACAAACATACATATGCAATGTATTTATAAACATAATCATATATGGAGTACATTCCCTATCTCCTCCCAATAAACATATATATACAATGTATTTATAAACATAATCACATATGGAGTACATCCTCTATCTTCTCCCAATAAACATACATATACAATGTATTTATAGCACGATCATATTCAATGATAACCAACAATAAATTAGCATTAAATCGCTTAATCCTCATACAATTTCTACAACAATCATGACTATCCTTCACCGATAGCCCAATACATTTATCTCTAGGCATATGTTAAATCTCAAGATAAATAATTATTTAAAACTTCCAAAGGTGTGAGATAATACATATCCAATTTCACCACCTACATCAATAACCATCCAATTTAACATATTCAATGTTAATTCTATTTATTTATACAAAATAATCATTTTATCAAGTTAGGGCAAAAATCTCCCTTTTTCCAATATTGACCCAAACACCGAAAATCAACTATTTTGGTACACCAAGATTTTATAGTCAAACTCCATACTCATTTATCTCTCATACATCAAAAACCCCTCTTTTCATTTCACACCCAAATCTTAGATTTGTCCAAACCACAACCAAATCTTATCATCTATACACAATAGCAAATAACTAAGCTAAAAACCATATTAGAGTGTAGAAAATCCATACCTCAAGCTTGAAGAGAAAACAAGCAAAAATTCAAATTTTCGATTATGCCGGATTTTGATTTCCACCGATCAAAATGTTACTCTCACCAAATTCTTCACTTTCGTAATAGATCCACCAACACATTCAGAACAGTTGGATTGTCAGAATGTATAACTGAAATAGTAGTTGGGTGATTGGTCTGGGGAAGCATGTGATTTGAAACATACAACCTCGGTCTATCAAAGTCATATATGATAATCTGAAGGTAGTTGTAGCCTGCTTCCCTAGCACATCCTCATTAATGTCAAAATTCCTCCCAGCTTCAACCAAAAAAAAAAACGCGAACTAGTCACAAAATATAGGCCCACGAACAATATAAGCATGCAAGACTAACATGGGCCTAATAACATCAGTAGAAATAGTGGCCCACTAACAAATGTAACTCAGCCGATCCAAGTTGAATAGCCTACCATATAAAGCTAACTTGGCCGATTAAATTACATGTATATATATAATATATATATATACAACCCACCAAATTACATGTTTATACTCCCTGAACCCGTCTGACCATAAGCAGGAACAGTAGCATTATATCCCTGAAGCAAACCGTCAACAAGTGGAGCAGCACACTCTTCAAACATGGCAGATGGAGGAGAACCAGTACTCCCATAGACATGATCAAAAGTAAACAAATGTGTGCCAATTTGCACCTGTGGCTTTCCAGAGACAACAGTGACACAATCTGTACAACCTTGAAGCCTCTCATCATTGATGAGTGGCCGGATGTGAACAGCGACTTTTATGCAGCAATCCTCCGTCGCGGAGGCTTCCATGGGAAGAGAAGCACAAGGAAGAAACAACAGTTATGGAGAGATAGAGAGAGATAAAGTTGGGTGGGTGTTGTGTGTGTTGCTCTTTTCCCTTTAAACCGTGTGTGTGTGTGTGTGTTGTCTCTGTCGAGAATGTCTTGAGGAGGGTCATAAATCTCTAATGCTGTTCCCTTTTTTTTTTTTTCTTTCTTCTTTATCCTTTCAGACGTGTGGGGAGATGGCCAGAGAAGTGTTCATAATAGCATTATACACCTGTAACTCCATTACTACAAATCAATCCACATGCTGCTTTTCGGTGCCACTGACTCAACATCATGATGTTGAGCAATTGTTAAAGCATAGCTAAAGTGTAAGTGGTGGGTCCTATTTTATTCCTCCATCTCCCATTTATATATATATATATATATATTATTTTGGGTCATCACAGACGAAATTCTAATTGATCTTGTAATTTTAATATCATTAAAAATGATGATTAACGATGTTGTCAATATTTTAATATCAACAATGCTAGGTATCATGAAAAACCTTTCATGAAAATAATCATGAAAGTTTTGTGACCCTTGGATTACACTTAGAATAAAGCACCACACACTAATCAAGGTAATCCAATGATCATAAATCTTTCATGTTCATTTTCATGAAAATTTTTTCATGATTCCTAACTTTTCTCTTTTAATATTAAAATGTTAATTTTACCCTTATTATGGTTGTTTCCAACCATCACCTACATCCAAACACTGATATTCCACATTTGAATAGTCTAGACCAAAGACCAAACACACCAATTATATCTATAATACTATTATATAAAGTAAAGGTTGGAATTGGGCCTCGTTTGGAAACAAACTTAGTGTCATGAAACTTTTGCTTCTCTTCATGTCACATGGCACATGGATTTTTTTATTTAAAAAAAAAAAAGACCTTTGCTTCTCTTCGTGCCTTGTGGCATGTGGATTTTTCTATCTTAAAAAAAAAAAATTATATAAGGAAGTGCACAATACTCAAAATCAAGACCTTGGTCTGGGAAAGAATTCTTACCACTTGATAGGGGTGCAAAATGGGTCCATTGGCCCGCAGCCCACCTGAAGGCCACCCACGGCTCGGCCAGGCCTGAGCCCTAGCCAAGCCTGAGACCCTGGGCTTGGGCCGTCTATTTTGAGGTCCAGCCTGCTCAAAGCACACTCTAAGGCCTGGTGCATTCCAAGGCCTACTTTCATTTCCAAGCTCTTTTTGTAGGAAAAAAATAAATTTTTGGTGGGAAAAAAATTAAAAAATTATAAAAATGGTCAGGCACGACCCAAGCCTAAGCCTGAGCCTAGGCCTAGACTCGGTCACTCGGCCCAAGGCCTGAGTACCCCTGGGCCTGGGCTTGAGCTAGGACTACTATTTTGCAAGAGTGGGTTGTCCCGATTCTTTAGGGGAGCCCGCCAGGCCTGACGGTAGGCCAATCCAAGCCCAAGCCCAAGCCCATGTGGGCTGGGTCATTTTTACACCCCTACCACTTGACTCTTGAGGAGAAGGTTTTTACCAGAGCAACACACATCTCATAGTATTAATTTCTTTATTATTTGTTTTATTTTTAGTTACTTAAATTGTATATATATATTGCGTGTGTCAACCGCTGGTACGATTATAAAGTAAAGGTTTCCTATGGTGTCTACGTCTTATATTTTGGGATTTTTCAAATACCACAAAATTATGTAGTAAGGTAAATGGGGCTTGAACCTAAGACCTTTGGTCACCCATTGGGTGAGGCACACACTAGCATATCTATGCTATCTACCTATACTATTATATTAAGTGAAGGCTGGACTTGATGTCCTAGCCTTTACTTGTTTCTCCGTATGCCACGTGTCTTTTATTTTTTTTATTGTAAATAAAAAAGATTAGATAGATCGATACTTGGACCTTAAGTCTAAGGAAGAAGACTTTACCACTTGAATGACACACAATATAATAAATATTTTTATTTTATTTTTTCTCATTTGAATTGCACATGCATAGCGTGCAAGGTTGGCCCTGGGCTGAAGCCACTAAAGCCTGTGCCTAGGGCTCCCAAATTTTAGCCTAAAATAAGACCCAAAATTTGTTAATTTTATATTATATTCAAAGTTCAAAGCCAATCTTTTGTTATTGTTTGAGACCCAGTGTAAAAGGTCTCTCAAAAAAATCTGTTGGGTCAAATTAAAAAAATATATAATCATTGTTAGGCCCAATTAAAAATTTATATAATTAGTCCAAACAAATATATATCTAATATAATAAGTCCAAATAGAGTCTAATGTCAAGATTTTAATAAAATAAATAATTTTATCTTAATTTTTTTGCCTTCTCTCTTTATCATATTTTAATTGAATAATTTTACCTAATTTCTTTTCCTTAATTTTGTTTGTGCTAAATTTTTTGCCCTCTTTTTATATTTTATTTTTTATTTTATCATAATTTAATTGAATAATTTTGCCTTAGTTTTTTCTCCTAATTTTTTTCCCCCAATAATTTGTGTTTTGTAATCAAATAATTAGTGGATTGTGATTTGTGTGGATTATGATTATATTATCAAATATCATATTACAATAATAAAACCATTTTGTTATCAGATATCAGTGAATTATGTTGTTTGTGTTGATTATTGTTAAACTATAAAACAAGAAGACTCTATTTAATCTTTTTTGAGTTTTTGTAATGATTTTTTTGTATCTTAATATATGAAAATAAATTTCAATGATAAAAAAATTATTTGTAACTTATTATTTTATCTGTAATTTTTTATAAATAAATATATGTAGGAGGGTCCCACTTTCAAAATCCACCTAAGGCCCCATAAATCTCAGAGCCGGCCTTGATAGCAATGTTTTAAAAAACCGAACCGGTAAGCGAATCGGAAAAGGAATTGGGTGGACGGTTCACCGGTTCAACCTTCGGGTTGAACTGGAATCGAATCGTGACGTCATAAATATATTAAAAATTATATTTAAATAAAAATAAAAGTAATAAAATCATAAATTAAAAAAAATAAAAAATATTAAATTATTTTAAATATTTCTCCTAATATTTTTTTTATTAACAAATATAATAATATATTTTAAAATATTACTAATTTTAATTTTGAAAGAGAAAATCAAATATTCAATATTCTGTCCATATGATTTTAATTCAAATAATTTGATTGAAAGAAGTGCAAAATTTTTGAAGGGATATCAAAATTCCAAGTCTCCCTCCAATAAATTTGATTGAATCTCACATAGATTTCTTGAGTTTTTTTGGAAGATTTTTTCTTCTTATAAATAGGTAGAGACTTTCATAATAATTCCAACCTCTCAATGGGATTTCTCACAAAAGGAGACCCTTAAAAGAGAGTTTCCAATTAAATTATATATATAATATAATATAAAATAAGAAAGAAAGAAAGAAAATATCAAAAAAAAAAATTCAAAAATTTTAATTTCATCTACCCGACGAACTATTCCCAGGTCGACTGGTTTGATGGTCCAACTGTAAGTTTTTTTGGTTCTCTCTAAATAGGCCGGTTTTTGGCTTCGAACAAGTTAGAGGGTATATTTGGACCGGAACCCCGACCGGTCGATGGTTCAACAGGTCGAATCAGCCGGTCCGGTCCGGTTTTTAAAATCTTGCCTGATAGCATGTACCATCCACTAGTATATATACAAACACAGAAAAATCTCTGCAACCAAGTAATGTAAGACTCAAAATAAATAAATAAATAAATAACAAAATAAAATTGACAATAGTAATGTCTCCAATGGCACAAGTGAGCCACAACCATGGGGTGCAAGGATCATTCCCTTTCCAATTCTATGTGAACAGTGCAGGTTTGCCAACTGATTGTGCAATCACACCAATTGAGCCATTGAGCTTGGAACTACTCTGTTTCCCATTCAACCACAGAGGTCAGAATAGATGAATCCAAAAAGCTCACCATCTGATGTACGACACCATTTTGGCAAAATTTTATATTTTATTTTATTTTTTGTTATTTTAAATTTAGATTTTGATTAGGATTATTGTTATCTAACCTAAAATAGTATAGAATTTATAGTTTCCTAGTCATTTTAGTTTCTTTATTCTGAGTCAGTTTTAATTTTCTTATTTTTTAGAGTACTTGTTTTAGAGTGGTAGGATTACTTTATTATAAGCTAGCAGGGACTGAGGCTAGCTTGGTTGAATAGGAGGTCGGTGGACCCAAAAAAACTTGAATTAAGGCCCAAATCGCAAGTGTGATAGCTTGGTTGTAGAAGGAGGGGAGATTTTGGTCTCTTTTGGGATTGCCAAGAATAGGAATGCAGCAGTGGCACACTATTTGTGGTTAGAGTGGGACCAGGGTATTTTGGGATATGTCCTTTTAGGTGGGCACTACAGGTATGATTGGAAGTTTGAGAGGTTGGAGGTGGGTAATTCTATTTACACATTTTTATTTATTTTAGAATACACCATTTACTCAGTTTACACCATACACAAATTAAAATTTTTAATTTTGTCTCAATACACATCAATAATTTTCAGATAATACTAAACTACCCTTATCTTCTCCAACAAACCGTAACCATTGTCGGCAATCACCGCCTCTCATCGGCGTCGTTCCCTTCTCAGCCGGTCGCCGGCCCTCCCCAACCTTCTCCCCTTTCCGCCACTGCTTCCTCCTCTCCATCGCCGTCCTCAGATCAGATCTGTGAAGAACCCAGTTGATCTCAGACTTCACACCCTCGCTATCATTCCTCCGTCGACCACCTCACCCTAGATTGCCTCTCATCGCAGATTAAGCAGAGATGTAGTAAAATTATCACAGCTCCTCCAGTCTTTTCAACCACAACCTCGTTTTTTCTTCTCATCAATCTTAAAGATCACGTAACAGTGTACCTTTTTCCTCTACAGTTCCAGATATGTGCTCTTGTTGTGATCAGCGACGCCCATACCAATGATGCATTTGTCTGAAATCAAACAAAATGTTCAAATGCTTGCTCTAATGAAAGTTGTACACACATATACCTGCATACTGTGTATAATATGTCTGAAACATGCTAAAGCCACAATTTTAGCAGCTCCTTCATGTTTAAATCACAAATAGCTATAAATGATAAAGTTGAATAGTACAATGCTCTGTGCTTTCCTTATTCTGCAGCATTCATCATACAACAATAAGAAATTTACCAATACACTTTATGGTCCTCAAAAACTAAAATTACACAATAAAATAAAATAAAGAATGCTTTTCTAATCTTCTCTTGGTACCATTTTTTGATTCTCATCAAAAGTAATTTGAATATTTAAAGTAGATGCTTAACGTTAATAGTTAGGGAAGCCTTTGAGCATATTTCTTTCCTTTCATCAATCTCTCAAAGGTTATGGTTGAGTTGGGAGGGAGAAAGGAAGGGATGTGTTAGTAATTTGATTGAAGAATAGAAATGTAATAAAAAAATTTAGAGAAAAGATATGTATTGAGTTAATCAAGTGTGTGGAAATAAAATTTCTCGTTGGAGGTTCTTCTCACTTTATTATTATTATTATTAGGGTAAATTACAAATACACCCCCTAAGATTTACTTAAAATATGAATTGCCCTCTGTGGTTTGAAAAATTACAAATAGCTCCCTGTCAGAATTTTTTATTTAACAAAATTAATTGAAAAAGTGAAATTTCTAATTGTTCACCTATACAATAATAAAATTATTTGAATTATTAATTGAAATAAAATTTTAACATTATTAAAAACTGTTAATTAAGTTGATGATTTATTAATAAAATGACCTATTTGTTATGAAATTAGAAATCTTAAGGGGCATAATGTAATTTCTAGAACCACAGGGGGTAATTTGTAATTTAAGTAAACCTTAGGGGTTGTATTTGTAATTTACCCTTATTATTATTATCATTGTATAGTCTATCAGGACTCGAAATGGGGGATGACATAAGGTGAAATAGTTCTAGATGAAGAAATTTTGAAAATTGAGTCTTTTTTTTCTTTTCTTTTTTTTTTTTTTTTTTTTTGATAACTGAGTATCTGGGTTAGCACACTTTCGGAGTGATGCATCTCAACTAATCTCGGGGCCCTGAGCCGATTGACCAAGTAAAGACACAGTGCCCCGTGATAACCCAGCTAGGGGTAGGGTTCGAACTCGGACGTCCGGATTTACGAACATGTCCCAAAGACTCCTTCCTCACGAATTGGGTTACCCTTTCGGGTTGAAAATTGAGTCCTTTTATTAATGCTTTGCTTGGTGCTAGGGGCGGAGCCAGGAGGATCTGGGGTCCTGGCCCCTCCAACTTTTTTGAAAAATCTCTATTTTATATGTATATTTTTGTTAATTTTTTTTAAATATACTATACAATGGCCTCCCAATTTCAATTTAACATTCAAAAAAAATTATAAAGACCTTAATGTAGTTGAATTACCTTTCAAAGAAACATTTACAATAATGCTATGGTGATGATACTTTCTTATTATGTATTGTTTATCCTCTCATATGTCAGTGCTATATTAGTATCAAATATAAGTGGTTAAGGTAATAAATAAATTGTGTTAAAAAAGATGATCATTTTAACATTATTAAAACAATGCCCAATTAATACACATTAATGTGTGTTTGGGAAGGGAAATATTGAGTACACACCTAATCTGTTGCATAGTGTACAAAGTGGTTGCCTCGAGACTTGAACCCATAACCTCAATTTTATTAGGCCAAGGTTTAAAATAAAAATTAAAAAGAAAATTCTAACATTATTGAAAAAATTTAATCCGGTCCATGTTAAAAACAACATAGTTTACTTGTGAGTTTCTATAATTTATTTAATGGAATCACACGTAAAATTTTATATACCTAAGACTATTGTATAATAGATTAATTATATTAAGATTTTTTTACTATTACCAAATATTACCTTACTATTTGTCTATAAATTCTTGCATTTTAGCCCCCTTAACCATAAAATTCATACAAATAATATTTAATTAAGACTAATCTCTTATAATTTTATTGGTCCAATTGGCCTCTATTGAGTAATATTTAATAAAGCTTTAATTAAATAAAATTCCAACGACTCGGTAGATTTATCCTATGCCTTCTTTTTGGCCAAATGGGGCCCCACCAAAGGAATCCCGGCTCCGCCCCTACTTGGTGGTTGTGTATCTATTCCTTGGAAAGGAATTTGGAGGTCTAAACCACCATGCAAGGTTGCATTCTTTGTTTGGATAGCAACCCATGATAAAATCCTTACTTTGAATTACCCAGATTCTGTATAAGCAAATTACTGTTAATTAAGGAAGATGCGAAATTGGTGTCTTGTGGCTAATAAAATGCAAATTTTAGTTTTATCAGTTTTTGGAGGTCATTGGGTGTTCCCAGGGAAGGTGATTAACTCATGCATTGTTGGAATGGTGTGAGTCAACAAGAGTAGAAGAAAACCATGGAAAGTAGCTCTGTTGTGCTTGATGTGGATTTCGTGATAACCCGGTTCCGTATTATGCTAATTGATCTTTATTATGAATATGATTATGTTTGATATGATTTTCGATGCCATTTCTCTGAATATATGTGGTTTTGAATTTCTATCTGTTCACCGTAGGAAAATCTATTTGACTTTCTGCTTTGGAATTTAAATTGAAGGCCTTATCGGCCACTGAAACCGAAATTGACTACGCCATTGTGATTGGCATAATTTTTAGAGCCTACGGTGAAATTTAATTGAAAATTGATTCGGATCAAAATAATCAGATTCAGAATGACTAATTAAAGCACAATTACTTAATTTTAAGCGATTTGATTAAGGGAGCCTATAAATAGGCCAACTTACACTCACACTCATTTGTTTTGAGTTCAAAATCTGAGTTTATACTTGAGTGAGAGAGAGGGGCCGGCTCTAGAGAGAGAAAGGGGGAGAATTGTGTATTTTGGCCCAAGGTTTGTAAGATTAGAAAGCTAGGCTCAAGAATTAACTTCAATTGTGAGGATTGAACCTCCTAGGTGAGTAATCAACTCTTAATTTATGAGTTGAGTATGTAAATTTGTGAATTCAAGTGGTATGGTAGCTCATGGCAAAGATTGAGTTGTATATGAAGTTAGAATGCACATGCATGCATGAAATTACTATGAATCACCATGAATTGCCATGAAATTGCATGAGCTAGCATGAATAATGTTGAACATGGAGAATTGGGCACCAATCGTCACATGCATGCATAATTTCCATGGGTTTCATAATAATAAGTGTCATTTGTAAGATTTGAAGTAGAAATGAAGTCAAAAATTGACATGCATGCATGATTGATGAAGTTATGAAATTGGTATGAAGCTTGAATCCATAAGTTTGGACCATGCAAGAGCAATGAGGATTTATTTGAGAATTGGATTATGATTTTGAGCAATTGGCCTCATATTGTTTGTATACTCATGATATATATTGTGTTTCCCTATTTTTGGTGCCTTAATTCGAGCTTTAAAGCCTTTGAATGTTGAATTTGAGCCTCAAGAACAGCTCTGGAAAACCCAGAATTTGGCATGTCCGCTCGAGCGGGGAAAGCGCCGTTCGAGCGTGATATACGAGCTCCCAAAACTTTTTGCAGGCATAATGACGCTCGAGCAGAGAAATTCACGCTCGAGCGGGGAGCTATGTAGAATTACTGCCAGCTCGAGTATCCGGAATCACGCTCGAGCGTAAAAATGAGGCAACCAGTATTTTTACAGACCCACGGGGTCCACTCGAGCGGGGACCCCTGTTTTAGAAATTTTGTAAAAGTGTTCTGTGTTTCATTTTCCGTTCTCTTTCACTTCTAAGTACTCTTAGGCATGCATTGTGCATCATGAACAAATTAAAAGGATAAGAAAGAAACCTAAGAGGGATGTATGAATTAAGAACGGATTGAATCGTTTGTGACCCATATGTGTTATGTAATGTGTAGGGTCGAGCTCAAGGGTGAATCCACCGGCAGAACACTGTGAGTAATATCGTAGTAAAGATATTTTGAAGTATGTTATTTGTCCAATTGCTTATTTCCCTATGAATCTTATAAGTTTATTAATTTGAATTGTGGACAAATGTTTGCTATGACATGAATGAATGGGCCAAAGGTCGTGTGACATAAATGAATGGGCCAAAGGCCGTATGACATGAATGAATGGGCCAAAGGCCGTATGACATGAATGATTGGGCCAAAGGCCGTATGACATGAATGATTGGGCCAAAGGCCGTCGGACAGGAACGATTGGGCCGAAGGCCGTCGGAAATGAATGGATTGGGCCCGAGGCCGTTGGATGCGTTTGGAACCGCTGTCACTTGACCTATATTATATATATATATTGGTTAGAAATATGAATTGGGCCCAAGGCCGTTTGATGTATGTTGTTCTAAATACCATCCGTGTATCTTCTTTATTTGATATTATTCACTGGGCTTTCACTCACGCTCATTCATGTGTCTGTAGGTGAGCCAAGGGAGGTCCAAACCCAGCCTCAGTGAAGTTTGTGTGAAACAGTCAAGGTTTTGAAGAGTCAGCCCATACGTCTCACGCATGAGACTTGTTTTCGCCCTTTTGCTATTTTGTTATATTTTTATAATGTTGGCGAGAACTTTGGATTACGATTGTATATAGTTTTGATCGGCTGACCATGACTTAAATGATCCTGTTGTGTAAAGCTTATATGTTAAGTTTCCTTGATGTGAGTTATTAATGTATGTTTGAGGAACGTTATGACGTGCCATGTAAGCACAGCTCTATGGACAAAAGTTTGAAATTGCTTCCGTTTGGCCCCCTTAACTCTGTTAAAATATATCTGATTTGGTTTAAGGCCGTGGGTAATCTCGCGATTACTGGCCGGTTATGTCCTTAACCCATGGGGGCGGGTTCGGGTCATGACAGAGTGGTATCAGAGCACGAGTTAATAACTCACACACTTGTCCAATAAGCAATAAGCATCTAGAAAAGATCTAGGGTGCATTTATGTGATAAGTATGAATCTGAAAACAACAAGAATGTGTTTAAATGCTCTGAAGTAAATGATTATGTGCTATATGTTTGTGATTTACTTGCATTGTGAATTATTTAAGTTTGTATGCTCCTTAGTATATGCATACTTGTGAATCTTTTGTATAAAGTATAATGCAAGTCGAATCAGATGGTGAGAACAAGAGGTGATGAAATAGAGGAGTCTTCTACTCCCAGAATGGATAGAATGGAAAGACTAATTCTGGAAATGGCAGAGATGTTGAGGCAACAACAACAGTGGCAACAACAGTGGCAGCAGCCACATCCTCCGCCTCCTCCTCCAGTGCCACCTGTGCCAGATAATCAGAATGATTACCGAATAATAGCTCTCACCAAAGAGTTTAAGAAGATGAAACCACAACAGTTTCATGGGGGATTAGACCCGTTAAAGGCCGAAGCATGGGTTCTCGGCATCGAAAATTTATTTGAGGTGTTTCCTTGTTCAGAAACACAGAAAGTGCTCATAGCCACCTTTACTCTTGAAGATGAGGCTAGAAGGTGGTGGATGTTAATGCGTGAAAACAATAAAGGTGTTGGTTGGGCACGGTTCTTGGAAATTTTCTATGATAAGTACTTTCCACAGTGTGCCCGTGATAGGAAGGTGTCAGAATTCATGGAACTCAAACAGAACAGCATGACTGTAGCTGAGTATGAAGCCAAGTTCACTGAATTGGCTAGATTTGCGCTACATGTGGTTGACACCGACTATAAGAAGGCAAGACATTTTGAAGGGGGACTCCGGGATGATGTTCTAGAAAAGGTAAATGTTCTCAAACTGGAGACCTATATTGAGGTGTTAGACCGGGCCATCATATCAGAAGCTAAACCAACGACAGACTGGAAAGGTAGTAAAAGACAAGGCTTCTTTTCGAAGAAGAAATTTTTGAAGAAGCAGAATACGGGCTCCTCAAGTACTTCTAATTCTTCCCGAGATACATCCCCAATGTGTAATATTTGTAGTAAAAGGCATTGTGGGGTTTGTAGTAAAAGGCATTGTCAGGAGCTTGTTTCAGATGTGGAAAAACAGGGCATATGGCCAGAGAATGTAATCAGAATAGTGGGAAGATAGCTGCTAGTTCCACTACATCGATCCCAAAACCGGGAAATACTATGAGATCTACTACCACTGGAGATACCGTGAGGCAAGGGAGAGTTTTTGCGCTTGTTCTGGGCGATACACGGAATGCTAACGCAGTTGTCTCAGGTACTATTTCTATATGTAATCAGGATGCTTTTGTGTTAATTGACTCCAGATCAACACTCTTTCGTAACATGTGCATTTGCATCTAGACTGAGTAGACCTCTAGAATTATTGCCATATCTGCTATGTGTATCTGCTCCATTCGGGGAATCTGTATTGTGTGAATCTATATATCGATTTTGTGACATGCGTATTGAGGATGCTATCCTATATGTAGATTTGTGGCCCTTGAACTTTAGACATTTCGATGTAATTCTGGGCATGGATTGGTTAACTAAATATTATGCCACCATTGATTGTGTGACAAAACGGGTTGTATTTAAACCACCAGAACATAAAGAAATTGTGTTTGTGGGTAATGTGGCAGCGCCTCCACCTTACTTAATATCTGCAATGAAGGCATACAAATTAATCAGGAAAGGGTGCCAGGGTTATTTGTGTTATGTGCTATCTGAACAATCTGTGAATGTTGAATTGAACAGTATCCCTATTGTTAGAGAATTTCCGGATGTGTTTCCAAATGAATTACCTGGGAAATTGGTGGACAGGGAGATAGAGTTTACGATTGAGATTATCCCAAGCACCCAGCCTATTTCTAAAACTCCCTACAGAATGGCTACTGCTGAAATAAAAGAACTGAAAGAACAGTTGCAAGACCTGCTTGACAAAGGGTTTATCCAACCTAGCACTTCACCATGGGGTGCACTAGTGTTGTTTGTGAAAAAGAAAGATGGAACCTTGCGTTTGTGTATCGACTATCGAGAATTGAACAAGGTAACAATAAAGAATCAATATCCCCTGCCTCGTATTGATGACCTGTTTGACCAGTTATCACAAGTGTTTTCCAAAATTGATTTGAGATCCGGGTATCATCAGTTGAAAGTGAAAGCAAAAGATGTTGAGAAAACTGCGTTTCGAATAAGGTATGGCCATTATGAATTTCTTGTTATGCCATTTGGGGTAACTAATGCTCCGATAGCATTTATGGACCTAATGAACCGAATTTTTAAAACCTACCTCGATGAATTTGTTGTGGTTTTTATTGATGATATTTTGATATACTCGAAGAATAGACTTGAACATGAACAACATCTGAGGACTGTTTTTCAAACATTTAGAGAAAAAAAGTTATTCGCTAAACTAAAGAAATGTGAATTTTGGTTGGATGAAGTCATATTTTTAGGACATGTGATCAACAAAGAGGGGATTTCAGTGGACCCATAGAAGATAGAGGCAATTGTGAATTGGCCTGCACCGACTAATGTGACAGAAGTCCGCAGTTTCATGGGCTTAGCCGGGTACTACCGGAGATTTGTGAAGGATTTCTCAAAAATAGCTGTACCTCTTACCTAACTGACACGCAGAGGGCAACCGTTTGAATGGGATGACGAAAGGGAAATTGCCTTTTATGAACTGAAAACAAGATTGACCACTGCACCAGTTTTGACACCACCATTAGGTACGGAAAATTTTGCGATTTTCAGTGATGCATCTTATAAAGGTTTGGGTTGTGTGTTAATGCAGAATGGGCGAGTAATTGCTTATGCCTCCCGACAGTTGAGACCACATGAGAAAAACTACCCAACACATGATTTAGAATTGGCCGCAGTTGTTTTTACTTTGAAAATCTAGCGGCATTATTTGTATGGGGCAAAGTGTGAAGTCTACACAGATCACAAAAGTCTGAAATACTTCTTTACACAGAAAGAGTTGAACATGTGACAAAGGAGATGGCTTGAATTGATAAAAGACTATGATCTTGAAATCCAATATCACCCCGGGAAAGCTAATACAGTTGCTGATGCTTTAAGCAGAAAGTCGATGGGGAGTATGGCTTATTTGCTTAGTGAACAGAAGGAAATCTTGAAAGATTTTGAGAAGTCAGAGATTGAAGTGGTATTGTGTGAACAGGGCAGATTGATAGCCGCTATTTCAGCTGAACCACCAATCATTGATGAGATTAAACAAAAACAAAAAGATGATGAATTCCTCAAGAAAGTGATTGATGAATTTGAGATGAGTCCGAAAGCAGAATTCAGCATTGAAAGCGAAGGGTTGAGGTTTTGAAACCGAATGTGTGTCCCAGATATTCCGGAACTAAAGAAAAGAGTTCTAGATGAAGCCCACAAGTCAGTATTTTCTATGCATCCGGGCAATAACAAAATGTACCGGGATTTGAAACAAAGCTATTTGTGGCCTAAAATGAAGAAAGAAATTGCAGAGTATGTGTCAAATGCCTTCAATGTCAGCAAGTAAAAGCTGAACATCAGAAACCAGGCGGTCTACTTCAACCTCTCCCTATTCTTGAATGGAAGTGGGAACATGTGACTATGGATTTTGTTGTTGGTCTACCCCGAACACCTCGAGGTATGGATTCTATCTGGGTTGTAGTTGATAAACTGACTAAATCTGCACATTTTTTACATGTCAGAACTACATTTGATGCTTATAGACCGGCTACTATATGTGTTGATGAGATCGTCCATTTACACGGAGTCCCGGTATCCATTGTCTCGGATAGAGATCCAAAATTTGTATCCAGATTGTGGAAGAGTTTGCAGAAAGCTATGAGGATGGAACTGAGGTTTAGTACCGCATTCCACCCACAGACAGATGGGCAATCGGAACGGACTATACAGAGGTTAGAAGATATGCTCAGAATGTGTGTTTTAGATTTTCAAGGGAGTTGGGAAGATTATTTACCACCGGCAGAGTTTGCATACAATAACAGCTTCCACTCCAGCATCGTTATGGCACCATACGAGGCTTTGTATGGTAGAAGGTGTAGATCACCAATTTGTTGGACAGAAGTCGGGGATAGAGCTTTACTTGGGCCTGAAATTGTGCAAGACACTTCTGAGAAGATCAAAATAATCCAATAGAGGCTCAAAACAGCTCAGGACCGACAAATAAATTATGCAGACGTTCAAAGAAGACCTCTTGAGTATGAGGTTGGTGACCATGCGTTCATCCGTGTGACCCCGATGAAAGGCCAAGTCAGGTTTGGAAAGAAGGGTAAGTTGTCGCCCCGTTACATTGGGCCGTTTCAAATTCTAGAAAGGCTTGGTCCAGTTGCTTATAGAGTTGCTTTGCCACTGGGATTCGAGCAAATCCATAATGTGTTTCATGTGTCAATGTTAAGGGGTTATCTTCGAGACCCATTTCATGTGATTGATTATCACCGGGTAGCTCTTGATGAAAATATGAAGTATGCCGAATGGCCGGAACGAATCATTGACCGGCAGGTGAAACAATTGAGAAGCAAGTCTATCCCGATGGTGAAAGTTGGAATGGAAATACCACTATGGGACAGATGCCACACGGGAAAAAGAGAATGAAATGCGACTACGCTATCCGCATTTGTTTCCCGACGAAGGTAAAATAAGTTTGGAGGACCAAACTTTCTAAAGGGAGAAGACTGTGATAACCTTGTTCCATATTATGCTAATTGATCTTTATTATGAATATGATTATGTGTTCGATATGATTTTTGGTGCCATTTCTCTGAATATATGTGGTTTTGAATTTCTATCTGTTCACCGTAGGAAAATCTGTTTGACTTTCTGCTTTGGAATTTAAATTGAAGGCCTTATCGGCCACTGAAACCGAAATTGACTACGCCATTGTGATTGGCGTAATTTTTAGAGCCTACGGTGAAATTTAATTGAAAATTGATTCGGATCAAAATAATCAGATTCCGAATGACTAATTAAAGCACAATTACTTAATTTTAAGCGATTTGATTAAGGGAGCCTATAAATAGGCCAACTTACACTCACACTCATTTGTTTTGAGTTCAAAATTTGAGTTTATACTTGAGTGAGAGAGAGGGGCCGGCTCTAGAGAGAGAAAGGGGGAGAATTGTGTATTTTGGCCCAAGGTTTGTAAGATTAGAAAGCTAGGCTCAAGAATTAACTTCAATTGTGAGGATTGAAGCTCCTAGGTGAGTAATCAACTCTTAATTTATGAGTTGAGTATGTAAATTTGTGAATTCAAGTGGTATGGCAGCTCATGGCAAAGATTGAGTTGTATATGAAGTTAGAATGCACATGTATGCATGAAATTACTATGAATCACCATGAATTGCCATGAAATTGCATGAGCTAGCATGAATAATGTTGAACATGGAGAATTGGGCACCAATCTTCACATGCATGCATAATTTCCATGGGTTTCATAATAATAAGTGTCATTTGTAAGATTTGAAGTAGAAATGAAGTCAAAAATTGACATGCATGCATGATTGATGAAGTTATGAAATTGGTATGAAGTTTGAATGTAAAAGTTTGGACCATGTAAGAGGAATGAGGATTTATTTGAGAATTGGATTATGATTTTGAGCAATTGGCCTCATATTGTTTGTATACTCATGATATATATTGTGTTTCCCTATTTTTGGTGCCTTAATTCGAGCTTAAAGCTTTGAATGTTGAATTTGAGCCTCAAGAACAGCTCTGGAAAACCCAGAATTTGGCATGTCCGCTCGAGCGGGGGAAAGCGCCGCTCGAGCGTGAAATACGAGCTCCCAAAACTTTTTGCAGACATGATGTACGCTCAAGCGGAGAAGTTCACGCTTGAGCGGGAAGCTATGTAGAATGACTGTCAGCTCGAGCATCCGAAATCACGCTCGAGCGTAAAAATGAGGCAACCAATATTTTTGCAGACCCACGGGGTCCGCTCGAGCGGGCGAACCCACACTCGAGCGGGGACCCCTGTTTCAAAAATTTTGTAAAAGTGTTCTGTGTTTTCATTTTCCGTTCTCTTTCACTTCTAAGTACTCTTAGGCATGCATTGAGCATCATGAACGAATTAAAAGGATAAGAAAGAAGCCTAAGAGGGATGTATGAATTAAGAACGGATTGAATCATTTGTGACCCATATGTGTTATGTAATGTGTAGGGTCGAGCTCAAGGGTGAATCCACCGGCAAGAGACTGTGAGTAATATCTTAGTAAAGATATTTTGAAGTATGTTATTTGTCCAATTGCTTATTTCCCTATGAGTCTTATAAGTTTGTTAATTTGAATTGTGGACAAATGTTTGCTATGACATGAATGAATGGGCCAAAGGCCGTATGACATAAATGAATGGGCTAAAGGCCGTATGACATAAATGAATAGGCCAAAGGCCATATGACATGAATGATTGGGCCAAAGGCCGTATGACATGAATGATTGGGCCAAAGGCCGTCGGACAGGAACGATTGGGTCGAAGGCCGTTGGAAATGAATGGATTGGGCCCGAGGCCGTTGGATGTGTTTGGAACCGCTGTCACTTGACCTATATTATATATATACTAGTTAGAAATATGAATTGGGCCCAAGGCCGTTTGATGTATGTTGTTCTAAATACCGTTTGTGTATCTTCTTTATTTGATATTATTCATTGGGCTTTCGCTCACGCTCATTCATGTGTCTGTAGGTGAGCCAAGGGAGGTCCAAACCCAGCCTCAGTGAAGTTTGTGTGAAACAGTCAAGGTTTTGAAGAGTCAGCCCATACACCTCACGCACGAGACTTGTTTTCGCTCTTTTGCTATTTTGTTATATTTTTATAATGTTGGCAAGAACTTTGGATTACGGTTGTATATAGTTTTGATCGGCTGACCATGGCTTGAATGATCCTGTTGTGTAAAAGCTTATATGTTAAGTTTCCTTGATATGAGTTATTAATGTATGTTTGAGGAACGTTATGACGTGCCATGTAAGCACAATTCTATGGACAAAAGTTTGAAATTGCTTCCGTTTGGCTCCCTTAACTCTGTTAAAATATATCTGATTTGGTTTAAAGCCGTAGGTAATCTCGCGATTACTGGCCGGTTATGTCCTTAACCTATGGGGGCGGGTTCGGGTCATGACAGATTTTATGGGGAGAAAGGAATTGACGGTCTTTTGATGGATGGAGAAACCTCTTTCTAAATTGTTTGTTGACTCTTTTGTGTGTTTGGTTCTCCAAGGGTGTTAGTAACTCGATGATTGAGTATCGTTTGATGGCTAAAGGAATGTCCGGCTTTTGTTTTGTCTAGTTATGCTTGTGGTTGTTGAAGTATACAGGTAACAATTCCCTTTGATGACTTTATATTTTAAGTTTTCTTGTTCTTTTATTTTTTATTTTTTAATTTACATTTTGCATTTTTTTTACATATTATTCTAAGAAATAATAATGATAATAATAAATCAGTAGCTGTTAGAAATAACAGTAAATAACATGCTACATAAAGATATAAAATTTTAAACATACCATATGCTTGTTTATACATGTTTTGTATAAACATATGCTATATTGGATGTCTTGTTTGTTCACTTATGTCTCTCTGAACATTTGTCCAAATATTCAAGTTACCAAGATGTTGTACAAATGACAATGTCAATCCTCCTTGTGTCTCGTGTATATGATTCATTTGTCTTAAAAAATTACTGAACTAATTCCCAATAAATGTGCATCGAACCTCAATAGCACCAAAATTATCCTTAACCATGTTATAATTCAAGGCTGAAAAGAACTAATGCTAAGGCAAATCTGAAAATCAGCACAATAAGTTAGTAAATCACCTGGAAATGAGACTTTGTGTCCAGGAACCAACACTGCTACAATGTTTCCAATGACGTCAAGATATGAACAACTGGTCTGTACTCATGAAATTTCACTGCCACAATCAGATGAATCAGGCGTTTTGGGATATGAGTAAAACAACATCAAGGGAAGGGACCACAATAGAAGGGTTTTTTGATCCCTCTGGTAGAACCACCCACTACAACAAAATTAATTATTTACGGCTTCACGTTTACGGCATGCATTGGATGCATGTCGTAATTAGTACATTCTATTGACATTTTTTTTTTTGCAAGTCGTTAATACTTTTTCAATAACAGCATACACACCGTGTAAGTTATTAATTTATATATTTTTGACATGCAAAAATATGCCATAAAAATATACATTTTCACGACTTACAAAAATATGTCATAAAATATTTGTGTTTAAAACGATATATATTTCATGTCGTAAACTATTATAACTTTACACGGCATGCATTAGCATGCTGTGAAAACTTCTACTAAAAAAATTTTAATCCGATTTTTTTACAGCATACTAAATGTTGTAAAAAAAATATATATTTTCATGGCATACAAATATTTGTACTTAAGACCGACATACATTTTATGTCATAAAATATTATAACTTTACACGGTATACATTAGCATGTCGTGAAAACTTCTACTAAAAAAACTTCATGTTATTGAATTTGTAATCCAACCCTTCAATTGATTAAAAATTGCATCACTTAAAATCATGAGAGAAATTTTTTATATACATTTATATTTATTTGGGTTAATTACACTTTTCACCTCTATAATTTGATCTAAATTTTAATTTAATTCCTATAGTTTTGAAGTGAACAATTGATCCCTATAATTTGAGTTTAGTTTCAATTTGGTCATTATGTCCAAATTAAAGATTAAAATTAATTATTTTGGAACACTTGTCAATTTTTTAAGATATACACAGACAAAATTATCAAAAATTCAGACAAAAAAATTAAATTAAAGTACGAATTGTCACTATAGTTTTGGAAATTACATCTCACCCCTAAAGTTTAAAATTTTATAATAAATGATCAATTTTTTTAATAAATTATAAAGTCAATTAACAATTTTTAATGATATCAAAAATTTATTTTCAAATAATAATTCAAGTAATTTTATTATTATATGAAAGTAGTTAATAATTTTATTTTTTAATTAATTTTGTAAAAAAAAAGGTATTCTTTTGAATTTTTTTTCCCCCCTATTAAACCGGGGCATAATGCTTGGGACCCTATTAGGGAGACCTCCAGACCCCCAGTGGGCGGTCATTGGCCAATATATATATATATATTCTTTTTAATCACTAACCTTCACGTGTGTGTAGGGGATAGTGAAGATGGAGGATAGTGGGGATCTGTATCATGGTTGTAAACCGGGTTAGATCAAATAGAATCGGGTAAAAAATTTTGCAATCCCTATTCGTGCCGTGGCCACCTTGAATCTTATTGGGGATTCTTCGTTATCGCCTCCTCTACTTGAGAGAGAGAGAGAGAGAGAGACCCTGGGTGGGTTCAGTGTTACTGACTCGCCAATAAAACCCAACTCCTCTCTCTTCTTCACTCCTCCTCCTCCTTCAAAACCCTAGAAATCGAACCAGACCTTCAAATCCCCTGATAGATCTTCATACAATCGTTTTCGATTCCAATTACCAAAACGAAGCTGGCGCCGGTGACAACGACGAGTGGTTCAAAGAAAGGGACACCGAAGAGGAGAAAGTGACGCCGGTGACAAATTAGACAAAAATTGATCCGATTCATGAAAGGAAAGGTTAGTTTTTCTCTCTTTTCTCCATATGCGTTGATTTGTTGAGATTTTTGTTTTAATCTTGTGGTTTTGTTGTAACTTTTATTTTGATTTGATCTGTTATGAGGAAAAGTAGCATGTTAGCAAACTCCGCTGTAGTTGTGGAAGAACTCTAGTACGTCTTCAAGACTTCAATGGCTCTGTTTTGTTTATTGACACTACAATATATATATATGTGTGTGTGTGTGTGTGTATGTATGTATGTATGTATATCTGTATAAGCTCGAATCAATTACAGTAGAGATGTTTGTTTACATATGCTTTTGAAAGTGGCAAGCAATCGATTATGCTCGATTGAATCACAGTAACGATTTCATTCTTCATTTTCTCCAAACTAGAGATCGCAGCTTCTCGCTGGAGTTGAGTCAGGTTGAATGCTTCCAAGGTCATCTGCTTTTTCTACTTCTAAATTTTTTCCCCAATTCAGTGTAATTTCTAGAAATAATTACAAAATTCAGTGTAATTTCTAGAAATAATTACAAAATCATCTGTGGTAAACTTTTACATCATTAAACTCTTTTTTTAATTTTTTCATGAATCTGTAATAATTTTCTTAAAATACCAATTAATCTAATAATTAAGTAGTATTATATTATTATGTGTTCAATGAAGTGACTTAAGATTATCATGTTAATTGGGTTGGGCAGGTTGGTAAGGGTTTGTCCAAGGACTCCAAAGCACATAAATTGGTTTTCCAACACTGGATTGAAACTGTAAGTTTTCTTACTCATCTCCATAGATGGACCAAAGGGGAGCAACATTCAAAGATTGGAAAAAAAATCCCCGTATTTTATTTGTGATTACAATGAATCTCAATTACAATCATATAGAATAAATCACCAATTTTTGAACTTTTTTTTTTATATTTTTTTTTAATTTATAATTTAGATGCTAGTGCTTTCATTACGTATCCACTTCTATATATAACTCATTTGATGGAGTATGTGTTTGTATATTAATTGCATATCATATTGATAATAAATGTTGCCTCAGATTCTCTATTCTATTTGATGTAATAATTTCAGTGAATTAGGGTTTAAGCTATGTTTAGTTTATAGAAATGTTAAATTTCTATTTGACTTAGTAATTTCAATAAATTTCTATGGCCCAGTATAATGTTTTGTGGAATCAATGATTTTTTTTGGAATTGGTAAATTACTTTAGATTTTTGTGAGAAGGTTTCAATTATTTTCTTCAATAACACTTTTAATTTCTCTCAGTTTGTCAAAAGAATTGCCCAACCCTATGACCGAGGCTTTACATTGTTCATGTATTCCATTATCCGTTTAAGTTAGCATAGTTACATCAACCTTAAGATTGTGATTTCACATTGTGTTGGGCCATTTGTGTTAACATAGAATTTCCACTTTTTGTCTCTCGGTTGGTAGCTTGCTAATTGATTGCTAACTCTAAGACTTCAATAGGAACAAGGGTAGAACCAAGAATTCCTAGAACAACCAACTTTAAAACTAATTAAATAATTCATCATCCTTGATAATTGTGTATATATTCTGAATGCACATCCTGCCTCAATCCATGAAAAGAAAGTGCACTCTCTAAGTTTAGATTTCAATCAATCATGTTAATGACACTAAGTTCTTTATTTAACATATGGGTTCTGAATTAAGATGCCTATTTTTGGAGATTTATGAATATGACTATTGAATTGTAGCGGATCTATGATTTGCTTTTCCAACATTTGATGAAAGATGACTTCATGCTCTATTATGCAGAAGAAGGCGCCTTTTCAGAAGCACAGAGAGGAGGAGGTGAAGAAAAAGGTTTGGCCTCTAATAGGTCCTTTAATACCTGTTGGTTTACTAACCCAACACATACACACGCACTCACCAAAGATTGATTCTTAAGGTCAGTGCAACTGAGGGATTTCTTATATAAATCTTTTCTTTGATAGTTTTTGTATATGTAATTGGTCATTTAATATATTATTGTTTTCTTATGCATTATGGATTAATACTAATTTTGCTGTTAGGTGCACGCATTAATAAAAATATGGTTTTTATTCATTCGCATATGACAGGTGAAAATTCCAAAGATGGGGTATTTGGTTCAAAGAAGGCGAGTAGGTAAATGTATGCTTTTGAATAACCATGTTACAGTGATATATAATAAGGCATTTTGATTAGGAAAATTATATGATAGTATAGCGACCCTGGTTTTGACCAGTCTCTTGTGGTATTCCGGACTCAGATTCCGTGATTGTATATTGCTATCTATGTCTTACTTCCGTCCTTTAATTCTTTGAATTTGAGTTTTAGGGCTTGTTGGGCAAGTTTGGAGCAAGTTGGTTGTCTTTTGGTACAAATGGTTGTTGCACAAATTTTGGCTTCTTCGCTCGAGCGAGGCTTCTTGCGCTCGAGCGAGCTCTGTGAAAATGTTTCTTCGCTTGAGCGTGCGTCTGCGTCTTTGTAAAACCTAAAGGTTGGTGTTCTTCGCTCGAGTGAGCTTTCCTTCGCTCGAGTGTGCTTCTGCGTTGCAGACCTAAAGCTTTGCATTGTTCGCTTGAGCGACGCTTCCTTCGCTCGAGCGAGGCGACCTTTTTTTGTCTGGTCGCTCGAGCGAGAACTCCTTCGCTCGAGCGAGCCTATGTATATCAGTTCGCAGCAGTGATGTTTTACATCACTTTTTGATTCCCTTTCTTCCCCAAAACCCTAATCCGGCTGTCTCTCTCTCTAAGACTCACATTCTCTCTAAGATTTCATCTAAATCCATTGAGTTCTTGACCCTAGTGTCTTTGAGAATAAGGCAGAGGGCTTCAAGAGCTTCGTATTGATCTAAGTGAAAGTGGGTTTCATCATCTTTGAAGTTCCACCTTGTTGCTTGGATTTTCTACACTTGAGGTAGGGATTTTCTACACTTTAATATGGTTTTTAGCTTAGTTATTTGCTATTAGGTATATATGATGAGATTTGGTTGTGTTTTGGACAAATCTAAGATTTCAGTGTTATATGAAAAGAGGGGTTTTTGATCTATAAGAGATAAATGAGTATGGGGTTTGAATATAAGATCTTGGTGTACCAAAATAATTGATTTGGGTGTTTGGGTCAATATTGGAAAAATGGAGATTTTTGCCCTAATTTGATAAAATGATTATTTTGTATAAATAATTGGAATTAACATTGAATATGTTAAATTGGATGGTTATTGATATAGACGGTGATATTGGATATATATTATCTCACCTATGGAAGTTTTGAATAAACTATTTATTCCGAAATTGAACATTTCTTGGAAATAATTGCATTGGGCTATCGGTGGAGGATAGTTATGATTGTTGCAGAAATTGTATGAGGATTAGGCGATATAATGCTAATCTATTGTTAGTATCATTGAATATGACCATGTTATAAATACATTGTGTATGTATGTTTATTGGGAGGAGAAAGGGGATATACTCCATAATTGATGATGTCATAAATACATTGTATATGTATATTTATTGGAAGGAGAAAGGGGATGTACTCCATGTATGATTATGTTTATAAATGTATTGCATATGTATATTTGTTTGGGAGGAAAAAGGGGATGGACTCCATTTGAAGCAAGTTGGCCTGAGTGTCCTGAGTGAAAGACCCCAAATCTCTTATATAAATGGGTGTCGGTTCTTTCGGACGAAATATCCGTAAAATGGCAAAGTTTGAAGTGTTTATGTATGTGTTTTACATAATTGGAAAACCATTGAGTTGTAGTCTCATTTTGGTTGTTGAAAGATAATGAATTTATCTCATGAATTGAGTAGTATATATATGAACTGGAAATGAATTGAACGAAAATGGAATAAGATTGGTCTTAGTGGCATATAGATATGCAGGCCTTGTGGATGCTTCCATATCGGTATTGTTTATATACGTTGTATTTATACCTTTGCTAAACTTCATAAATTGTGTTAGATTATTTCTACTGGGCTGTTGGCTCACCCTATAAGGGAATACCATTTTCAGGTGCAGATGAGATGTTTCGTCCAAGGCAATAGCGTGGATGGACTTTCGAGAAGCAAGAGCTTCTTAATTATGTTTTGTTGTGTGTATTTTGGTATTTGTAAAGCCAAGGGCTTAAGATGTAATGAGCGAGACTCAATTTGTGTAACCAAGCAATGACTTGGAAATATGTAAGCCTATATGGCATTTAATTGTTTGTTAAATAGTAAACTCTGATGTATGAAAGTATATTGTTTCTCATATTTATTCCGCATATGAGTTATCTTTATTGTGTTATTTTGGGGGCGTTACAACTTGGTATCAGAGCGTACCGGGTTTGAATACTTTGGATACGTGGGAAGCGGTTAGCACCACAATGGGTTTGTCTTGCTTGATTGAGATGTTAGCATGTATTGTATGCTTATGTGATAACATGCTTATGTGATTATGTGGGTATGGAATTTAGTTCCTAAGATGTTGATTTAATCTATGGGTTTGTGGAAGTCCTATTAGAAGAGCACTTGATCACTGCTATTTCTAATTGGAACTCTAGCGACGCCGTGGAACGATCATCATCTAGAAAGGAAATTCGTATGTGTTTATGTGACTACATGTCTATGTAGAGTGATTTATTGTTGACTAATGTATTAGGCCACGAGTGAGCTAGCCTTGGCACGTTTGAAAATGTGCTAATCCTGTTGTTACCTTTATTAGGATGTCAAGACGTGGACATGGTAGTAATAGGCATGGTAGGCCTAGAAGTCATGAGGTGCCTTTACCGGATGATATTCCGGCACAGGAAGAAGAAGTTGGTCAAGCCAATGTAGCCGAATCGGTTAATCAACAGGCCATGGACGCCTTAGCCCGTGAAATAGCCGAAGCATTAAGGGAATCTATGGACATTCTCAAGGCTGAGAATCAGGTCCAGGCCCAAGTAGTTGAGGCAGTGCCATCTTTTCTGAAGAGGGAGTTCTTCCGGTTGAATTCGGATGAGTTTGTGGCTGATCCCAGGGAGCCACTGAAGGCAGATGAGTGGCTAGAACAGTTAGTGAAGACATTTAAGGTGCTTGGCATTGATGATGATTAGTTGAAAATGACCTTGGCGTCTTTCCAGTTGAAGGGGGATGCGGTTCAGTGGTGGAAGTATGCGCGTGGGCGCATTGGAAGAACTTGGGAGGCTGTTGTTGAGGCTTTCCAAGATAAGTTTTTACCTCCCACGGTTAAAGAGAAGTTGAGAGATCAATTCCCTAAATTGTTGCAGTTGAACACGCTAGTGGCTGAGTTTGAGGTAACCTTTACTAGTCTGTCGAGGTTTACACCTGAGTTAGTAGCGACTGAGGAGCGCCATTGTTTGGAATTTGAAAAAAGGTTAAGGACTGGGCTAATGTATAGAGTTGCTGGTTCCATGACTACAGATTATGGGTGCCTTGTACAGGCTGCAGCCCATCTTGAAACTATTATGCAGGCAGAGGCTGAAAGGATGAGGGGCATAGTCAGGGAGATAGTAAGAGGCAGAGGGGTTCCTACCCTTAGCAATCTCAGGGAACTCAGTCAAGGTCCACTTTTCTAATACCGAGTTCAGGTTCTGGGAGAGGTGGGTAGGGAGATTTTACTTGTTTTAAGTTTGGTCAGTTGGGCCACAAGTCTCCATCTTGTCCTCAGAGAGGAAGAGGACAGCGAGCATCATCATCTTCGGCTCGTTTTTAGAGCCAGAGTCAGAGTCAGAGTCAGGAAGAGGCTAGCCACTCACTTGTTATTAGTGTGGGCAAGCGGGGCACCTGAAGAGGTTTTGTCTACTGTTGGGTGGTACACCTGGTGCGTCTAGTTCGAGACAGACATAGAGTAACCAGCCAGCACAGTTAGCACAGGCCTCGAGGGCCAATCAGGGAGTCTTTTCGCTCAGTCTGTGTATCAGGCTTATGCTCCGAGGGGGTGAGCAGGTGAGCAGAGGCCTACTGGACGTAAGTATTACAATTGTAGGGCCAGATCTAGTACCTACTCCTTCTGTAGTGAGAGGTACCTTTTTGTTTTGCAATTCAGTTGCTAATGTGTTGATTGATGCGGGTGCATTCCATTCTTTTATTTCGTATGCATTTGCATCAATTTTGGGTTTGGAGTTGGCATAGTTAGCATCTCCTCATTTGTGTAGAGTCACCTATTGGTGGTCAGATCATCTTGAAACAAGGATGTCGGGGTTGTGACATCGAGGTTGCTGCTCGTCGATTACCTTTTGCATTTGTATTGATTGACATGCATAGTTTTGATGTTATATTGGGTATGGACTGGTTATTGTCATACCGGGCTGCTATAGATTGCTACTGTCAGAAGGTTACAGTATGTACCTTGAGCGGTGATTGCTTTTATTTCTTGGGAGACCAGGTAGATAGAGTCCTATCACCGGTATATGATCTGCGTGGGCAGAGTGAACTTAGTTGTTTCCTTGCTAGCTTTACAAGTAATGAATGTGATGAAATTCGGGTTGAATTGCCGAGTGTAGTTTGTGAATACTCGGATGTTTTTCCCAAGGATCTTGTCAGTATACCATCTCACTGAGAGATCGAGTTCTGTATTGATTTAGTGCCTGGCACGGCACTAGTTTCTATGGCCCCATATAGATTCGCACCAGCTGAATTGAGTGAGTTGAAGATTTAACTCTAGGAATTGTTAGATAAGGGTTTTATTCGCCCTAGTACTCCACCTTGGGAGCGCCGGCTCTCTTTACTAAAAGAAAGATGGAGCATTACGGCTTTGTATTGATTACAGGAAGTTGAACCGGGTTACTATTAAGAATAAGTACCCAATGCCTCGTATAGATGATCTGTTTGATCAGTTGAAGGGATCTCGTTGTTTCTTTAAGATAGACCTGAGATCGGGTTATCATCAGTTGAGGGTAAAGAGAGGAGGATATCCCGAAGACGGGCATTCCGTACGCGGTATGGCCATTATGAGTTTCTTGTGATGCCTTTTGGGCTAACTAATGCTCCAGCTGTGTTTATGGATTTAATGAATTGGATCTTCCGTAAATTCTTAGATCGTTTTGTGGTTGTCTTTGTGGACGACATTTTGATTTATTTACCTTCTGAGGAGGAACACGAGGAACATTTACGAGTAGTACTTGAGTTACTTAGAGCCCATAAGCTATATGCTAAGTTTGGGAAATGTGACTTTTGGCTAGAAGAGGTTAAATTCCCAGGGCATGTAGTGTCAAGGGAAGGGGTGATTGTAGATTCATCCAAGATAGAGGCAGTGCAAGATTGGGCACAACCTAAGAATGCTTTCAAGATTCGTAGTTTCTTGGGTGGCCAGGTATTATCATCGGTTTGTGAAAGATTTCTCTAGACTTAGCTTCACCTTTGACTAAGTTGACTAGAAAGGAAATCAAGTTTGTGTGGAGTGAGACTTGTGAGAAGTCGTTCCAAGAGCTCAAGATTAGACTCACCACTGCTCCAGTATTGATTATACTGGATGGGGGTTTGAGTTATTCAGTTTATTGTGATGCTTCACGGGAAGGTCTAGGTGTGTATTAATGCAAGAGGGTAAAGTAACCTATGGCTCACGGTAGTTGAAAACCCATGAGAGAAATTATCCCACCCATGACCTACAGTTAGCAGCAGTGATATTTGCCTTAAATTTGGAGGCATTATCTGTATGGTGAGAAATTTGAAGTGTTCTTTGATCACAAGAGTCTGAAATATCTGTTTACATAGAAAGACTTGAATTTGTGGCAGAGAAGATGGATGGAATTCATAGAGGATTATGATTTTGAGTTGCATTATCATCCCGGAAGGCCAACGTAGTGGCCGACGCTTTGAGTAGAAAGCCAGTTAGCAGTGTAGCTTCTATCACCATCCGAGAATGGGAAATGTTGGGTACTCTTAATGAGTTTGACTTGCAACTGGGCGAGTCTATTGAATTCGCAGCTTGTTTTCAGTAGTTGCACAACCTATACTTGTGAACCGAGTGTTGGAAGCACAAAAGGGTGATCTTGAGGTGGAGTCGAGAGAAGATTTCCAATGGGAAAGTAGAAAGAGGTTTGACTGTGTATCCCGACCAAAGTGTGAGATACCGTGACCGTTTGTTTGTACCGGAGTCTTTCCGAGAGGAAGTACTCCGAGAGTTTCATCATTCGCTCCTTGCGGTGCATCCGGGAGGCACAAAGATGTATCATGATCTTAGTCACCAGTTTTGGTGGAGAGGTATGAAAAAGGATGTGGCTGTGTTTGTATCAAAGTGCCTTACTTGTCAACAAGTGACGACCGAGCATTAGAGGCTAGCAGGTTTGTTACAACCCTTACCTATAGCTGAGTGGAAGTGTGAGCATGTTACGATGGACTTCGTTGTGGGTCTTTCAAGGACTCAACGGGTAGTAGTGATGCCATTTGGGTGGTCGTTGACCGATTGACTAAGTCGGCCCATTTTATTGCTATGCACGTAAGTGACTCGATAGATTATCTGGCCGACTTGTACATTAGGGACATAGTGAGGTTGCATGGGGTCCCTGTGACGATTGTTTCGGATAGAGATCCGCGTTTCACTGCTCGGTTGTGGTAGAGTTTGCAGGGTGCCTTGGGCACTAGATTGACTTTTTAGTACTGCGTATCATCCTCAGACTGACGGGCAGTCCGAGCGTACTATCCAGATTCTTGAGGATATGCTTCGAGGCTGTGTCCTTGACTTTAAGGGCTCGTAGGAGAGGCATTTGCCCTTGGTAGAGTTTGCCTATAACAATAGTTTCCAATCGAGTATTGGCATGGCACCGGTTTGAGGCCTTGTATGGTCGACTGTGTAGATCTCCTGTGTGTTGGGCCGAGGTGGGTGATGCACCTTTGTTAGGTCCAGAATTGGTTCGGGAAACGATGGAGAAAGTAGTACTTATCCGTAAGAGGCAAGCTACGACTTAGAGTCGCTAGAAAAGTTATGCCAACCGTAGGAGGAGAACCTTTGTCCTTTGAGGTGGGGAAATCATGTCTTTTTGAAGATATCACCTAGACGGGGTTTGATGAGGTTTGGGAAGAGTGGGAAGTTGTCCCCTCGGTTTATTGGCCCTTTGAGATCCTTGAACGGATTGGGGAGGTTGCTTACCGTTTGGCGTTTCCGCCACAAATTTCTGGGGTTCATGACGTGTTTCATATTTGTATGCTCCAGAAATATAAGCCGGATTCATCGTACGTGTTGGATTGGACTGACTTAGAGGTAGATGAGGATGCCTCGTATGAGGAGAGACCGGTGGAAGTCTTGGATAGACGGGATCAAGTGTTTGCGAGGCAAGACAATTCCCTTGGCAAAAGTATTGTGGAAACATCACGGAGTCGAGGAAGCGACTTGGGAACGTGAGTTAGAAGTTCGGGAGAAATATCCGGATTTGTTTGTTGATACATGAGCACGTATTGAGAATTAATTTCTGTTAATGAAAAGTATAAGCATTGTATATGTTTTAACTTGTAAGAACATTGTATATATTATAATTGTTTGGGAAGAACATGGACTCAATATAAACATTGTATATGTTTTGAGAATTTGGAATATTGATGATGTTGTATCATTTTGGAAGCATTGTATATGTTATGTACGATTTTGAAAATTTGGACCTTGGTTGAACATTGTAAATGTTTTGGGAATTGCAAATTTCATTTTAAATTTGGGACTTATGAATCGAGTCGGTGTGAATAGATGATGGGAGAATGGGTCATGGTGTTGAACTTGCGGGAATAACATAGTTTTGAAACATGATTTGTAATTTCGAGGATGAAATTCTTTAAAGGGGGGAGGTTATAGTGACACTGGTTTTGACCCGTCTCTTGTGTATTCCGGACTCGAATTTCGTGATTGTATATTGCTGTCTATGTCTTGCTTTCTTCCTTTAATTGTTTGAATTTAATTGTTTGAATTTGGAGCAGGTTGGTTGTCTTTGGGTACAAATGGTTGTTGTACAGATTTTGGCTTCTTTGCTCGAGCGAGGCTTCTTGCGCTCGAGCGAGCTCTGTGAAAATGTTTCTTTGCTCGAGCGAGAACTCTTGCGCTCGAGCGTGCGTCTGCGCCTCTGTAAAACCTGAAGGTTGGTGTTCTTCGCTCG
The DNA here is from genome assembly GCA_036172215.1 of Camellia granthamiana. Classification (NCBI taxonomy): domain Eukaryota; kingdom Viridiplantae; phylum Streptophyta; class Magnoliopsida; order Ericales; family Theaceae; genus Camellia; species Camellia granthamiana. The sequence continues at coordinate 191,431 of JAXFYN010000323.1, read as the reverse complement.
AGCGAGCTTTCCTTCGCTCGAGCGTGCTTCTGCGTTGCAGACCTGAAGCTTTGCATTGTTCGCTCGAGCGATGCGTCCTTCGCTCGAGCGAGGCGACCTTTTTTTGTCTGGTCGCTCGAGCGAGAACTCCTTCGCTCGAGCGAGCCTATGTATATCAGTTCGCAGCAGTGATGTTTTACATCACTTTTGATTCCCTTTCTTCCCCAAAACCCTAATCCAACTGTCTCTCTCTCTAAGACTCACCTTCTCTCTAAGATTTCATCTAAATCCATTGAGTTCTTGACCCTAGTGTCTTTGAGAATAAGGCAGAGGGCTTCAAGAGCTTCGTATTGATCTAAGTGAAAGTGGGTTTCATCATCTTTGAAGTTCCACCTTGTTGCTTGGATTTTCTACACTTGAGGTAGGGATTTTCTACACTTTAATATGGTTTTTAGCTTAGTTATTTGCTATTAGGTATATATGATGAGAATTGGTTGTGATCTCTCCTAAATCTAAGATTTCGGTGTTATATGAAAAGAGGGGTTTTTGATCTATAAAAGATAAATGAGTATGGGGTTTGAATATAAGATCTTGGTGTACCAAAATAATTGATTTGGGTGTTTGGGTCAATATTGGAAAAAGGGAAATTTTTGCCCTAATTTGATAAAATGATTATTTTGTATAAATAATTGGAATTAACATTGAAATATGTTAAATTGGATGGTTATTGATATAGACGGTGATATTGGATATATATTATCTCACCTATGGAAGTTTTGAATAAGCTATTTATTCCGAAATTGAACATTTCTTGGAAATAATTGCATTGGGCTATCAGTGGAGGATAGTTATGATTGTTGCAGAAATTGTATGAGGATTAGGCGATATAATGCTAATCTATTGTTAGTATCATTGAATATGACCATGTTATAAATACATTGTGTATGTATGTTTATTGGGAGGAGAAAGGGGATGTACTCCATAATTGATGATGTCATAAATACATTGTATATGTATATTTATTGGGAGGAGAAAGGGGATGTACTCCATATATGATTATGTTTATAAATGTATTGCATATGTATATTTGTTTGGGGAGGAAAAAGGGGATGGACTCCATTTGAAGCAAGTTGGCCTGAGTGTCCTGAGTGAAAGACCCCAAATCTCTTATATAAATGGGTGTCGGTTCTTTCGGACGAAATATCCGTAAAATGACAAAGTTTGAAGTGTTTATGTATGTGTTTTACATAATTGGAAAACCATTGAGTTGTAGTCTCATTTTGGTTGTTGAAAGATAATGAATTTATCTCATGAATTGAGTAGTATATATATGAACTGGAAATGAATTGAACGAAAATGGAATAAGATTGGTCTTAGTGGCATATAGATATGCAGGCCTTGTGGATGCTTCCATATCGGTATTGTTTATATACGTGGTATTTATACCTTTGCTAAACTTCATAAATTGTGTTAGATTATTTCTACTGGGCTGTTGGCTCACCCTATAAGGGAATACCATTTTCAAGTGCAGATGAGATGTTTCCTCCAAGGCAATAGCGTAGATGGACTTTCGGGAAACAAGAGCTTCTTAATTATGTTTTGTTGTGTGTATGTTGGTATTTGTAAAGCCAAGGGCTTAAGATGTAATGAGCGAGTCAATTTGTGTAACCAAGCAATGACTTGGAAATATGTAAGCCTATATGGCATTTAATTGTTTATTAAATAGTAAATTCTGATGTATGAAAGTATGTTGTTTCTCATATTTATTCCGCATATGAGTTATCTTTATTGTATTATTTTGGGGGCGTCACAGATAGTGATATCTTTAAATGTAGCTTTTGTTGCTTAGGCTTGTAAGTATTAGAAAATTAGGAAGCATATACTGTGCATTTAGTCGTAGATTTTGCATTAATCTGAAATGTATATTTTTATGGTAGCATTATATAATTTTTGTACGATGGATTGAATTATGATGTGAACTTATGGAGAAAGTGCAATTATTTCTGGAATTTATGAAAGGCATTACTTTCTCATCAATATAGGGATAATTTATGTTTTTTTGGATGTTTAAAGTCATATTTTGGAATCATTTTGTTATAGTATGCGTGTGTGTATGAGACATTATTTCATACTTATTAGAAATTAATTTATAATAATGTTTGGAATTATATAGAGTAAGAAATGATTTTGTAATGATGTAAAGAATTGTATAGAATAGGTAAGATATAGTAAGAGACCGAGAAACAACATAATGAATGTATATATATTAAAAATGACCTTTTACGGTATGTAAAATTATGCCGTGAAAAGTATAATTATTTATGACATGCAAAAAGATGCCGTAAAAGATTATATACGGTATACAAAGTATGCCATAAAAATATTAAAAATAATTTTCTACAGCATGCAAAATTATGCCATGAAAAGTATAATGATTTATGACTTGAAAAAAATGTGATAAAAAATTATATGCGACATATAAAGTATGGCATTAATGTTTAATTTATTAATTTTTACAACTCTACTGCATGCCGTAAATGACGATTAACTTTTCACGACATGTCATATGACGACATTTGCTTGCATGTCGTGAAAGAGTTTTTACGACATGTATTTCAAGCTGTAAAAATTCAATTTTGTTGTAGTGAATGAGTCAGAAATCATGTCTAAAATGCTTGGAAAGAAATGAGAATGAAAATATGAAGAATATGTAATTTTTCAAAACATGCTGAAAAGGCTTAACCGCTTGAGCCACCAATTGGTCGCTTGAGTGGATTGCACAGTCTGTAGAAATACTGGGAGCTCGAAATATTCGCTCAAGCCACCAGTTGGTCGCTTGAGCGGTTTGTAATTTTTTTGAGTTTTCAAAACTGAAGATTTAACTCCCAAACTTGATTTCAAAACTTATGTTCATGCTTGACTCAATTTAAATATGCAATTTCATTAATAAAAATGAACCCATGGCTAATTTTAAGTTAGAAAAAAAAGACCTTCTTTGATTTGCCAAGATTAAAACCAAAGCTTCATGAATATTATGATATCAAAATCTTTCTTCCTTTTTCTTATAAAACATGAAATTGAAATTATAAAGCTCTTAGAAAAAAATATTTGCATGTATGTAATTAAAATCAAGGCTAACTAATTTTGCTTGTTCCAAAATCAAATCATAAATGTTCCAATTTAAATTGAATAAAATAAAACTCTTAAATTACATTGCATAAGTGGATTAATTATCAAAATCAAAACCTATATTTTCATGAACTCATGGTTTCCAAAACTTTTCTTCAATATCAAATGTATAATAAACTTGCATGGCTCAAAACTCATGTTGCATGCAAACATACATCTCATATATATTAAGGTTTCCAAACCCAAGCTTAATTTGAAGAACTCTTACGTTTATTAACCTTAACCATGTTCATGAATTAATTCTTTCATTTCTCCAAATTACATGCATGTAAAAATGTGACTCAAATTCATGCAAGATATTCAAAATCAAACCCAAAATAATTAATTTCTAATTTTATTTCCATAACCATGAACCTAACTTAATTTTCTTATTTAAACTCATTTCCTTACAAATTCCATGAAATTGATACCATAACTTCCTTAATTTCAACTATTATATGAAGTTTGTACATGAATTAAGCATAAATCTCTTACCTTCAGCTTCAATTTCAGAAACAATGTGTTGATTTCCTCTATTTCTCCTTGTTCTTCCTTCAATTTTACAAGTATTGAGTTCTTCACTTCTCTCTCTCTCTCTCTCTCTCTCTCTCTCTCTCTCTCTCATTATTCTTGCTCTCTTTGTTTCTTTCGGTGTTCTCTCATCCTTTCTCTTTTTCTTTATTTCTCAAAATGTTTTGAGCCAAAGGGATTTACATCACCTCTTGAGCTCCCAGCAAGCAAGCGCTCGCACGCGCGTGCACATACACACATACATGCACTCCCAAACTCTCTAGAACTCTCTTAACATACACCAATATTTCAATTAATTTAAATGAGATTAGATTAATTTGCTAATTACATATTACTTTAATTAATCAATTCTTGATACTAATTAATCTTTATTAATCATAATTTAATTAATCGTAATTAATCACAATTCCAACATAATTTAATTAGTCTAATTGACTTCAATTAAGATACAATTAATTGTATTTAATCTTTATTATTCTGAATCAGATTTTTAATCAAACTTCCAAAAGGCTACAAATATTAAATTAAACTTATTGCCATCATCAATTTTGATTTCTCAAATCATTAAAGCCTTCAATTTCTGATCAGATCCAAAATTCTTCTCAATAATTACATATTCAAATTGGACACTTCACAAGTGAATTTAATCTAGAATAATCACAATTACTAATTCTTATAACTAAATTGGCTTAATTAATTCTGATTTAGACCCTATTAATCAAATCTTCATTTTACTATATTGAATTGAAACTGAATCGAATATTTAATTAGCCTCCCATATAGTTCAATACTTAGAATTAACTGATTCAACTCATCAATTTCACATTATTAAGACCCTTAGGCTTTCGATTTCTAATTCAAAAATAAATCCTTAATCAAATCATATACGAATCAGATTTCATAATTCTCATAAATCTCAAATTAAATCAGAATAATGACTAATTACAATTCAAATCTCCTTAATTAATCAAATATAAAATATTATATGTGGTGGGGTTGTCACAGTCTCTCCCTCTTAGAAAGTTTGGTCTTCCAAACTTAAGGCACTTGTACCTAAAAACCAATCATATAACTTTGCTTCATTTTATTCATCTTTTTCAAGTAACTTCCTTACCATTCTCTTTTCTCATCATAGGAGTTCAACTCATTGTCATTTTTTTGATGGTTAATAACCTAAATTGGTGATTTATTACAGTCTCTATTGCCATCAAAAGCTATCCAGTAATGATCAGTAATATAAAGCAGATCTCGAAATCAACTTCATAACATTAAACCATAAAACACATTAATCATTGACATACTGTTCCATATACTTCTTTTCATCTATTCACATGCCTCCAATAATTCATATATCTTCAAATAATCCACATGTCTCCAAATGATCGAGGAATAATCACAAATGATATTCATGATCCTACTTAATCTCAAATAAATCAAAATACTCCATTATTGGCATCCCATACGAAGTCTTCAAAATAGATTAGGTGTTTGATATAACCTCAAATTCAAATTTTTGGTCCACAAATTCTCTGACCACAATAGCCTTATTGAAAAATCAAATGGGGCGGGGATTTGTTCCATTTGTTCCACAAGAAAAGTCATTTACTTTTGGAAGTCAAAGACAACTCACTCAGGCATATGGCCAACATTTACTTATCATACTCAACATTACATCCCAATAACCCATATCAAAAGCATTGAGCCAAATTCATAGTATAACATTTTCACATAATATAGATCTTCCGGATGACGAAAAAACACTTATCACATAACATTAATCCCAATGATCAACTCATTTATAACCAAATGGGTCGAAATGAAAGAACGGGTCCTGAATCAATCATCATACAAACGTTTGTTTACATATAGTAAGAGTGCTCAATAGTGGTCTTGGCAAATCGAAGCATTCTCATCCCAATTATTTTAACAACCTCAAATTAAGTTCAAAATGCCCAAGCAGATGTGTTATGACCCGAACCCGCCCCTATGGATTAAGGTCATAACCGGCCAGTAATCAAGGGATTACCTACGGCCTCAAACCAAATTAGATATATTCCAAGAGAGTTAAGGGGCCAAAACGGAAGCAAACTTAAAACTTTTGTCCATAGAGCTGTGCTTACATGGCACATCATAACATTTCACAAGTAATCATTAATAACCCACATCAAAGGAAGTTAGCATATAGGCTTTACACAACAGGATCATTCAAGTCATAGTCAGCCAAACCAAAAGCTTATATACAAAGGTGATCCAAAGTTTTCGCCAACATAGCATAAATATAACAAAGGAACAAAAGGGCGAAAACAAGTCTCATGCGTGAAAGTAAGGGCTGACTCTTCAAAACTTTGACTGTTTCTTACATACTTCACTGGGGCTGGGTTTGGGCATTTCTTAGCTCACCTACAGACACATGAATGAGAGTGAGCGAAAGCCTAGTGAATAATATCAAATAAAGAGAGTACATGAATGAAATTCGAAACATATATATCAAACGGTCTTAGACCTGTTCATGTTTCCAATTGGTGCGTTACGTGGCTTCGAGCCTGAACATATCAAACGGCCTTTGGCCCACTTGTTTTTAACCAATGGCCTGGGGCCCAATTCATTCATACCGAATGGCCTCTGGCCCAATCATTCATGTCAAACGGCCTTGGGCCCAATCATTCATATCCGATGGCCTTTGGCCCAATTGCATGGCATAACAAATATTGTCCACCTTTCAGATTAACAAGCTTACGAAACTCAAATAGGAGTAAATAATTGAACAAATAGCATACTTCAAAATATCTTTATTATGATATTAGTCACAGTGTTCTGCTGGTGGATTCGTCTTTGTGCTCAACCCTACATAATACATAACACATATATGAGTCACAAACGATTCAATCCGTTCTTAATTCATACATCCCTCTTAGGCTTCTTTCTTATCCTTTTTTAGTCCATTTACAATGCCCAATGTTGCCCAAGAGTGCTTAGAAGTGAAAGAGAATGGAAACAAAATATAAATTTATCTTTACAAAATTTCTGAAATAGGTCTTCCCGCTCAAGTGTGGTTTCCGCCGCTCAAGCGGACCCCTTTGGTTTGCAAAAGTACTGGTTACCCCATTTTTGCGCTTGAGCTCAACTTCGAACGCTCGAGCTGAGAGTCAAAATACGTGTATAGATACTCAAGTGTAACCCTTCCCGTTCGAGCGGACGTCAATGTCTGCAAAAGTTTTGGGAACTAACATTTCACGCTCGAGCGGCGCTTTACCCGCTCGAGCGGACATGCAAAATTCTGAAATTTCCAGAATTATTCTTGAAGCTCAAACTTAGCATTCAAAGGCCCAAAACTCTTGTTTTTAGTTCAAAAACGTGGATACACCTTATATATCATAAGGATATAAGTAATATGAGGCCAATTGTTCAAAATCAAGTTCAAATCATTACTTCCATGTTCATAATTTTGAGGCTCATGCATGTATGATCTTTCATAGGTTCATCATATTCAAAACATGTAGTTCAGTCCCATAGCTTCATTTTTCATGGATGCAAGTCTTAAATGACTTCCAATTCAACTCATTTAACATGTCTTGTACACAACATGAAGACTCATAACAAATTGTTACATGCATGCACACATTGTTCTCAATTTCATCATGATCAACACGCTTTACATTCAAATATGCAATTGCATGGCAATTTCTTATATGCATGTGCTTATTGCCTTCAAATTCATCAAAATCACAACCTCAAACTCATGAATTTACTCACCTAAAAGCTCAAATCTTCCAAATTATAGCTAATTCTTGAGTTTATCTTCAAGATCACCAAGCCCCTTGGTCAATTCTCTGTCTTGAGCTTCCTCTCTCTCTCTCTCTCTCTCTCTAGAGTGTAATCTTAGCCAAATGAGTGAAATGAGCTCAAAACCATGCTCAAAATGTAAATAGGCCACTTATATATATGTTGGCCTAATCAAATTGATTAAGGCTAAGTAATAGAGCTTAATTAATCGTTATGAATCTAATTATTTTGATCCGAATAAATTTTCAATTAAATTTCACCACAGGCTCTAAAAATTATGCCATTCACAATGGCGTAGTCAATTTCGATTTCTGTGGCCGATAAGGCCTTCAATTTTTAGTTCATAATAGTAAGTTGAACAAATTTTCCTACGGTGAACAGATAGAAATTGAAAACCACATATAATCATATAAATGACACTCACAATCATATCAAACACATAATCACAATCATAATTAAGATCAATTAGCATAATACGGAACAAGATTATCACAAGATGAGTTCTAGATTTACCAATAATCAATTAATCAATTAAAGAAACATAAGGATATTAATTCTAACTCAAGACTTCTTAAATTTACTAAACGTATTCTAATTGATCTCTTCTACCACGAAACTTCCGAACACATTCTTTGATTCCTTTGTTGGCTAGTATTACATTAGCATAGACAATCTATGATTCACTGTTTCTGTACTCATTCAAATTCTCATGTGTAGATATAAAAATATATATATATATATATTAACTTATTTCCATCTTCAAGAGGCATTAAAGCTATCATCAAACTATTTTTTTTTAAAACTAAACTTTTGACTTTCTCAATCATTTGCAAATTAGTCAATTAAAATTCTTGTATTCCAAAAGGTTCTTTAAGAAATACACATTTATAGCTTCGACGAAGAATAGTTTCTTGCTTTCTATTATGCATTAACTCTTTTGACTAACACTAAGAGCGAACTTCTTTTCCAATGTTGACAATGCAATTTTAGTAAATAGAATCGTTCTCCTTCTAACATTAAATAGGCCAATCTTCATTGGTTTAACTCTTAGCCACATTTCATTAATTCTAGCAATTTCGATCAAGTTTTGAATGTCTAAGTAAAGGGATCTTAAATTTATCATACATTAGGTAGGAAGGATTCACATAACCAAAACATGTATGATATAATTATTTCAAAATTCTATACACATACTTAAAGTACTCACTTACTTAACAATTGGGTTAGGTACTAATCTTTAATCTGACTATTTGACTTGAAATCTCCTTAAATATTTATTATCATCAATATATTTTTTTTGAATAATTCTTCATTAGATGCTCCATCTTTCCACATTTGAAACACGCTTATGAAATTCGATAACATACCCCGTATAACACTTGTAACAATTTGAACATTTTGGGATGCACTCGTACCTTGCTTAAAATTACTTGTCCCTCCTTGCTTTGCTTAACAATTAACATTCCATTTCTTAGACATTTTTTGTAATTTCTTCTTTGACTTGACACTTAACATTTTCTTCTGATCTTGCGGATTCTCATGGCATTACTGCATAGCTTTTATCATATTTTCTAGCACTTCTTATACTTTGCCCAATCATTCTAATAACGACTCAACTTCCGTTTCGTTCTTACTTCTCATCATCTTTTCTCAAGTCACAAACAAAGGTAGATAACACTTGGGGTAATATTGATTAGCTTGAAACATAATATCACATACTTAATCATAAGTCAAACAATTATACAAAGACATCAGTGGGGTAACCTATTCATTCCCATGGAGTTAACCGAAAATTTCTGAGTCAAAGCTACGCCGACGAAACGTGATTCCAATCGGACCTTCAAGGTCATTCAACAAAGGTATGAGACTCTATAGTTCATACATTAGGTCCCTCACCAAATCAACATATCAGATAATTTTCTTACCCTCAATTACCATAGTTCCATACTCTTCATATACCATCAAACACCTCAACTTCCCAAATATTTTCATAGTCTAATTTCTTATATAAGCCATATGATTTTCATGGCTTCCATCAAAGATTCTAATTCCTTGTAATACCATAATTTCACAAATCAATATACTTGTCCTCACCAATGTTCTAGTCAAAAACTCTAATTTCCTCATAACATTAAAAATTCCACAATCGCTCTTAACTTCAATACTGAACTTATTAAATAAACACATTTCAATTTTTTTCCTTATCGTCAAAATTCCATAATAACTCTTAATTCTAAATCTCAATACTTAGCCTTATTAGACTAACACATATATATATTTTTGAATGCACAACCTCTCACTTTACTTGTTAGATGCATGTAACTTAAATTCATTCTAGACATTCTAATGCTCAATGGACATGTGTGTAAGATTAACTCATGCTCTGATACCACTCTGTTATGACCCAAACCCACCCCTATAGGTTTAACATCGTAACTGGCCAGTAATCAGTAGAATACCGAAGGCTTCTTAAACAAAAATCAAATTATTAGGGGCTAGCAAAAGCAAATAATAAATGTACAATATCCATTAAGCTGTGCAGACATATATGAAAAAGAAAATTTTTAAACTTTATATATATATACCATACATCACCCTTACGTTATCACATTTATACAGATAAGACAAAAAGGAAACTTAGCCCTATTTACAAAATAAATAAAAACTTAAACGTTAATCACATATCCTTGGCCACTTGACATATCCAGAACCTCCACGAGAGGTGCATAGGTTGGCTGACAAAAACAGATTTTAGGTAGACGCCTCTAAACCTAGTCACACACTTCATCACCTACATACATATACATAAATAGTGAGCTGGAGCCCAGTGAATAACAACAAAGTAAAGATTTTAATGAATGATGTCCATAATAGATTCAGAAATGAAAATTCAGATTACAAACAGATTCACATACTTATTTAGATTTATATACAGTCATACGTTGTATATCCATTAGCTTTAATAGATCAAATTGCTCATAAAGACCCATGTACAGAGTAGGTGGTCATAAAGACCCATATTTACATGAGATGGTCATTAAGACCCACGTGCAGATCAGATAGTTGATTATGCATAATCAGTTCCATAAATGGAACCCACGTGAAACCCTGGTACCAAGTAATAGATAACAAATATACATCATGTTAAGGATGCCACGAATACATTTTGAAAATTGGATATTCATTCATGATTCACAAAATAGCATTTTAGAAAACAGATCATATCATATCAGTCAGAAAATACTTATAGTCAAACATAGCTTTACAAAGTTGTTACTCACAGATAGCTCTAGAGACAGATTAGACTGACAATAGCGTGTGACCTACACAAACAAATAACTAATACATATTGAAACACAATATCACTTCCTTGATCAAACTTAACTTTTCTTGTCCTTTTCTATCTAAGTAATCCGAAGTTCTACTACGCTTATTCTTTCTTACTCAAATAAATCGGGTTCTCATCTCACATATTCTTCCATTATTAAGTCCTTCTTTTCCAAATAGCTCGATTCTTACTTAGCTTCTTAATCAATTACTACTAAATCTAAGACTTATTCTTTAACCAACTAATTTAGGTTGATTGTTAGCTTATTAATCTGCATTGAGCCAGAAATTACGTCTAGAATGCTTGGAAAGAAATGAGAATGAAAATATGAAGAAGATGTAATTTTTCAAAACATATTGAAAAGGTTTGACCGCTCAAGCCACCACCTGATCGCTCGAGCAGACTGCACAGTCTGTAACAATACTGGGAGTTTGAAATGTTTGCTCGAGCCACCAATTGGTCGCTCGAGCGGTCTGTAAATTTTTTGGGTTTTCAAAACTGAAGATTTAACTCCCAAACTTTATTTCAAAACTCAGGATCATGCCTGACTCAATTTAAATATGTAATTTCATTAACAAACATGTACCCATGGTTAAATTTAAATTATAAAACAAAACCTTCTTTGATTTGCCAAGACTAAAACCAAAATTTCATGAATATTATGATATCAAAACCTTTCTTCCTTTTTCTTATAAAACATGAAATTAAAATTATTAAACTCTTAGAAAAAATATTTGCATGTATGTAATTAAACCAAGTCTAACTAATTTTGCTTGTTCCAAAATCAAACCATAAATGTTCCAATTTAATTTGAATAAAATGAAACTCTTAAATTACATTGCATGCATGGATTAATAATCAAAATCAAAACCCATATTTTCATGAACTCATGGTTTCTAAAACTTTTCTTCAAAATCAAATGTATAATAAACTTGCATGGCTCAAATCCTTTCAAAACTCATGGTGCATGCAAATATACATATCATATATATCAAGGTTTCCAAACCCAAGCTCAATTTGAAGAACTCTTACAATTATTTCCATATTTGTTGACCTTAACCATGTTCATGAATTAAATCTTTCATTTCTCTAAATTACATGCATGTAAAAATGTGGCTCAAATTCATGCAAGAAATTCAAAATCTAGCCCAAAATAATTAATTTCTAAGTTTATTTCCAAAACCATGAACCTAGCTTAATTTTCTTATTCAAACCCATTTCCTTACAAATTCCATGAAATTGATTCCATAACTTCTTTAATTTCAACTATTATATGAAGTTTGTACATGAATTAAGCATAAATCTCTTACCTTAAGCTTCAATTTCAAATATAATGTGTTGATTTCCTCTATTTCTTCTTGTTCTTCCTTCAATTTTACAAGTCTTGAGTTCTTCAGCTCTCTCTCTCTCTCTCTCTCTCTCTCTCTCTCTCTCTATTTCTCTCGGTGTTCTCTCCTTCTTTCTCTTTTTTATTTCTCAAAATGTTTTGAGCCAAAGGGATCTACATCACGTCTTGAGCTCCCAGCACGCGCACACACACAAACACACCTGTGTACTCCCAAACTTTCTAAAACTCTCTCAACATACATCAATATTTCAATTAATTTAAATGAGATTAGATTAATTTGCTAATTACATATTACTTTAATTAATCACTTCTTAATCCTAATTAATCTTGATTAATCATAACTAACCACAAGTCCCACATAATTTAATTTGTCTAATTGACTTCAATTAAGGCCCAATTAATTGTATTTAATCTTCACTATTTTGAATCAAATTTTTAATCAAACTCCCAAAAGGCTCCAAATATTAAATTAAACTTATTGTCATCATTAATTTTGATTTCTTAAATCATTCAATTTTTGATCATATCCAAAATTCTTCTCAATAATTACATATTCAAATTGGATACCTTATAAGTGAATTTAAATGAGAATAATCATAATTACTAATTCTTATAACCAAATTGGCTTAATTAATTCTAATTTAGACCCCGTTAATTAAATCTTCATTTTACTAGATTGAATCGAAACTGAATCGAATATTTAATTAGCCTCCCATATGGTTCAATACTTAGAATTAACTGATTCAACTCATCAATTTCACATTACTAAGCCCCTCAGGCTTTCAATTTCTAATTCAAAAATAAATCCTTAATCAAATCATATACGAATCAGATTTCTTAATTCTCATAAATCTCAAATTAAATCAGAATATTGACTAATTACAATCCAAATCTCCTTAATTAATCAAATATAAAATATTATATGTGGCGGGGTCGTCACAATGCTTGACGAGTTCTTCATCTCGCTAGAGCTCATCGATCGGAATGTGACTCATATGAGGATCATTGATAAGAGATTCGTGAGTGACAATGCCATGGTAGTAGTAGATCCCAGATCTCTGACTTATCTCAGACCTCAATCTCGCCTCCGCCACCATCGGAGTCAAGGTTAACATTAACGAGCTTGGCTTTGCCAAACTGATTCGATCAAAAGACACTGTCACCACCACGACCTTCCTTGTTGACGGTGATGGTGCGACATTCTAGAGAGAGAGTGGAGAGAGAAAGTAGATGATGATGGTGGTGGTTGTGGTGGCGATCCTTGGATCTTCGATTCCTAACGTTGATGACTTCTCTAATGATGAATCTTTGATCCCAACACAAATATGATGTTGTTGATCTACGCGGCAGTAGTGCTTGCAATACCTTTAGGTTCAAGATCAGAGCAGTTGAGCACCAAAGAGTGTGATGACTTAAGGTTTACTAGTCTCGCCCTCTGCTTCGACTACAATACCTTGGCTGACTTTGCCAAAAATCAAGTTATTATTATCCTTCTCTATGTCCACATACTCTCTCTCTCTCTCTCTCTCTCTCTAGAATTACAAGTGTTTCTATGTGTGAGATTGAGAGATTTGCAAAGAGGAGTAGATAGAGATGAGAGAGAATAAATAAACTAATAATGAGATCTATATTTGATTTCATCAAATAAAAAATTTGTTTGGTATGGAGAAACTAGGTTTTGTTTCTCAAGTGAAGAAGACATTACCAAATCCACCACTCTTTGTATTTCAAATCCAACAGATCATAAGATTTGAGCATATAACTTTGTATTTCAACAGAGCACTCTTTGTTATTTGATTTATCTGTTGCTGTTGTTGATGATGATGAAACAAATTAAAACAGATCTGTTTAAATTTTGAACAGATAATAGGATGGATCTGTTCAAAATTTGAACAAATAGATGCTTGATATTGTAATAGATAGGGGTTGGTATAGCTCTATATTTCAATATATAGAATTTGGTTTGGCTTGGTATTTCAATAGAGAGAAAAAAAATTTAAAAAAATTAAACAGATAATAAAATTTAAATAGACAAACAAAATGATTTCGCACCAAACTATTTCACAAAGGATGGATCTCTCACCAATAAAAAATATTCACTAAACCTAATACCTTATACTCTCTTTTGGTTGGACTTTTCAACAATTTTCTCTAAATATTTTACTTCAAAGCATGCTTAAATAATTATTTGTAATTTGTCGATGTTATAATTTGTTGTTTTGTAGTATCTAAATTTGGGCAGAAGGTATAGCGAGAGTGATGGTTTCAAACCAATGCTAAAAAAGAACCAACACTAAGAACATTTTTTTTTTTTTTTTTAAAAGATGGGAATACCCAAATTTAGGGCAATACAACTTCAGCAGTTACAAGGAGAGAACTTCTTCAACCTATACAGAAGGGAAATCAAGTGACCCAGCCAAACAAGCCAATGCATGTGCTACCTTATTGCCATCCCTCCTAACATGAGAGACGCGAAACTGACGAAAATCAAAAGCTTCACAGCGAGCATGCTCAAGGATATGACCAAAAAAGGCAAGGGGCAAACCATTGTCCTTGATAGCTTTAACGATAGTAAGGAAATCCCCCTCTAAGTGAACAATAGAAAAACCAAACTCTCAGGCAAAGGTAATTGTCTGCACCACCGCAAAGGCCTCCGCACAATCAACCTCTACCCGAAAGGGTAATCTCTCAAACAACGCAACCATAAGCTCACATTTGAAATTGCAACCCACCCCGACAGCTGACTGACTTGTTAAAGCAGTCTTCAGTGGGGGTTGCCGTGTCACAGACCGTACCCACGAGAGGTTGCCTTCAACCCTCATACGTACTTGCAGAAAATCATCAAGCAGCGCACTCACCCTACCAATAATTGTATTAGCTGGCGTAACAACATGCTCAATAAAACCCGATTACGAGCCGTCCAAAGACCCGAACAGAGAGCAAAAAACAAACCCAATCCCGCATTATCCACAGACTTTGCCTCCGCAAATGCCCTTTGCATAAAATCTATACAAGAATGCCTAGACCTACCAATGCGAGGAGAAATCAGAGCCCACACCTGCCTAGCCCCCAAACAATCTCGAAAACAATGCATCAGCGTTTCAGTAACTTCACCACAACACCCACAAGTTGCATCGTCCAACACTTTCTGATGTTTCATACACACTCTAGTTGGCAAAATATTTAAGTAAGCATCCCATGCAAACACCTTAATCTTACTTGGAACGTTAAGATGCTAAAGAAGCTTCCAAAACTGCTGCAAATCACTCCTGCTAGAAGAAGACTCTGCCTGACCATCCAAACCATCAACATTCATCTGTAATTGATAATGGATTGAACCGAAAAGCACCCATCTCCTGTGTGATGCCAAACCAATCTATCCGGAACCAAATGGGACACTGAGAGATACTCAAAATAATCTCAACATCAGCTTGAAAAAACAAATTATTCAACAACTTCACATTCCAGCACTTGCTATCAAGGTCAATGAAAGAGCTCACCCGTGCATTAGGCAACATTGTTGGAGGAGAAATAAGCTGGAAAGACCGGGGTCTTGGTAACCAGTTATCCCCCCAAATGTGGACACTATGCCATCGCCAATCTGCCATTGCAAACCCTTCTTCAACAGAGGTTTTGCGTTGAAAATGCTACGCTAAATGAAAGAAGGGGTGAACCCACACGAGTATGCAAAAAGCCTGACTCCGGGTAATATTTTGCCTTTAACAACCTTGCCAACAAAGAATCTGGTTGTGTGAATAGGCACCACCGTTGTTTTGCCAACATAGCTTTATTAAAAGCTTGTAAATTCCTAAAACCCATTCCTCCATCCCATTTCGGTAAACACAGAGCATCCCATTACTTCCAATGAATCTTATGTTTTGCTTCCCTCTGTCCCCACCAATAATGGCTAACCATGGCATCAATCTCATTACAAAGCGTGGCAGGCAATTGGAAAGAAGATATAACATATAGTGGGACAGCTTGAACAACTGTTTTGATAAGAATTTCTCTCCTAGCTGCCGACAAAAACTTCTCCTTCCATCCATTTATTCGTTTCCAATTTTATCTTTGATGTATTGAAAATCTCCTTCTTAGACTGCTCGACAAAGTAGGGTAGCCCCAAATATTTCCCCGATTCTACCATATGACTCACCTCCACCGCCACACATATTTCTTCTTACACATCATCCCGATTATTTTTGCTAAAACAAATAGCAGATTTTCCCAAGTTCACTTTCTGTCCCGAAGCAGCCTCATACTTCCGCAAAATTTCCTGGACCACAATAATCTCAGACATCTTGGCAACCCCAAATAGTAGGCTATCGTCCACAAAGAACAAAATCGTGTAGTCGATCATCAACTTCCGCTTGTTAGAGCAATGAAGAAAAGCCCTCCGCACACAACACAAAAAGATATGGTGAAAGTGGATCTCCTTGACGTAAACCCCGAGTAACATGAAAAGGCCGAGATGGAGACCCATTAATCAAAACCAAATATGACACCAATGAGAGGCAGCGCGTAACAATAGATGTAAAACGTGGATGAAACCCCGTTGTGGACATTGTACCTTGGACAAAACCCCATTCAATGCAATCATACACCTTGCTCATATCCAATTTCAAAGCAAAAGTCCCCTCCTTCCTTCTCAGTTCGTTTAGTCTTCATGAAGTGAAAAGCCTCAAAAGCAGTAAGAATATTATCACTAATCATGCAGCCCACAATAAATTCACTTTGATTTGCAGACACTACACTTGGCAAAACAAGCTTAAGGCGGTTGGAAAGCACCTTGCCAATGATCTTATATGTGACGTTGCAAAGACTAATGGGTAACAAATTTGCCATTTTCCGTTGCAAAGACTTATGTGCCGGAAATCCGCCATTTTCTGAGGGCTTGAAACTTTAGGAACTAACACAATGAATGTACCATTAATCAGAGACATGTCTTGACCTCCATTGAGAATCCCAAGAACTGCTGCAGTTATTTTAGCCTCTACCACCAGCCAAAACCGGTGGAAAAAAAAAGTGCAGGTTCGCCGTCCAACCCTGGCGCCTTAGTAGGATGCATCTGATGCAAGGCCCGATGAACATTCTCCCCAATAAAATCTCTCCCCAACATATTGTTCGACTCATCTGAAACATGTGAAGTAACCATATGAAAAACAGCAGCCATACGTTGAGGCCATGAAATAGCAAACATGTAACATCTTGAATTTTGTAGGTCCGCTTGAGCGGTGGTGTTGCCGCTCAAGAGGTGAATTGAGGCTCCCAGTATTCTTTTTGCAAGTTGTGTGTTAAGGGAGACCGCGCAAGTGGATAAGCATGGTAACTTGTACTTTCCATTTCAGACGTGCAAATTTCTAGAAGCTTGAGTTTATTGCTTGAGCGGTGGAAAGACCGCTCGAGCGCACTACAAAAAAAAAGCACATTTGGCCGCCAAAAAATTAGTTGTCAAAAGTACAAATTTCATCGCTAAAAGAATCGACGACAAGTACCTAATTGGTCGCCAAAGGCCTGTCATTAAAAGTACTGGCGACCAAATAATAAATTGTCACCGTATATAGACATTTAGCGACAAGTAAAATTGGTCGTTAAAATCATATATTTTGTTGCTAAAAGGTTAAAATTTGGATAGGCTATGTAGTTTTAGCAACAAATAAATTCGTACTATTTAGCGACAAAATTAATTTGGTCGCTTAAAATTAACCTTTTAGCAACGACTAAGTTTTGGTTACTGAAAGTTCTAGGAATAGCCACTAACTTTTAGCGACAAAACTATATGTTGTCACCAAACATATTAACAATAACCAAAATATCACCTGTCACTAAAAATTCAAATTTGGATTTTAATAATTTTCCTGTTCAAAATAATCTAAAACACTTGTTTTTCTACACACAATATATATACAAATGCAATGTAAATAGTAATACACATGTGCAAGACATTCATAATAATTTAAAATTAATAGCTATTAAACATCTCAATAAACATAATTACAATTCTCTATCAATCCAAAACATTCACACCAAAGTACTTACAAACTATTAACACCAAACCCACAAATCCATTACCAAAACCTATGTCAAAATATTTTCAAAAACACAAAACTAAATATTTTGATGCTAAACATCTAACCCACAAGTCATTTACCAAAATCTTATGTCAAAATATTTGCAAAAACATAAAACCAAATATATTGACGTTAAAAATCTAACCCATAAGTCATTTACCAAATCCTATGTCAAAATGTTTCCAAAAATACAAAATCAAATCTTTCGATGCAGCCCGAACTATTTTCCACCATTGCCAATCTGTCAAATGAAAAAGAAAAAACAATATTCGATTGACAAGAAAAAAAAAACTTGGTATGAATTTCACAATTTTTATTTTAATTTTGTAACGGGAAGTTCAATCGGGGTGCGTTTGCTCATACAAGTTTATTTAGTCTTGAGCAAGCTGCCCGTGCTAAGTTTCAGCGGTTTCGGTGGTCATTTCATAATTTCACCCCCCCCAAACGGGCTTTTTAAGTCTTGTGTTTTACAATTTTCCTTCTAATTTTCTAACCAAAAATCCAATCGAGGTCCCGTTTGTTCCTACAAGTCTATTTAGGCTTAAGTAAGCTGCCCGTGCTAAGTTTCGGTAGTTTCGGCGGACATTTTGCAATTTCACCCTCCGAACGGGCTTTTTAAGCCTTGTGTTTTATAATTTTTCCTTCTAATTTTCTAACCGGAAATCCAATCGAGGTTGCATTTGTTCCTACAAGTCTATTTAGGCTTGAGCAAGCTGCCTGTGCCATGTTTTGGTAGTTTTGGTGGTCATTTCACAATTTTGCCCCCCAAATGGGCCTTTTAAGTCTTGTGTTTTACAATTTTCCTTCTAATTTTATAACTAGAAATCCAATTGAGGTCTCGTTTGCTTCGACAAGTCTATTTAGGCTTGAGCAAGTTGCCCGTGCCAAGTTTTGGCAGTTTCGGTGGACATTTTGCAATTTCGTCCCCCGAACGGACTTTGTAAGTCTTGTGTTTTATCTTATCTTACATCTCAACCGTTGTGAGGATGCATTCTTGTTACATGTGGGACAAGCCTAGTAACCTTTTGTACTCCATCCTGACAAGTTGTCATATGTAGGAAAGTCATTAATTGTCCACATAACAGCCACATGCATTCGAAAAGTTAATTTAGTTAAGGCATCATATGTAAGCACACCATCTTTCCACAACTTTTTTAACTCATCAATTAATGGTCGCATGTAAACATCGATATCTCTCCTCGGTGCTTGTGGTCCAAGGATAACCAATGACAACATACTAAATGCTTGTTTCATACATTTCCAAAGAGGCAAGTTATAAGGCATAACAATCACATGCCACATACTGTACGAGTTGCTCATGTTTCCGAAAGGATTGAAACCATTAGTGGCCAACCCTAACCTCACATTTCGAGTCTCTTGGGAAAACAAAGGATGTTGCCTATGAAAATCCTTGCACACCTCACCATCAGCCGGGTGTCTCAATATCCCATCATCTACTCGCTTCTCTTTGTGCCATTTCATATCTATAGCTATTTTTCTTGACATATATAATCTCTGCAACCTCGGTGTCAACAGAAAGTATCTTAAGATCTTATGAGGAATTTTCTTACCTTTTCCATCATTCAACTTGTATTTGGACTCTTGACAAATCGGACAATTCTTTAAATTTGCATTCTCCTTTCAAAAATGTGCACAATCATACTTACATGCATGAATCGACACATATCCTAAGCCTAAGTCATGTAAGAATTTTTTGTCTTCATAAAGGGTCTATGGAATCACTTGATCACTTGCCGGTAGAAGGTCTTTAATATCCCCAACATCATGTTGAATGACTTTATTAGACATATTGATTTTGTTTTGATTTAATTGAAGACTTAAATTGTTTGAAATCTTATAATTAATTTAACATCATAATTCATCCTCATTTTGTCTTGTTTATGTTTATTAGAGGCCAAAATTTCAGCTCAAACAAAGCAAGAACCAAGCAGTAGAACACAACCACAAACAGCAGCACCAGAAGCATTGTTTTGATTTTGTTTTGATAGATTATAATTGAAAACTTATTGTTTGATTAAATCATTATAATGTATGATTCTCTTAGTGTTTAACTATGTTTTTGAAGGTCAAAAAGAAGCTTAAACAAGTGTTAAAGAAGTCCTATAACAGCAGCAAACAATAGCAGCAAGCAGCAGAAGCAGCCAAAACAAAAAAGGCTAAAAATACACTGGGTGGATGTCCGGGTGGAAGTCCGGGGGAATGACCGGCTAGGCCAAAATCAGCCCATTTCACTCCAGTTCAGTCCAGCTTCGCTCCGGCTATCATACCAGCAGTATGCTCGATGATCGCGGATGACATCCTTGACGACCGAGACTTGACCGGACATCTGATGGGATATCTGGGAGGAGGTCTAGGTGGATGACCACCAAGAACAAATCTTCATCTGGGACATCCGGGTGGATGACCACTCTTTGCTACAACGGCTCTTTTTCAAATTTGCTTGTCTTCAATCAGATCCATCTTTCAACTCCTTCAATATCTAATCATGTATGGGAAATGCAAGTTTGAGTAGAGTAGATTTAACCAAAATCTTACTCAATGTTCTCAACACACGCAACAGACAACGGATACATATCTTCTTCATAAATACAAGTACTCCTGCTGCTGAAGAATAAAACACATACAGAGAGAGACAACCAACGTGCCTTACACATTTTGATACTTCATCGTTCATATCTTCTTCATCTCTCTAAGTATCTGAAGCATCACTCTTCTGAGTTCATCTTTCCTTCAAAAAATCAAACACTGAGCTATAGCTTTAAGCCCATCTACCTGTGAGAGGTTATCAGAAACTCAAAGAGATTTGAGCCAAGAAAAGTTGTGTGACTTTATCATCAATCTCATCTCTTTATTCTCTGAAGAGTAAATCTTTTGTATTTTCTTTTCCTTTAGAAAACACACAGAGCTTAGCCTTAAGAATATCCACCTTTGAGAGGTCTTTACAAAAAATCAGTGAGCTTCATTTTGTATATCCATCTGTGAAAGATATTTATTGTAAGCTTTCTTTGAAAGCGAAAACATCATACTCATCTTGTAAAGGTCACTAGCAAGCCTGTAAAGCTAGGGAAAATAAGGTCACTAGTGATCCTATAAAGCTAGAAAATCTATGGAGGATTGCTCCATGTGTTGAGAGGTTACTAGCACCCGTGTGAAGCTAGAATATAGTGAAAAATCTCAAGAGAAGCTTGAGGAGTGGATGTAGGCTTGGTTGAAATTGAACCACTATAAATCATGTTTGCATTTCTCTTCCCTTATCTCTTTACTTAACTATTATAGCTAATTGATATATTTGAGATACTCACTGTGTAAGCTATATTTCATTACCTTGTTGTTTGATCTTTCACTGATTAATCCATAGTTGTGCTTGTCCTTGTTTGTTGTATTAGTTGGTAATTTTTATTGGGGTATTATTTATTTTAATTTGTTGAAACCTAATTCACCCCCCTCTTAGGTTGCTTTTTGGGTAACAGACTTATCGTTCCACTTGTTCAACACCTTCACATGAAGCATCTTAACAACAAATGATAAAAGAGAAAACTTATAACACCCACGGTACAACTTTTTTTGAGCATCATTCAACAATTTGTTAAAGTTGGGCACATCCTCTTTTTCGACATTATTAGCCACATCATCATAATCATCATCCTCCTCAACCCCCTCGTTTTCATCATCATTCATGATAGTCCCCATATAAACATCTTCTAACAAATTTAGGATTTCATCTTGATCTTTGCCTTTCTCATTTTCCATTCTATCCCCAACACTTCCAAAGTCATTATGGTTGTCATCATTCAATGCATGAGATTGATTCATGGGAACAGATTCCCCATGATGCACTTAAGTCTTATAAGAAGGGGACATCCCTTTCACGACCAAATGATACTCCACAATTTTACTAGTGTGTCGTTCACAATTCAAACAGTCCATACAAGGGCAACGAATCTTATCATTTGGCCCTACATTTGTCATTGAAAATTGAACAAAAGCCTTCACCCCATCTCAATATTGGGAACTCATCCTATTCTTAAGTAACATTCAACTCTTGTCCATATTGGGTCACCTACAAAGCTAAAGTTATGTGAAATTCTTTTATTATTATGTACGTTAAAGTAGTCCTATCCCATTTATGAATGCACAATGTAAAATGTACTAAAATATAACTTTGACTTAATTAGGCATATGTAATTTATTTGTAAGACTAACTTAATTATTTAGTTGTTACGATGACCCACGTGATATGACAATATTAATTAGAGATTTTACAGGATTATGGTTCCATATCTTTTGCTCCAAAGTTTTATCTAATAGTGATTTCCAAGTATCCTACTTTGATAGTTCTAAATCTTGGATTATAAAAGTTGTATGCATTACACCATAAAATAATTTACATTAGTAACAAAGTTGTATTAACAATAGTAAGTGATAAACAAGAATTAATATTCAAGTAGAATATGCAATCCATAGTAAAGGGTGAAAAAGAATCATGTAGTAAGTGATGAAATGGATATATAAATTAGAATTGCTGTTTAAATTATGGTGTTGAATTTGTTACATATTAGTTTAGTTATTCTTGTAAAAACATATTCATTTATTTTAGCTATTTGACTTATTTATTTGTTAAGTTAAACATGAAATTAAGATTTTTAAAACCAAACACAGCAGCCACCTCTAATTAACGCATTTGGTCTTATCTTATTTATATGTCAAATAGTTCTTTGGGTCATCTAAGTATTTGTCATATCATGAATGCTCAAAACATTAGGAAAAAAATGTGAATCCCCTAACAGTCACAAATTTAATAAAAAAAAGTACCAAAATTCTATAAGTAAATTAAAAATGCCCTAACAAATAGTCAAAACTTATTTGATGTAGTAATTGCCCCCAACGAATGATTGCAGCTTCTTTTTTTTATTTATATATATATATATATATCTTTGCATTAGCCAATAACCTATAACATTTGTAATTGTAAATCAAAGTTTAAATTAAAATCGCACAATACATGAAATTAATAGAGAGTTATAGGCATGAAATGAATATCAAATAACATATAAGGATACTCATGTCCTGTCTTCTCCTTTTTTTCTTTTTTCTTTTTTTTTTTTTTTTCCTACAAAAGAAGCCATAATCACAATAGTGAATTGTGTAAAGCAAAGTAGCTAAAGCAAAAACTAGAAGTGGAAAAGAAATTTGGCAAAGTGGAAAGCAACAATTAGATAGTAACGAAAGAAAAGAAAGGATAAGAATACTCGAGTGGAAAACAAAGGTTAGATAACAGGATGTGAATATTTAATTTAGCTATTTCTTTTGCAGATGATACAAGAAATTAGGCTATTTTGGGCTAGAAAAGAAAGCTATAATTTGTGAAAGACTTCAATAGCAGAAACAATTTTAGCTAATTTCTTTAAAAGATGAAACTAATGCCTTATTTCTCATCATGTCAACATTAAGTCGTATGATTTTTGTTTTTCAAAATTATAATCGCTTTGTCAAAAGAAGTAAAACCCTTAATAAGAAAACTTTACCACAAATAAACAATTAATATGACGATAGAATTTTGAAACAAGATCAAATTTACAATTGTATTGATGGGCATCAAAACACTAATCCTTAAAAAGTATAGCTCAAACAATTCTTGCATTTAATTTCATAAAGAGATAATTTTTACAATCTAATGCACTCAAACTATACAATAGAATATACTCTCTAATGAATGATAGCCCAAGTTACGAGGTAAGAAATATTTGGCTCTTGATTCAACAGTTGGGTTTGAAGGCCATATTCAATCCTCTAACCAGTGACCCACTTGCCTAACAAATCTGATGCATAAAGTCATGTTCATCTACACGAATATCAAAAAGAAGCAAAATTTAGTATATCACTATTCACCAAGATGCATTGAATATCAGAATCAGTTCCAAAATTCGAATATCAATCCCAAAATAAGAATATCAGTTCCAAAAAAATTCAAAATCAGAATATCAGTCCCAATATTAGTGTTGTGCTGTGTTCTGCCATGTCGAACAAGAGAATCAAATTGAAGACAAAGAAGAAAAAGAGGAAGATGAGGTAGTGTGAGAGAGTGAGAGGGAGAGAGGGAGAGAGAGACAATAACGAAGAAGAGAAGACATACCTCTATGTCTTCTGCTATACCGCTTGAGGTTCTGGTGTGACAGAATGAGATGAATATTAGGTCAATCCTTATTTATTCACCTAAAGGTCAGTCAACTGTTGAAGATATATATATATATATATAATAAAGAAAGAAAGAAGAAGAAGAAGAAGAAGAAGAAGAAGACAAATTCAAAACGACATCGTTTTGACCCCTAATTTATTGGCAACTAAAATCATTAGGTTGCCATAAATATCGTTCACCTTTTCGCGACTATTTTAATTCTGTCGCCAAAATGTTACAATTGGTGACCAAAAGTTTCATCGACATATATTAATTTGGTCGCGAAACCATTTTTAGCGCTCCCGCACAAAAATTTAAGTTGGTGCCAAATGTTTTTGGCAACCAATTGAGATATTGGTCGCTAATAGTTTATTTTTTGGCGACCAACACGTATATTGTCACCAAAAATATACAATTGGCGACTAATTTCAATTTGGTTACTCAAAAACGTCGCCAAAAATGCTTTTTGTTGTAGTGGTGGTCTGTTTGGGGCACCCAACTTAAAAATCGACTTTTGCTCATTTATTTCTCACTTTTTCATCTCCTCTCTTCCTTGGACACCTATTCTTGAAAACCCTAGCCCTAAATATTTGATTTCCTCAAGTTTTACCAAGGATCTCTTCAAAACCTTACATTAGAAGTGAAGAACTAGAGAATATCAAACTTTTCACCAATTGGATCATGTTTTCATTGAGGTTTCTTGTTGGGTCTTTAACTTTTAGCTCTTATTTTCAAAGTAGGAGTACTTTTAACTTGGTACATATATATTTGATATTTTCTTAGTTATAATGATGTATGAGATGATTTTGTTATATAAAATGGGTTTGATAAACAAAAAGTGACTTATACCTAATTTTTGGGAAACATGATGAATATTTCTTGTTGATTACTAATGGTGATAATGAATGTTGGTTCTTTAAGCGTAAAAGAAGGAAAAACCCCAATTTCTAAAAAATCCTAGCTTTTAAACTTGATTTAATAATGGTGCTTGGTTCAATTGATTGTTAAATCTTGGAATTTGGGTGAATGATTATGGCAAAGATGTTAAGACATGAGATTTTTGAACTTTCTTGGATACATGTATTGAGATAGATGAATGTTGAAATTGTGGAATTGAGAAGTTGGAGAAATCCTTTTGTTGTTGATATTGTTAAATCTTGCTTATGAATTGAATAAACCTTAGGTAAATTGGATTTGAAAACTCCTACATCATGTGCATTATGATTTTCTCATGTCATCCTACAATCTTGTGAATATTTGGAAATGTTGGAAGGGGGTAAATAATGTATGAGTCCAGGTAGTTAATTCGGGATTTGGAAATGGTTGTATATTGTATTGGTAACCGCACGGAGAGTCAAGGTGCCCAATTGTCTTGTCTTGAACTTATCGCCAAACGAACATAGGAAAAGGTTTTTGGGTGTCCATGAGCCCTCCATTTTAGGAGTCGGCAAATGTGGAAAAACATGGTTTTGAGTGTCTACGATCCCACCGTTTCACGAGTCGACAAATGTGGAAGGGGAAGGTTTTTGGGTGCCTATCGCCCAGCCGTTTTTAGAGTCGTCAAATATGGGAATACTTTTTGTAAATAAACCTATATATGTATGTATTGTTTTACAACTCTTGCTTAGGACGTCATAGCGTTTTTACCACCCCATTGTTGTGGATGAGGCTTTTTTTTTTTTTTTTTTTAAATGGAAATCATGCATTGAGCATCGGTGATTTTAGAAGAGAAAATATGGATTTTTCTTAACACGTGCATAGCATGATCATATGCATCTCGATCATTTACATACTCTGTTAATAATATTCCTACTGGGCATTAGCTCACTTCAAATAACCAACAATATCTCAGGAATTCATGGTGTGACTCCGTCTATGTGACTTGGCGGTTGATGTGTTTTGAAAGGAGCATGAAGGCTCAACGGATGTTACTTGTTGAAATTCCGAAGCTCTTTGTGATTTGGAACAGAATGTCCATTTTTGTGTAATCAAAGGCTATCTTTGAAAATGTGTACGCCATTAAGGCACTATCGTTTTGTATTCTCTTTCTTTTTGAACTGTTATCACTCATGATTGTATGTTTATGGAACAATGATGTATATTTCACATGGATTAGTTTAATAAGAAAGAGATTATTTTGAGTAAAAAATTGTATTCTT
The DNA here is from genome assembly GCA_036172215.1 of Camellia granthamiana. Taxonomy (NCBI): domain Eukaryota; kingdom Viridiplantae; phylum Streptophyta; class Magnoliopsida; order Ericales; family Theaceae; genus Camellia; species Camellia granthamiana. Next base: position 164,871 of record JAXFYN010000323.1, on the reverse strand, counting down.
TAATGGTGTTCATTGTAATGATTGAAAAATATTTAATGTTTTTAATTATAAAATTGAGAATAAATTTAGGGACGTTACAAAACAACTCTTCAAAATATCATATAGCAATGTCCTCAACAACCAGATTGCTAGAGCATCAGGTTCCGTCCTCATTTTCCGATCCCAAAATCATCTTCTTCCAGTGATGTTTTGAAGTTTTTGTGTGGAAGAAGGACGTATTGCGGTCCCCAACCTTTAGCCAATTTGTTCTGGCCCTTTGAAACTAGAAAACCTCTTCACATTCAAGTAGCTCATCAACTTCACGACAAAGTTTGATACAAGCCTCACGGTTACTACCAGACAGGTCATCTTCTACTTCCAATCGCTGGAGGTATGTCATTTTATCCCGAATATTTTTTGTCAGCTTCCCAAATTTTTGCTTGCTCCATGCCTTTAATCGTGATCCCAATTCATCCAAATTTTTATGGACATCATTCATTGACATATAACTATTTTGGGCCCAAAATTCAGTGATGATCTGTCACAACCCAAACCTGCCCTTAAAAGTTTGGACTTGACCGGCCTCAATTGTAATCTTAAATTTTATTTAATAATGGGACCTGAATGGAAGCAAGATAATAGAATAAAACATTCATTGAGCTATGACTACATGCCAGGATCTTAATGACCGGCCTGACCTGAGGCCTCAACTGTAATCTTAAATTTTATTTAATAATGGGGCCTGAACGGAAGCAAGATAATAGAATAAAACATTCATTGAGCTATGACTACATACCAGGATCTTAATGCATCACCATACATAAGTACATAATATTTTCTACACCATTCACATGCATTGAATGTGGAAAAGGGTAACAACCCAAAAGTTCAGTATTAACAATATATACACATGTCTATTTTTCGAAATTCCAACAAAACATGCCAACACACGGGCTTTCCAAAAATAAAACAAAAGTGTAACGCCCTCAAAATAATACATAAAACCCATCATTTTAGACATGCAAAGATATAAGAGAAATAAACATCTTCCTATTCATCAGAGTAGTTCTTACAAAAGTATTACATGTTAACAACAAAAGCAAATGCCCTACGGGCTTACAGCTTTCCAAGTCAACACTTGGTTACAAAAGAAGACTGCTAACTCAATTACATATTAAGCGATTGGCTTGAATTTACATGTAATACATCAAAAGAAAGCAAAATAACAACACAGTCTGCCTGCCTCTAGCCTTCCAAGCTATGTCCTTGGAGGTGGCATGCTACCTGTACCTGAAAATGATGTCCCATATAGGGTGAGCCAACGCCCAGTAGAAATATGCTAAACATAGTATGAGCAGTAACTAAGACATTAGCAATTGATAACTGTTTGACTCACATAAATCAATTCATAAACTATTTCCATTACATGACAAGTGTGTCCATAATTCATCCCATTTTCCATTTCTTATCAAATTCTCAATTCATATCTATGGCTCAGAACCTGGCCTAACAATTCAGATGAGTTAGTAACTCATATTAAGCATTTCCCACTTCACAATAGATAAGCATACTAGTTGTATTAACACATCAACAGATAAGCATATGAGCTGTATCAACACTTCAACAGATAAGCATATGAGCTGTATCAACACTTCAACAGATAAGCATATGAGCTGTATCTACGGAGTCCATCCCCTATCTTCTCCCAAACACTATCCGGTTTAGAGGTCCATCCCCTATCTTCCCCTAAACCGCGGAGTACATCCCCTATCTCCTCCCACACAACATAATGTATATAAACATAGATCATATACACATTCAATCAATACATAAAGTTAATGCATTATTTCAACCGTCATACTCTATGACACATTCAATTGATCAGGTTTAGTTTGCCTAATCATCATGCATTGTCTACAACAATCAAGACTACCCTCCACCGGTAGCCCAAAGCAATTATTTCTAAACAGATAATAAAAGCACTAACAGATAAATTATCCGCATTTTCATAAGTGGATGATTTATAAATCCAACTCCACTATCCCATCTCATAATGAGCCAATTTCATTACATTCAACTCAATTTCACAAACCCACCACTTTCCCAAATTAATTACACCAATTAATTTATGCACAATTTAGGGCTTTCTCCCCCATCTCTTAATATTAATCCCAAGGGTCTAAATATTACCAATGACATCAATATACTCGTTTTGAAACCCAAATACATGTTTATAGTTCAAAATAAACATAACCCTCTTTTCAAAATTATACATTTGCAACCCTAACTTTCAAAACCCAAAACCATTTATACAAAAGCTCAATATCTAGGTCAAAGCCCATAAGAGTGAGTAGGAATCCCTACCTCAAGAGATGAATACCAACGAAGAAGATGAGGAAAACAAAGATGCTCCAAATCCCAAAATTCTCGGATTCAAATGTAGCCCTCAATGATCAACACACTTTTTACAAAGGCCAAAGGGTGAGAGATTACTCTAACTAGATCAATACCTAGAGAGAAGTTGAGGTTTTAGTAAGAGAGGCTCTCCAATGGCGTTTTTGAAAAGTAAGAGAGAGAGTGGAGATGTAAAAAGTGATTTAAAATAGCCTAGCTGTCAACTGATATACGACTCTCCCGCTCGAGCAGAGAACAGGACGCTCGAGCGTCAAGAACAAAAAAAACTGGGTTCGCTCGAGCGCAAGAAGGCCTGCTCGAGCGCCAAGACACAAGAATAAAGTATATCCGCTCGAGCGTGAAAACCAGTCCGCTCGAGCGTAGATTTCCCCCTCCCAGAACTTTCACAGACATAGTACTACCCGCTCGAGCGCCAACATACCCGCTCGAGCGCGACCGCTCGAGTGTAAAGAAACCTGCTCGAGCGTGAAAAACACACCTACAGAAGTTTTGCAGAGGCACAAAATACTGGGAGTGTGTAAACCCCGCTCGAGCGCAAGAAGACCCGCTCGAGCGGACCGCCTAAAAACTGGGCAATAAGGAAATGAAACCAAGGCTTAACCAACATGTAACCACCCTGCCCAATACATCCTAAAACTCAAACATTTGAAATTAAAGGATGACTACAAGATATACAACCACCAACTCCACGGAACCAAAGACTGGAATACAACAAATATAGTAAGAGAATACCGGGATCGCTATAAAAAGAGTCACTTCAGGTGACTCAACAAAACGGGTCCAGCAAAAGGCTCTTGGGCTGACCTAAGGTTGTCTCGCGACCTGATTACCTACAAAACATCCATAAAAATGGAGTGAGCAAGGCTCAGTCAATGATAGTGATACAAACAGATTAGGAGTACGAGCATAATTTAACAATGCATATTTTGAAATCATAAGTTGGTTTTATTCATATTTCCTTTTTTGACTAGCCTCGGGCCCACATAGGACAAAACGGCCTTAGGCCCAACGTAATACAGAACAGCCTTGGGCCCATCGTAATACAGAACGGCCTTAGGCCCATTATAATAGCAAAATGGCCTCGGGCCCAACGAAATACAAAACGGCCTCAGGCCCATTATAAGAGCAAACAAAACGACTTGGGGTCCATATCTCATGTGCCAAAGTTCAAACATGTATAACATATCTCATATAACATAAGTTATTTTCTAAAGGAGTGAATAAGGTATCGAACAACATATATAAACACAATACGTGAATGAAACATAGCATTACACTACTATCACTCACTGTGATGCGAGTGAACGATGGTCTCCTCTTTTATGTGCTCTACACATAGCACACAACTTGTAAGTACATCACCTTTCCTTAGTTTTCTTTTATTTTTCAATTATTCGATTCATTAAGTTTCATGTAATTAAATGCATTGTAGGAACATTGAATGGACATAATAACACATTTACAGGGTCAAACAGAGCGAAAGAAGACAACAAACTTTTCCAGCTTGAGCCACACGTGCCAAAGATTATCTAACACAAGAATCAACCCTCAACGATCTTGATGTTTTCCATGGATTTTTACCAATCGAAGTGAGTAGCTAAAAAACCCCAAGTTAAATAAGTGGAGAACATCACCCTTAAGCTTGATACAAGACAATTGGAGTGAGATTTAGGATATTTGAGTTAGATTACACGTACCTTGCTCTCTATTCTTTGAATCTTCTAGCAAACCTTTCAATTCCCAAGCCCTAATTGCTCTTTCCTTCCTCTCTTCTTTAAATCTCCTCCAGGAGATAATTTATATATATATATATATATATTTTATGCTAAGTGTTGCCTTGAATCTCTTACATCATAGGCTTATATAAGGCTAGCCCAATTAAAACACTTTAATTCATTACGAATCAAATTTTTACAAAACTTCATATTATGACCTAAAAATCATGTTGATCATAACCGTAAAGTCAATTTTGGGTTATCGCGCCTCTAAGTCTTTCAATTTCCTGTTCAAACGTCCTAATTTTACCAGATTTTCTCCAATAACCCACAGATAGAATGACATAATATAATAATTTGTATATGTAAGCACAACTCCACATGGAATTTCACATTAAACATGTAATTTCTCATATAACTAGAGATGTAAAGCATATAAGAGGGTCAGGTTATTACATGATCGGCTCACTTTTTTTATAATTTTTACATATTTTTTTGAAGTTTTAATTTATAATTTATTGGTCATATGAATGAAAAAATGATGTTATAATCTCTTCTACAATGAAATGTATATTTTTATTTTTATGAATAATACTGTACAAACAAAAAATTCATACATAATGATGTGGCTCATGGGAAATTCTATTTCCACACACTAATTTCCCTCAGTACACACACACTTAATGAACACATTCTCAGTGCACATATCAAAAAAATAAAAATTCTTAAATCTTTATTCTAATAATACTCTTATCTTCAATTTTAAAACTCTACGGGTAAGCTAGGTTTCAATTTTTGAATTAGTGTTTTTGAAATTTTTTGAAAAAAATATAAATTAGTTTGATAAAAGTAATTACAAAAAATAATTTTAAATTTTTAAATTTTTTTGTCACCTAAAAAGATAAAACCATATGAGAATATTTATTTGTTTATTATTATTATTATTATTAAATTAGTTTTTAGTTTTTTTTTTTTGAATTTTTTTTTTTCATTCACCCACCCCTCATTTGCTGTCGTTGCCACCACTTTCAATCCTCCATTACCACCACCGCCGCCGCCACTCCCAGTTCTTCAACTTCCATCGTAGACCTCTATAGTCAATCTTGAAAATGAGTGATTCACAGCAGGGGACTTGTGGAAGTGTATGGTTCATGGCAAAAAGTGATTGCAAGCGGAAAGGGAAAGAGGCAATCGAGGGGGATGACGGATGAGAGAGGTGGACCTGGTGATGGAGGATAGTTGTGGTGTTTTAGAATTAGGGTTTGGGTGGAAGAAGATAAGGGTATTATAGTTTATAAAGAAAAAAAATTCATTAAGTGTGCAAACTAAGGGAAATTGGTGTGTCGAAATAGAATTACTCGTGGCTCGTTGTGAACCCTTCAAAAAAAAAAAAAAAAACAATGGAAGATGACACTACTACAAAATCATAAATAGATCACATTTTTTATGTATGATATATGTTATTGAATCACATGTTTTAAGTTTTGTCAAAGTGTAATCTTTGGGAGTGTGATTAAAAATGGTCATTTTTAATTATACGTTTTGAGTGTCATTAAAAAATAATTCCATCACACATTTTGCATGTAATAATAAATATTTAGATCACATCTTTTAAGTGTGATTAATAACATTTATATCATATCTTTTAAGTGTGATTAATAACTAATAAAACATGTGATAATAAACATTTAAATCATAGATTTTAAGTGTGATTAATATCTAATAAAACATGTGATCAATAATGTGATAAGATCACACATTATATGCATTTCTCATCACAGTTAATGCGTGTGATTAAAAAAAAGGGTACGAAATATTTGAAAAATAATCAATATTATTTTTGTACATGCATTTGAAGAATGTAATATGTACTATATACTATCCTTTGAATCACAACCACATATTGAATGGAATAACGTCATATATTTCATAAATGAAAATTGAATGTTCAAAAGTATACACAAAGAAATTAATAAAAAAATTTAACTGTGATTACATATATTAAAAAATGAAAAAAAACTTGAAGCACAAAGTTCTTGAATTCTTTGATCATATTTTGCATCTCTCTAAGCAATTTCAGACATGAAAAATGAAAATACAAATTAATTCAGAGACCGCTAGAAGCATATGAATAAACTTACTATTTGTAGAGACTGTTCTAGTCTTAGAAAAGATAAAGTCAGACATTTGCTCATCACACTAACTCTTTATCTCCTGCATCAACAGAAAATGAAGAACCACTTTGACTATTACTAGTATAAAATGTTTGGATTACCATATAGATATGACATATACATAGAATCAACAAATCCAAAATGAAAATCTTCAGTGCATGACCAGATATTTTAAAGTCATAAAACCAAAATAAAAGCCAACTATTTTTTAAATATAGTAAGTGGAGGAAAAAAAGCACTTCTCAAGACTTTTGTCCTCATCTAGTAATAAGGTAAGCTCACTTGTCCTGGGAGAGGAACATAAATGACCCCATGGTTCCTTGTAATATTTCATTTCACAGAGTTGGTCAATCTAGTATAAAGTTTAAACATCAGGTCATACTGCTTTTTGATGCTCCCATCTAGTTATTTTACATTGCCCTGCTTCTTAAATATTAAAAATCAACAAAATTTATTATCCAGTCATCACCTAAAACAAGATTATGCTGAAATTTCCTTCTTTGCTCAATGGTTGTCCTTTTAACAATTTAACAAAGCTCACATCATTTCCCAAAGTCATAAATCATGAAATAGCTCTCTGTGTCTATTTCTTATTTTCAATTGAAAAAAAAAAATTGGAAAACAAATATGGCATTTGGTAACATGCCACATGTTTGGAGATAAGTCGCCCAACCACCAAAGAACTCGGTCAGCAAAATTTCTATACAAAATGAGGATTGGATAATTGAGATTCATAATATAAACAAAATGAAAATCAACAATAAACGCACACATATATATAATGGAGTTACTACCTTGTAGACACCCCATTTTTGACCGTCCTCAAGACTTGAACGTCATCGTTTGAACACTCGGTGATCATCCATGTTTGTGTTCGTTTTGAGTTCCCGAAGGTCTCGGCTACGCGCCCTGCCTTAGGATCTCTCAACTTGTTTGTTTTTGTGTTTGGTTTTGCAACAAACACTTGTTGTTTTGCTTCTCAGGGTGGGAAATAGCTTGTTGGCCATCCCCACACCTCACCGGCAATGGCTTGAGGCCACCGGCCATGTTTTCTTGCCACCGGCCATTGGTGATGGCCGGTCGGCACTCTTGGTGATCGGATGGCCACCTTTGTTGGTCAAATGGCCTTTTTTGTTGGTCGACCACTGTTCATCTGCTTTTGGCAGATATTTTGTGCCAGCTGGCACCCACTTTGCACCCCCTCCATACACGTGTATGGAGGGATTTCCCTCTTGCTTAGCTTGTCTTGTAAGCTTTGCAAGAGTTGAAATTCTATAAGAGGAGGGCTTCTCCTCCCTCCTCAAGGGTTCCAAAAAAATTCCAGAGCTCTGAGATTAGGGTTAGGGTTTGTGTATCTATCCATCTCTATATCTCCCTCTCCTTTTGAGTTGTGTGTGTATAAGTGTGTGTTTGTTCTTACTTTTGTGCACAAACACCTACCATTACACTATACCTTGGTTACTGAGGTGCCAAAGGTGTTCTTGAAGTTTTTGAGCTGGTTTTGACCTAAAGAAGGGGCTGGAATAGTCTTTGTGAAGAAGGTCTTCAAGGATAAGAACTTTACCCCTTTATTCCCCATTTTTGCTTAGGCTTTTAGCCATCCTTGCATCTGTTTTTAAGCTTAGTCTATAACTAATAAAAGTTCTGATTTTGAGTGCTTAAAATAGTTATTTAAGGTTGTTTTGGTGTTTGGGGTTGTTTGACCCTCTCTTAGGCCTTGTTTAGCCTTATTTTTGTGCACTTTTTGTGAGCTCCGGGACCACCTTGTATTGGCCTCCTCACCACTGGGGATGGTGTTTTGAGGTCCTAAGAAGGAGAGGGCCATCCCCTCTCCTTATTGTCTTCAATACTTGTCATTTTAGCCTCATGTGTGAGCACCTTGTTTAAGTCCATGTTGGCCATGTCTTAACTGGTATTTGGTATTATTTTGCCATGGTTTACCTCTATTTTAAGTTGGTTTAGACACACCATGCATGCCTTGCATACTTGTCATGTAATGCCATGAAATTGCCTTAACATGCTTTGTACTTTGAGCCTTATTTTTAGCATGATTTTGGCCTAGCTTTGTGAAGCTTTTATGCATGTTTTAGTATACTTGAGGTCTGTTTTTGGTTGTTTGGGCCATCCATGACTTGCTTTGTATAGCTACCAGGCAATCTCCCTTGTAGGCCTTGAGTGTTGGCCCCTCTAGCATGCTCTCTTTGCATCATTTCAGTGGTTTGGCACCACTTATCATGTCATTTCAGTCCATATAGCATGTTTGTATACTTGCATTTATGGCTCCTTTGATGCTTCAAAAGGTTTGTGTTTTATGCTCCATGTTTGGACCTTTGTGCATGCCTTTAGATTTAGGCCATTTAGATGTCATCTAGATGTGTCTTTGGTCTTGTTCAGACCTGCATTGGGACTGTTTAGGTCTCCATGGCCCTTTGGGGCTTGCTTCATATAGCCTTGGTTTGAGTCCCGTGGCTAGTTTTCAAGTTTGAACCTTGCTTGCATGCTTTGATTGTTTTGTTTAGTTGGTTTGGCACCATCCTTAACATGATTTTCAGAGTTCATCATGCTTGTCATTTGTCCATGTTCATCTCCTTTTAAGTGTGCTTAAAAGTCCCCTCTCTATGCTTAAGTATTGAATCATGTCTGTATGTACATTTGCCTTCACGTGCTTAGCATATTAGCCACTGTTTTGGGCTTAAAAGTTATTCCTTCATGCTCAAGTTTTGGACCATGTGTGCATGAATGCTTGTGTGTACATTTGCCTTGTATGTTGTCACAAACTTGGCCCATAGGCATGTTGTCACATACTTGGTCTATTGGCATGTTGTTGCGTGTTTAAAGTTGTGTTGCATTTGGCATGCATTCCCCTTTTAGTTACTTAACATGTTGTCACATGTTTGCTTGATACGTTGTCACATATCATTTGCATGCTTGTTAGCTTGCATACTTGTTACATGCTTGCATGTTTGCATGCGTGTTTGCATTTTTCATGTTACATACTTAGCTCGCATGCTTAGGTTGCATTTGGCATGCATGCCTTGCCTCTTAAATTGATTATGATAGAGGTTGGGCCCATTGTGTGTTTATGTGCATTACACTTGACATCAAAATGCATACTTGACTTCTTGGACCATCACGCATTGAAATGCGCGATTGGTGGTCCGAGGGTTGAGTACCAAACTCCCTTGAGTCCACAACATGATGGGGAGGTTGGTTGTGCAAACATTTGCTTAAGATGCATCGCCATGCCTTGTTTGCCCTCTACTGCTGTCAAAATAGGGTTCTACAGGAAAGGATGGCCGGTCGGCCACCTTCAGTGTCGGCCGGCTATCCATATTTGGCCGAGATCTTCATTTGTGGTCGATGACCACTTCCTCATGGCCGGCGGTGTTTCCTTCTGGCCGGTGGTCTCCTACAACCCTCAGGGAGTATTTCAGAAGCAACTTTGGGACTTGTTGTAATGACCCAGAATTTCTCCTTCCGCTCGAGCGGGGGAGTTGGCGCTCAAGCGGGTCTCCAGGATGAGTTGTATTTCTGAGGCATGTGGACTCATTTTTGACATCCTATTAGTGTATTTGGAGCGTCTTTATTTTATTTTGGGATTCTAGTTGAGGTGGTAATATGATGGTAATGTATGATTGAACCAAAGAATTTAATTCGGATAGTTATTTTACGAATAGCTGCCACTCTTTTTCCCTTTTCTTTTTCCACACTTTGAATTTGGATATGAGGTTAGAACCATTGGAAAGCTTATTTCCGGGGCTTCAATTTGGACACAAGAATGACCTAAAACGGAGTCCGGATAGGAGAGTTACACCTATTTGAAGTTTTGGAATCTGTGCTGGAACAGGTTCGCTCGAGCGAGCATTTGGACGCTCGAGCGAGTATTTCGGGACAGCAGCTTTAAAAACGAGATTTTTGATCAGTTATTGATATTTTCTTTTCCCCTCTTCTTTCCCCTTCTCCTAAGTCCGAAACCCTAGCTCCAAACCCTTGAATTCCTTTACTTTGATCAACAACCCACCATGATTCTTGTATCAAGGATGAAGAACAAGAGGAGATGAACATTTTTTCAACCGATTGGAATTCGAGATTGCGTAGGATCCTTCTCTAGGTTTGGTTTCTTGCTTGGTTCTTGAGGTAGGGATTCTCCTTGTTTCTTTTCAATACTCCATCTATAGATAGACATGTGGTAGTTTTTGTATTGCATGAAAACTTTATATCATGTTGGATTTGTCAAAAATCATGAGGTTGAGCCTTGGGTTGGTTATTGGATTTGGGTTTATCATCATTAGTTATGGTTTAGGCTAATTTGAGTGTTAATTAGCAGGTTGTTGTTGAAAGGAGAGGAAACCCTAATTTTATTTTATTTAATAAATTAATAGAGGGGTTTTAATCATTGGGCAAATACTTATGTATTTTGGGTCTTAAATGTGATCATTGTTGTTTGTTGTTGATAATTGAACCTTTTAGGTCAATATTGAGAAAGAGGAAAGGAAAACCCTAATATAATGATTATGATTTAATTTATATAATTAAATTGGAATGGCTTGAAGGGAACGTGGTAGATTAAAAATGAGTTTTGGCTTTATAGCCTTGGATTTGATTTTGTGGAAACAAAGGGATGAAGTTGGCTTTGTGAAAATAAAAGGAAGCGGGATTGGTTTTGTGGAATGGGAAAAGTACTTGAAAGGGGGATAAATGTTGGATTGTTGTATCTTATACTACTATGTTGGTATTAGTGATAAGTTGGTGATCTCATGATAATTGAGTATGTTTATAGATGTACAATATACCTGCATCTAGAGGTTTTGTCCTTGGTCATCGGTGGAGGATGACATGTTTGAGTTGGATTGTCGTGTATGTTTTACACCATTGTTGATTGAACATCATATGTGATGAAATGTTGGGATACATTTTATATGTATATTTGTTAGGGAGGAGAGAGGGGTTGTACTCCAGTGTGTGTGAGAAGATAGGGGATGTACTCCACACACCTATGTGTTCATATATCTTAACACATTGTTTGCATCCTGATAGTTTATGTGGTTGCAATATACATATTAGTTGTGCCTTGTTGCATGGTCGTTGTTGGCATTATATGCCGCGCTTATAATCAAAGGTACCGTTACCTTCCAGCTAGCGCCTGGAGAACTGTATGCGCTTATAATCTAAGGTACCACACCCTTCCAGCTAGCGCCTGGTAAAATGGTATGTTGTTGTGAGAAGTGTATTTTGGCTTACTACGCACCTAGCTAGTAGAGCAAAGTTTTGATGTTATTGTTTCAGTGTATCTGGAAACATTGTGAATAGTATTGGTTTCAGTTTTGGAGGGCCGAGTGCCTCATAAATTTATCTTGTGCATGTGGTTGAGTTATCTCCTTTGTTATAGAGGTATGCATGTATAATCATGTTAGAATTGGGATTGAACTGAAATGCCTTTTTTTATTTGGAAGTGTGAAGAAAATCGAACATCTTAGAATTATGTTTTGAAAAGGCACATTTGTTGTATGTGAGGAAAAATGGAAAAGAGTAGTGAGCTTAGTGAATTTATTTCCTAAGAAACGGTTAATGTCATGAAAGATTGGGAACGGGGGTTAATGAAAGGAAAAAGGAAAGATGAATCGCTTATAGCGTTGAATGAAATGGTTGTTTTCGAGAAAAGTTCATATATATATATATTTTGTATAAACTGTCACATTATTATTCTAGTATGATAATGAGTGTTCATGATCATAGCTATCTGTACTGTTGTTATTGTTGAGGATCATGTTGAGATCCCTACTGGACTATATGTTCATCCCACGTTGTTGAAATTTTTTTCAGGTGTTTAGCAGGATGTGCTACAAGATTTGGATCTTCTTAATTGTTGGCCACGGGGCCTCTTGTTGTTGGCGGAATGCCATATGTGAAAAAGGGTTACACCCTTCATTTGATTTATTGTTGTAAGCCTAAGGGCAATTTATTTAGAATGCTCATGTTGTATTAAATTTTCATTCGAATGAGAGAATTGTTGTTCATTACTTTTATTGAACATTTGAGTTTATTTCCGCATGTTATCTCTGAAATCGAATTAAGCTAAGGAACTTGGTAATGACATCGAGTAATAAAAAGTGGGGCGTGACAACTTGGTATCAGAGCTACCGGGTTTGAATACCTTGAGCTCGTGGGAAGTGGTTTGTACCACAGTGGGTTTACTACGTGTAGTGTAGTGAGGACGTTGCATATAGTTAACATGAATATTAGGACTTATGTGTTGCATTTATGTGAGCATGGGATTCAGTCTCCTGGATAGTATTCATAACCGGTGAACTTGCTTTGAGGTCCTTTTGGAAACACGCCTGATCAACGTGGTTTCTGATAGGAATTCCTTGGGAGTTCCGGGATGAGTGGCTATCTTTGTGGACTTGATTCGATTATGTGTTTATATGTTTAGATGTTTATATGTAATAGAGATGTAAATTTTGAGACTTAGTGTCTTGTGACCTATTGGTGGTAGAGTGTGCCCCGGAGAAGGCTATTGTGTTTGGCACTAAGTGTATTTTACTTTTGTGCTTTATAGGATGTCTACACGAGGAAGTAGAGGACGGTTGAATAGTAGGAGTATCGGTAGGGGCACAACAGTTCCTTTAGCACCCGCCATTGCAGCGTCGGCTGTCGGCGAGGACGTCGCACGTGAGATTGCGAGAGCAGTACATGACGCCCTAGCTCGCACTGAGGGCGGCAGCGGGCATGCTCTCAAACTTACTAAGGAGTTCTTTCGCTCCAGTCCACCAGAGTTTGTGGGGGAGGCTAAACCGTTGGAGGCAGAGAGTTGGTTGGAGCAGATTACCAAGACTCTTGATATGCTCAGAGTCGAAGATGAGGAGTTGAGGGTTTCTTTGGCGACCTTTCAGTTAAAGAGTGATGCGAGTTATTGGTGGAAGAATGCTAAGAATAATGTAGGTAGCACGTGGGTTGCTTTTACCGAGGCCTTTTTGGCTAAGTATTTCCCTCCTTCTGCTCGGGAAAGGTTGAGGGAACAGTTTTTGGAGTTGTGTCAGGATGATACTCCTGTGGCACAGTTTGAGATGCGGTTTGATAGTTTGTCGAGGTTTGCTCCAGAGTTGGTGACAACAGAGGAGCGTCGTTGTTTTGAGTTCGAACGGCGGTTGTGTTTTGATATTCGGGAGAAGGTAGCTGGATCCTTGTGGAAGGATTACTATACTTTAGTTGAGGCAGCGGCCCATGTGGAGGCCCTGATTGCGAGTGATGATGGGGTTAAGGAGGGGACCATTGCGGTAAGTTCCTCGGTTCCTAAGCGCTCTAGGCTCAGTAAGGGGTGGAGGCGGAAACATGCTCAGTCGGGAGCTGGTTCCTTTTCTTCACCAGAGGTTTCGGATCTTTCTGTTGGGGGTTCCGGGGAGGTGCAGGTTACAGACCAGTCTCAGAGTAGAGGGTCTGGTGGTTGTTTTGTTTGTGGTCAGCTGGGCCATGGTAGACGTTCTTGTCCTTTGCGTGCAAATTCTTCGGGGATATTAAAACCTAGTCAGACTCGGTCGTACCCGTCCAGTCGGGGGCGTTATCGGTACCAGAAACAGGCAGGCCAGGCTTCGGAAGCCTCGCGAGGGGCAACTTATTAGTTAGCCCTACAGTGTTACCCTGGAGAGGGACCTTTTGTAATGTTGGCCGGTGGTGTGTCACGTTTATTGATTTTGTTGTTGACCGGTGTACTGTGGATGCTGAGGCACCATGTTTATGTATTGCATTTATATGCATAGTATTGTTTGTTTAATCCTCATGTATTGGGGAGTATGTATGGAATTTTGAACTCTCTATTTTATGTATCGAGAAGTTGTTAATGGGGTCAATGATCCTAGTGTTGTTGCTTGCTTGGTACTGTATGTTGAGATAATCTTGTGGCGGCCTGTGGGCCCTGTTCACTTTTGAGATTAATTGTTGAGAGCGGGAATCCATGGGCGTATGGGTTAGACGTGATGGTTTCGAGAGTTGTGTGGTATCAGCAAGGTTATGTGAGATTTGTATCTCGGGTTAGCGAGAATGGTACCTGTTTGTTGGTTTGTGTTTTGGGCTTTGCTAGTAGCTAGTTCATGGTGACCCCATCGGTGGTATGGGGGTAGTGTTCGTGTGGTGATTGGTTATTAATTGTTAGGGATGGTTTGTGAGTGGAGGCAGGCAGCATTCTTTAAAGGAAGAACAGTTTGTGTTCTAGAGTAACGAGAATAGCGTTGGTCGAATTATCCTTCTTGGTTGGGTTATTGTGATTAAGGTTGACCATGTCGGTCTTCGGTCGAGGAGATGAGTAGGCTTACTATGCAGCCATGGGGAGGGAAATGGTGATACCCGTAGACGCAGTGTTGATGCGGTTTAAATTGAGGAGATCCAGTGAGATTTCAAAAATTTGGGGATTTATGTAGAGAACTCCGTGTTTGGGGGTTAGTAATTTGAGTGGCACATCAGTGTGTGGATTACTGAGTGTGGAGTTTGTTGAGTTGATTTGTCAGCTTATTGGTAATGTGTTTTGGGTTGGCATTGATCACCTTGAGGATAGTCTTGATTGTTGTAGACCTTGCAAGTGGCTTAGGTATAACTGAAAATAAGTCATTTATTTTGACTGTTGAATTAATACAGAACATTCATGTATTGATTATGTGTTGTATATGGCAAGTGTGTATTACATTGCATATGCATTTTGTTTTGGAGGAGATAGGGGATGTACTCCACGGTTTAGGGGAAGATAGGGGATGGACCTCTAAACCGGATTTGTTGGGAGGAGATAGGGGATGGACTCCATTAGCATCACTTATGTGTGTGCTCATTGATAATAGAAATATTTCTATTTGTTGTTAATATGATATAGCTAATATGCTTATCTGTGGTGAAGTGAAAAATGCTTTATATGAGTTGCTATCTCATTTTATTGTTTGGCCAGGTGTATGTTATTAAAGTGGTTAAGTAAAAGTAGGCGTGACGAGATTGCAAAACCTTGAATTTCTTATGCCTTATGTGTTGATAGTACTGTTGTTATTTCTATTAACTATCATTATAGAAATGTTATGCTTCGTGTTGGTTTTAGTATCACTGTACGAGTGATTGTTGTTGCTAATAGTATGTTGAAAGAAACTGGAAAACAAAAATTTTTCCTAGTGTTTGGGCCACCTAAAGGCGTTGTTGAGAAATTGATTTAAATCAAGGATTTTGAGGAATTCTAAATGAATCTTTTTAGTAAATAAACAGTGGATGATTTTGTGTTTTGGATAACACTGTATTTGTGAAAAATGTTTACAAAAATTTTTTGAGTTTCGCATGGAAAATGCAAGGTTTATTTCGTAATGTCAACATTGAAAATTTGACTATCTTTGAGAAATGTCTCTTGAGCAAAAAAAAAAAAAAAAATGTTTTCGTAATAATTACTCAAAAGATTTGCTTTGGTTACGTTGTTGAGAATTATGTGGTTGAGTAGTGACTTAGCTTGAAGCACTAGTCAGTTGTTGGTAATTGTTTCATGAAAGGCTTGGTTTGTTAGGGTTTTCGTACCTAAATGTTGTCGTTTCGAACGTATTCCTTTAGTAAATCTCTTCCTTGGTAAGAGTGGCTTGACGGTTTGTAGTGAGAGCAGTTTCACTCCTGGTATTGGGGGGGTGTTGGTATTGTGTAATCAGTTGGCCTTGTGTTTTGGCGCATCCTCAATTTCGAGGACGAAATTTTTTTTTAGGAGGGAAGGGTGTAATGACCCAGAATTTCTCCTTCCGCTCGAGCGGGGGAGTTGGCGCTCAAGCGGGTCTCCAGGATGAGTTGTATTTCTGAGGCATGTGGACTCATTTTTGACATCCTATTAGTGTATTTGGAGCGTCTTTATTTTATTTTGGGATTCTAGTTGAGGTGGTAATATGATGGTAATGTATGATTGAACCAAAGAATTTAATTCGGATAGTTATTTTACGAATAGCTGCCACTCTTTTTCCCTTTTCTTTTTCCACACTTTGAATTTGGATATGAGGTTAGAACCATTGGAAAGCTTATTTCCGGGGCTTCAATTTGGACACAAGAATGACCTAAAACGGAGTCCGGATAGGAGAGTTACACCTATTTGAAGTTTTGGAATCTGTGCTGGAACAGGTTCGCTCGAGCGAGCATTTGGACGCTCGAGCGAGTATTTCGGGACAGCAGCTTTAAAAACGAGATTTTTGATCAGTTATTGATATTTTCTTTTCCCCTCTTCTTTCCCCTTCTCCTAAGTCCGAAACCCTAGCTCCAAACCCTTGAATTCCTTTACTTTGATCAACAACCCACCATGATTCTTGTATCAAGGATGAAGAACAAGAGGAGATGAACATTTTTTCAACCGATTGGAATTCGAGATTGCGTAGGATCCTTCTCTAGGTTTGGTTTCTTGCTTGGTTCTTGAGGTAGGGATTCTCCTTGTTTCTTTTCAATACTCCATCTATAGATAGACATGTGGTAGTTTTTGTATTGCATGAAAACTTTATATCATGTTGGATTTGTCAAAAATCATGAGGTTGAGCCTTGGGTTGGTTATTGGATTTGGGTTTATCATCATTAGTTATGGTTTAGGCTAATTTGAGTGTTAATTAGCAGGTTGTTGTTGAAAGGAGAGGAAACCCTAATTTTATTTTATTTAATAAATTAATAGAGGGGTTTTAATCATTGGGCAAATACTTATGTATTTTGGGTCTTAAATGTGATCATTGTTGTTTGTTGTTGATAATTGAACCTTTTAGGTCAATATTGAGAAAGAGGAAAGGAAAACCCTAATATAATGATTATGATTTAATTTATATAATTAAATTGGAATGGCTTGAAGGGAACGTGGTAGATTAAAAATGAGTTTTGGCTTTATAGCCTTGGATTTGATTTTGTGGAAACAAAGGGATGAAGTTGGCTTTGTGAAAATAAAAGGAAGCGGGATTGGTTTTGTGGAATGGGAAAAGTACTTGAAAGGGGGATAAATGTTGGATTGTTGTATCTTATACTACTATGTTGGTATTAGTGATAAGTTGGTGATCTCATGATAATTGAGTATGTTTATAGATGTACAATATACCTGCATCTAGAGGTTTTGTCCTTGGTCATCGGTGGAGGATGACATGTTTGAGTTGGATTGTCGTGTATGTTTTACACCATTGTTGATTGAACATCATATGTGATGAAATGTTGGGATACATTTTATATGTATATTTGTTAGGGAGGAGAGAGGGGTTGTACTCCAGTGTGTGTGAGAAGATAGGGGATGTACTCCACACACCTATGTGTTCATATATCTTAACACATTGTTTGCATCCTGATAGTTTATGTGGTTGCAATATACATATTAGTTGTGCCTTGTTGCATGGTCGTTGTTGGCATTATATGCCGCGCTTATAATCAAAGGTACCGTTACCTTCCAGCTAGCGCCTGGAGAACTGTATGCGCTTATAATCTAAGGTACCACACCCTTCCAGCTAGCGCCTGGTAAAATGGTATGTTGTTGTGAGAAGTGTATTTTGGCTTACTACGCACCTAGCTAGTAGAGCAAAGTTTTGATGTTATTGTTTCAGTGTATCTGGAAACATTGTGAATAGTATTGGTTTCAGTTTTGGAGGGCCGAGTGCCTCATAAATTTATCTTGTGCATGTGGTTGAGTTATCTCCTTTGTTATAGAGGTATGCATGTATAATCATGTTAGAATTGGGATTGAACTGAAATGCCTTTTTTTATTTGGAAGTGTGAAGAAAATCGAACATCTTAGAATTATGTTTTGAAAAGGCACATTTGTTGTATGTGAGGAAAAATGGAAAAGAGTAGTGAGCTTAGTGAATTTATTTCCTAAGAAACGGTTAATGTCATGAAAGATTGGGAACGGGGGTTAATGAAAGGAAAAAGGAAAGATGAATCGCTTATAGCGTTGAATGAAATGGTTGTTTTCGAGAAAAGTTCATATATATATATATTTTGTATAAACTGTCACATTATTATTCTAGTATGATAATGAGTGTTCATGATCATAGCTATCTGTACTGTTGTTATTGTTGAGGATCATGTTGAGATCCCTACTGGACTATATGTTCATCCCACGTTGTTGAAATTTTTTTCAGGTGTTTAGCAGGATGTGCTACAAGATTTGGATCTTCTTAATTGTTGGCCACGGGGCCTCTTGTTGTTGGCGGAATGCCATATGTGAAAAAGGGTTACACCCTTCATTTGATTTATTGTTGTAAGCCTAAGGGCAATTTATTTAGAATGCTCATGTTGTATTAAATTTTCATTCGAATGAGAGAATTGTTGTTCATTACTTTTATTGAACATTTGAGTTTATTTCCGCATGTTATCTCTGAAATCGAATTAAGCTAAGGAACTTGGTAATGACATCGAGTAATAAAAAGTGGGGCGTGACACTTGTGCAGTCTCCAGAGGCATAAAACAGTGTAAACAGAGGCAGCTTGTGCATGGTGGTGGATTTCCGAGCGGAACCGGGCACACATGCATTGGACCCTCTTCCCGAGGCTGTTTTACCGCTTTATTAATTTAGTTGATTTGCTTAACTAGTTAAGTGGTCTGTAACTATTTAATTGGCTTGTTAGTTAGTTAAATTTGTATTATTCTTTTGGTCCCTCTGAGAGAGGGCGGATTGTGTAATAAGCGTGCGTGTGTGTGATGCATGTCTTCCAACTCTCACTTCTTTCTCCATTTTACTTACCTGCTTTTGATGGTTAGTATTAGGACATGTTTTGATTAGCATACTTATGATAGAATGTTTGCATCCATTCATTTGTATTGCATACACCGGGCTCGGCGCATCATACTAATTGCATAGTATTTCAAATCTATCTTGAATACATGTCAAGTTGCATTTCACATGCCATCCATAGATTAGCCGAGCCTATTCTAGCTGCATTTTGCTTGCGATGCATTAGCCATCTTAACATGGACTTGGATCATACATTTGATTACTAACATGTTCCTTGTTTTGGCTTGGAATACTAGGTGAGTGTTTATGCTTTAGCATCTCGCATGAGTGTGAATGTTAACATGAAAGCATGCTTGCCATGAGGCTAACTGCTTAGTTGATTTACTGCCTGAATGCTTGTGGGTGAAGGTTGGATTGTTTGAGTTGGAATAATTCGTTGAAATCCGTGTTTTAGCTTACTTGCGAGTAGCAAATTTCAAACTGTCTTTCAAACAAGCGGATATGCAATGCTTTGTTCCAAATTAGGTGATCTAGTCTATACTTATGTGTTGTGCGCATCACCTAGTAATTCTAGCTAATTAATCGGAATAAGAACGCATATGTTTTCAAAATTAGATATCATGGTTAGTAGAGGCCGATCTTCGGATCGGGCGAGTGGGGGTGCTCATAGATGACCTTCCCCAATCGTACCCAAGTTCCCGAGCCAAGGCAACTTTGGTGATGACGGACACGTGGCCTTAGGCAACGAGTCAGGGTTTCCTAAATTTTTCCAAAAATAAAATATTTAGGTGACGACTCTGTATCTGGCAAAGCAGTTCATGTTTGGCACTTTTTTCTAAAAATCTGTTTTCAAAACGATTTGTCAGATTTGGACTCTTTGGTGATTTATCAATCTCGCATTGCACTTTGTGAGATTAGATTAAGAACCGTGACAATTTGAGTCCGAACTGTAGTGAGCCCAAATGAACAAAATGGGATTTCCCTCCCGGGACGTTCGGGGACGTCTACATACCTCTGTCTCGGACTCCCAGTTTGCCCATCTTAGAAAGTCCAACTTTAAACGAATAAGCATTTAATGTTTTTAAAGTCAAATGAAAAGTTATTGGTCTTCAACACTACCATTTCCCTACTTTTAAATGCATGGCAAAGTTAGAATTTTATACTTTGACTAATATTTAGGGACATCCAAAATTGGAAAGAACTAACAATTATGGATAGAGGGAGCATAAACCATCTAAAATAAAATTGAATAACAAACATTCAGACAATGAGATGAAAATTTATGCACGGTGCAATAACATTATTACAGATTGCTATGGTTAAAGAATGTGGCCCCAAGGTTCAAGTTTTTGGGTGGTTAGCTTGGAGAAATAAAATAAAGACTTCAGACTTCCTAATGAGAATAGGAATCCTACAGGGAAATGTGTCCAATGTATGTGTTTTTTTGCAGTTAAGAGATTGATACTGTGAATCATGTGCTTTTGCATTGTCCTTGTGTTTGGGAAGTTTGGGGTGTGATGTTAATTTGGTGGCAGGTTCAAGGTGCTCTACCTAGTTCAATTGAGAGTGTGTTGCTATGGTGGACATGGGTGAAGATGAAGAAGAAAAAGAGGTTGATTTGGAGTGCAGTACCAATGTGTTGCGTGTTGTAAATTCTCGGTACTTTTGCAGGTCTGCAATACTACTGGGAAAGTGTATTCTACGCTCAAGCGGTGTTTCCTACACTCGAGTGGTCTCAGCCCGGGCGGTCTTTCTTGAGCTCGAGCGTTAGTCTTCTGTCTACAAAACAACTGGAAGTGTGTATTCTACGCTTGAGCGTCACTTCTTGCGCTCGAGCGGAACAACTTATTGTGTCTGGACGCTCGAGCGTCACTTTTTGCGCTCGAGCGGACTGTGCCTATACAATCCGTAAGAATCACTTTTTACATCACTTTTTCATCTTATTCTCTCTCTAAACATTTCAAAACCCTAAAAGTTGAGACCTTCTCTCTTTAGAACTCACACTCTCTCGACAAATACACCAAGATCTACCCATTTCTCCACCCTAGTCCCTTTGTTAAAAAGGTAGAGCTCACTTAGAACTTTGTTTTCATCCGAATAGAGTTGGATTTCGGCTTTCTTAAGGTTTCTCCACTATCTCCTTGCTCTTTTAGCTTCGAGGTACGGACTTTTTACACTCTTTTATGATTTTTAACTTAGCTATTTATTTTTCATAAACAATATTGTGATTTTGGAGGATTTTGAACA
The DNA here is from genome assembly GCA_036172215.1 of Camellia granthamiana. NCBI lineage: Eukaryota > Viridiplantae > Streptophyta > Magnoliopsida > Ericales > Theaceae > Camellia > Camellia granthamiana. The sequence continues at coordinate 143,656 of JAXFYN010000323.1, read as the reverse complement.
AACCTAGGGTTTTCGTTTAAAATCAAAATAGGGGTTTTCAAATGGTTGTATGGAAAATGGTTATGGGAGTGGAAATGAGGTTGAGTTGTGAATAAATCGTTGATTTTGACCCTTGGGTTGGATTTTGAAAAAAAAAAAAAAAAAAAAGGGTTTTACCCTAAATGTCCCAAATATTTATTTTGTATAAATAAATGGAATTGATGTTGGAAATGTGAAATTGGATAGATATTAATATGGATGGTGGAGTTGGATATGTATTATCGTTTACATCTTGAATTTTGGAAAGTTTATTTGCATTGGAGATTTTGTATCTGTTTAGAAATATCTGTTTTGGACTATCAGTGGAGGATAGCTATGATTGTTGTAGAAATTGCTTGAGGAGTAAGTGAATTGAAACTAATTTCTCATCCACGTGCATTGAATATTTGTTGCTCATTTAATACATTGTAAATGTATATGATTTTAAGAAAAAGGGGTGAATGTTGGAAATAGGTGTTTATCACCAAATTAAGTTGGCATGTGTGTCCAGGGTGTAATTAGGAATCTAAGGCTTGGGTGTTTACCTTCATCAATTCCTAGAAGCTCTCTTAGTAGAGGGTAGAGGCGACTGGTATCATCTTGAGCAAATTCCTAATTACCCAAGACAATGAGATACTCCTTTTCAATACCTTTATTGGAGTCAGGATGGTCGACGGTCACTTTATAGGTTGTGGACCTGGGTTTTAGGTAGTAGGAGATGCCATTCTTGAACTTAAGCATACATATAGTGTAACAGTCGTCGAAAAGGGTTAGTCGAGCATTATGTCGGCGACATAACTCGAATACACCATTGATGATCCTAAACATATTTATAGCAAATTGTATCAGGGTGAGTTTGTAGTAGTGCATCATTTCTTAAAACAAAGGGTTCAAGGGGAATTTGATTCCACCCTCTACAATGGACACTATAGGGAAAGGGTTGTGGTTCTTTCCGAGTGTAGTGAGGTCGGCCTCACCAGCGAGCCTGATATGGACATCGGCTGCGATGTCAAACTCACGACGAAAGTTCTCTATTTTGGTCGGGGTATCCACTCTTCATTTGTGCACACCCATGATCTCAGGTAGAGTGATTCTAGTGATCCTAGGTTTTCTAGTCTGAGGATCTTGGAAAATCCTATGTGTGTTCTAGGTTTCTGTCTTTCTAGTGTATGGCAAATCCCAATTTATATCCTAAAGTGTGCAAGACAATGGTAGAATATGAAAGAACATGACAAAACAATCTAGAAGCAATAAAGCAGTATGAAAACAGATGCAGAGTCCAACAATTATGAAATATTGAAACATAGAAACACAAAAGCATGAAGAAAGCATACAAGATTTGAAGGAAATCAGCAGAATCAAGTGTAATATGTGAGTGTGATATGCATAGGAGTGGAAGGAAACTGGGGATTCATGAAGAACAATAAAGAACCAAAACTAGAAAAACAAGAATGATGGACATACAAGTCAAAAACGAGGAAATGGACCACAGATTCAAAGTTGCCGGTATGAAACGACGCTTTTGGTCGAAGCCGACTGTTGAAACGTTCGTCGAAAGTGACAAACGGAGATGGTTGCAGCGGCGATAACTTGAACAGACGATAATGGAAGTTTGCGGTTTAGAGAAAGAGTCTGATAGAGGAGAGAGGGATGGAATGTCGAAGTGAAGAGAGAGAGAGAGAGAGAGTTTTGTGGGAAAGAAAAGATGCGGCAAGTCGAATCATTTCAAACACCTTGGGAGATGTGTCTTGCTGACATCAGCTGACATCAAGCGGCATGGGACAAAGATGAAAGGACACGTTTGTGGTGTGACAAGTATGATCTAGTGAGGAAGCAACACGTGGGTGTGACAGTTGAGTTTGTTGTGACTTGACAGTTTTCGAATCTTAGAGTTCTTGAACTAGCAGGTAATGACCTTAGCTAGCAGTGCGATCACAGTTGAGATGCTTGACTTGGATAAGACAGAACATGTTAGTTCTTGGTTCTTAATAAGTGGACGCTTGAGTCTTTGTTTCTTGATGTCGACGAGTCATGATCTCGGTCGGAGCGATAACTTTCATTATGCTGTTTAGCCAGCATGTTAAGAGTGCTGACGATGTAAGTTTCATTACCTCAAGTTGCCAAGATAATAGAACCTAGAGGGCAATTGTGGGAACATATTTTTAGGGTTGTCCACGTGGCCGAGGTTGTTGGTCTAAGTGCCATGTGGGTGGACCATGTTGCCAAGATATGGTGCTACCATATCAGAATCCATGATTTTTGGATGGAAGACAAGAGTCCTAGATGGTTTCAAGCTCTCTGTTTGGATAGAGATAGGACTCTGAGGGAGTTCATCATGATCTAAATAAGAGGAGTTTGAGATAGATGTAATCCTTATAATAAATAGAGTCCTATAAAGTAAGACTTCTAGGAGACGCGGACACTGATGGCTATAAAAGTAAAGTACCCCCGTAAGTCTAAGGTACACTTTAGTTGAGAGTTATTTTACTTGTGCCGGTATCTTGTGAGATTGCTGACTGAGTTGATCATCGAAGTGCCCCCGGGTGGATGAGCCACTGTGGTGTTTGTTGTCCTTTTGTATGTAGGCATTGGCTCTTCTATTCTTCCGTATGCTCTACGACTAAGTTCCGAAGATCTCAGTGAAGAGATCTAGTTTGGTTGTGAGATCAAAAATCAACACCCACAAATAGTGTATCAAAATGCAGCAAAGTTATCTAAATATTATTCTTCTTGCATTTTAGTTGCAAAATTATTAATGAAAAGTTCTTGCTTGAGATTGAATTAATTCTTCTAATTTGTGCTTCTTGCTTTTTTTTTTTCCTTCATATGCAGAACTATACTTTCCAAGAAACATATTTCCAAATCCAAATTTCAAAGATTTCAAACCCCAAGTAAGAAGCAACAATGAAGAATCAATCAAAATTCCAAGATTAACCTTAATCAAATTCGAAAGAGTCACATAATAGAATTTGGTATAAAAAAATATAAAATCTGAAAATCTAAACTTTTGCAAGCAAAGCTTGTATCGGATTCAGTTATAAGTCTTGATTGCAAGATTACTGAAAATCCTAAGATGAAATCTGAAACTACATGCAAAATTGAACGGGTTAATAAAGAAAATATGAAATTTCTAAACTCCAAATGAAAAATCTTAATCTAAAGATTAAATGTATTATGTTTATCATAAATAAAAAATCCTTGAAGAACCAAGTTTGCAATTTATTTTGACTTTTTGTTTAGATATATTTGCATCAATGATAAGAATCACAATAGTTGAGTTACAGAAAGTTAACTTAGGGTTGCAAAGCAATTTGCCTATACTGGAACAATATTGTAAAAGTAGTGTTGTTGATGTATGGTTGACAGTTGCCCCTTCTGTTTCTTTTAGTTGGTGAGAGAAATTCTTTTTTGGGCCTTTTCTTTTGAGTTGGGCGCTTTGCTTTAGTTTGGGCCTTTCAGTCAAACTTGCCGATATTTTAATTTTGTGCTATGTATGCAAGTGTTGGTAGTGGTCATGAAATGGTCTGCGGACAAAAAATTCGATGTTATCCAACTTAGTTCATTTATTTCATGGCCTGTCTTAGTTCATTTGAGTGTCTAGCTCATCCCATCCCAACCAATAAAAGATGATTTAGAACTTGGACAAAGGTTTGTAATCTGAGTCCGTTTATGAACCCGACTTAAGCTGTCCCATCTATTTTTTTTTTTTTTTTTTTTTGGATTTGTATTAAAAATAATCTACGCTATCCAATTCGAATTTAATCCATTAAAATATATTAATAATTATATATATATATATATTTAATGTGCACTTTTGAATTGATGTTTGTAATTTTATTTTGTTGTATTTGTTTAAACCTGTGGGGTTTTTGAGAGAGGTAGCACATGATCAAATTCGAGGTAAGAAAGGTCAACCTAGTTGAGTTTTCTAGTCTTGTGCGAAGCTAGTCCTATTGCTTTTTTTTCCCCATTTGTAGGTATTATAAATAAAATTACATTATGTTACTTGATTGGTTTTTTTGATTATATGAGATGTAAAAAACTAAAAATAAAAACAAAAATACTTGAGTTAGAAAGTAAAAAAGAAAAACAACTAATGAAAATATTAAAAATATGTGAATAAAAAATGTGTAGAACTTAACAATATAAATCGAATGAAAAATGTGTAGTTCGGTTGGTTTGATCTTGGGCAGTAAGATTTAGACTTATGGGTAAGATGCAATTTTAATTTTTTAACTTGGTCTGGTCTGTACCATCCGTTGACTAATCAAAACCCGAAAAAACTAATTAATATAAGATTTAGACACATTAATTAGGAGATTGGATAAGCCTAACCCGTTCCATTAATGACTCTAAAATGTTGAAAGAGTTATGTTGGGAGTCCCAAATAAATTACCAAATTTTCTACCAAACCTCTCACATGGGTGTGGGACCCACACAGATGTGATTTGTGTCGATCCCATATCCATGTGAGAAATTTAGTAAAAAAATTAATAATTTATTTGGAATCCATAACATTTTTTATGCTGAAAATATTTGAGACTCTAATCTTGGATTATTTTTTGACGCTTGAAGCAATTGCTTTGTAAACTTTGGTCAAGGTTGGCCCTCGTTCAAAGTGTAGGGGCCTAGGGTTTTTTTTTTTTTAATTATAGGAAAATCCTCCCTTTTCTCCCACAAGTCTAAAGCAGCGCCCTTTGCAGAGATCACCAGGGTATCCTATTAGCCGTTCCGAGCTAGAAGACTATAACCTGGGAACTTGCCCCGATCTCCCAAGACAAGCTCTGCTTAAGTCAGGACTGGCACAGTAGGAGAGTATTGAACCCACACCAAGTGCTGATTAGACAACTTGGGGTCCAACCTCTTAACTAATTGTGTTTCGCTCAGGAGATTGGCCCAGGGGAGAGAATTGAACCTGTGACCTGGGGGCTTAATCCCCAGGCCTTAACCACAATGCCACCCACCCCTGGGCCTAGTTTAATCGCAAGAAAGAGGAAACATTGATGAACCAACAATATTTGCATAATATTACGAGGGTTTATTACACATCCTACTCTTAAACTATCATTAAATTTTTTATTTAGTTCTTAAATTATCAATTGAATTCATTTAGTCCCTAAACTATTATCAAATTCTCTTTTTAGTCTTTGAAGTATATAAATCAAAGTCTATTTAGTCTCAAAACTATCGATTGAATCTATTAAGTTCCTAAAATATTTAATTCAAACCTATTTAGTCCCTAAAATGATTACAAAAATAAAATATATGTCCATGCGTATTATAAATTAGTAAAAAACCCTCTTCAATTAAAATTTTATTACATAAAAATCTTTTAAATTTTTTATTTTGTCTTTAAAAATATTTTATTTCATTGTGTGTTTAAATTAATATTAGAGTCTAATTTTTCAATCTTCTCAATAGATTATATGAATATTAGATATACTGAAGAAGTAGAATTGGATAGTTTAAATAATAACACTTCTCTTCAAATAGTAATAGAATAAAATAATACATTAATTAAGTAATAAAAAGAACTTAGCGAAAAACTTAAAAACAATCAATTAGAAATTATAAATGAATTATAATACTAGATATTAAGGCAAGCATGTATCTATTTTAGAAGATAAGTAAAAATAATAATATGGATAATTACCCTTATTCTTATAAAAGGAAATTCAACAGATGGATTGTGTCCACTTTTCAAGGATAGAATAAAAATTTAAGTTTTTTTTTTTGAAATAAATTTTTTACTAAATAGGTTGTTTTACTAATTTATAATATTTATGGCTTATATTTTATTTTTATAATCTTTTTATGGACTAAATAAGTTTTGATTAAATACTTTAGGGACTTAATGGATTCAATTGATAGTTTAGAGACTAAATATATTTTAATTTATATACTTTAGGGACTAAATAGAGAATTTCATGATAGTTTAGGGACTAAATAGAGAATTTGATGATAATATAAAGACTAAATAGATTCAATTAATAATTTAAGGATTAAATAAAAAATTTAATGATAATTTAGAGATAAAAAGTGTAATATAATTTGGTTGGGCATTATGAAAGGATTATGATTACAGCTACTTAAGTAGGCTGCATATGCATCATCCGAATCGGAAAATAAGTTGAAATCAAAATTAAGTCAACAACAAATAATAATAATAATAATAATAAATAAATAAATAAATAAACTAAAGATATTTTATAAAGGGTGAAGTACCAATAAATTTCAAAATATGATTTTATGAACTCTATAGTCCTCTATTTCTTCTTATGCACCTAAAAGTTTCATTAAGGTAGAAATTACACAAAAAAATGTAGTCACATATACGTTTAGATTTAATTTTTGAGGAATAAATTGGGTTTTTCTAAATGTGAAATTACACATTTAAGCAATCCGGAACAAATCTCACAATACGAACAAAAAATGTAACACTTTAATAACGTAACACTCCAATATAACTTAGTACAAAACTCCTTATTGTATTTTTCCAAACGTAACAACGTAACACTCCAAAAAAATTTCTTAGTGTATTTTTCTCAACATAACACTCCAATGTAAAATACAAAAAATCTTCTTAGCGTACTTTTCCAGATGTAACACTCCAATTAATGTAATCTCAAATATAACACTTTAATGTAACATATACAAAAACACTAAAAAACTACTTAGTGTACTTTTCTTAAGCATAATACTCATAATTTGAAATTATATACTTGTCCAAAACTTACGAAGAATTTTTTTTTTTACTCCTTTTGAATGATTTGAAGAATCCCACAGCCCCCTAATTAATAGAGTACAGCCGAGAGAGAAGGAAACAGTAAAAGAGAGAGGTACTGAAAAGAGGGGTTAAGATTTTATTTTGGTGACTTTATTAATTCTCTAAGTATTTTTTTGATCTTCAAAAATTAATTGTGAGTACAAAACCCACTTCTCTTGATTTATGCTTAATTCATTATTTTTATTTATTTGATGTTGGTTTGATTTTGTATTTGAATATAAATGACGGATAGATTTCATTATTTGCTTAGATGTGTATGCAAGGTTTAGAGTTTTATATATATTTATTTTATGGATGTAATCACACTAATGAATATTTGAAATTAAAATAAATTAGGAACGCATAGATAAATTCCGAATACTTCACCATAACTCCATGGATTGTTCTTTTATTTGAGTGTTGGTGAGAAAGAGTGTATAAAAAAAAAAAGTGAGGATTTATGAGATTTATTTAAATACCTTAGGTTCGACATTGTTATGTTTGTTCTCATGAGTAGATGAGATATTGTGTACATATATATTGTTGTCTCGTTCTCAAGAGTAGACGAGTGTTTTGATTTACGCACGTACGTATATGCTAACCGTCTGGAGAGTCTGGGTCAAACTCGGGATGATATCCTCGTGCAAGTTTGGCTTTGGAGTGATGTTAGGTATACGGGAGGCACATGAGATATATGTGTAGGCTAGAAGTGAAAGGCTGAAATGGTGAAGTTAAGGTACAAAGAATTAAATATGAACTTATTGATATAGTTTGAATTGTATTGATTTGTGCATCTTGAAAAATAGTAAACGACCTCAATAAATTATGAAATTTGGACAGAGGCATATATACGTAATTCTAGACAACTTTTGTATTTTAACTTTGTACTAAACAGATCGATTAAAATTTGTAATCGGATGATCTTGGTTACAATAGTTTTTATTCATTTTAGCAATGCAGATTTTAGATGCTGTTTAACCTATGAAACGAGTTCATTTTTATTGATTTTGCAAAAATTTAAGTAAAACATTATTCTGAACACTTTTCATGTTTTAAACTTTTCCGAAAAAAATCATTTTAAGGCAGTTTCTTTTCGTTTTCTATTTCAGATATTTCAATTGAATTCCGTCTAGGTTCTTCTATCAAGTTTTTCTCTCAACCTGTTCAGTTTTTACTAGATTCGTTCGCATTGCCTTTTAGAAAATTTGATTCTGTACAACTTTTGTTCTTTAAGTTTTGATCAATTCGAATTATTTAAGTATGAAATTATGCATTCTTATACTTCTTCAGTAAGTTATTTATGATTAAATTATACTAACTTTATTTTTTTTTCAGAATGGTGGGTCTTACTAAATTTTTATGCAGGGCTGAACTCCTATATTTTTATTTATTTATTTTATACTCAATTTATATTTAGTTGTGTACGGGTAAGAAACTAAATTCCACCCTATCTCGGAAAACTATCTCATCGTCTCGGTGCGGGTGGAACTACTTGTCTTGTTTCATAACAAGAATTAAATGTACTTTTGTTTGTGTCTGGTGGACACGTGGGTGTCAAATCTTGTACTCATACCAGTATACTTGTATACTGACCCGTTTTATCTCTTGGCATTTCGGGTGCGTTCTGTTTGAGTGCAGTCGAGCTTCCTTTGCAATATTAGTTGGGACTACGAAAATGACGAGAAATAACTACAATCGTAGTACATGTCTTTTAGACTTCTTTTGTTTTCTAGAGTCTAGAATTGATATTAATTTATTTATTTATTTTATGACATTAGTATTTTGACAATTTGGCATCGTGAGTTATTTTTCAAGTTTACATTATTTAAATTGTTTTAACTAGTTGTTGTTACTTTAATATTAGAGGTATTGGATAGTTATAAATTTATGATGGATGGTTTGTTTGGCGTTTTGTTAGTTTTTTTTTTTTTTTAATCCCTTTTATTCTTTTGAGTATGGAAATTTACTTAAATTAGATTGAGGCGAAAATATTTAGATTTTTGTTTCACCTCTAGGATTTTGAATGATGGAATATTGATTGGGGTTTAGTCCTAATTTAATATTTAATTGTCCAAATTTTGGAGCGTGACAAGAAAAGTATATTAAGGAGTTTTTTTTGAAATTTTAAGTTTGAGTGTTATATTTGAGTGTTACAATTTGAAATTATACATTTGCTCAAAACTTACTAAGGAGTTTTTATACTCCTTTTGAAATATTTGAAGAATCCCACATCCTTTTGGAATGTTTGAAAAATTTCATATTTCAAGTCATTTTTTTACTCATTTTGAAATATTTTCTAAATAAAAAAGATCTTATATAAAAATTCATCTCAAATTTGATTCTCATAAATTATATATCTTACCTTTCTAGCATAAATAAATAATAAATAAAAAAAATAAAAAAGGAGGAAAGATAATAAAAATAAATGTATAACTGTAAATTCAATTTTCAAATAATATATTAAATCTACCTTTCCAAAATCAATAGGACTAATTAATCTATAAAAAAAAATTAAGACTAAACAAATTATCATTCCTCAAATAAGATTTATAGATAAATTTTCTTTTTATAAATCAACATTCGTAGTCAGTTTAATCTACACTGGGATTTGTTTTAGAATTTAATCTACACTGGGCTTTTTTTAAGATAACTATAATATGGTGTAGCAGTAAAACTTACTGGGTTTCATATATGTATATGTATATATATATATGGGACGACTTGCCCACTGGATTTGGGCCAGTTCAAAGACGTTTCAGTTTCCTCCCAGTGTGGTAATATTAAGGACTGGCCCATATTCCGGATCAAGTCCCAAGAAAATCAAGTTTGGGCTTGACTTGACCCAAGTGGCATTTACCAATCAATTCTATACATAAAATTCAAAATCCATCTAATTTCAAAATAAAATGTTTGTACCAATTAATCTTACATATTTTTAATTATTACAAAAAAAAATTAAAAATACTGCTATATCCCACCACCGCTGAATTTTTGTCAAATGGTTACCGGGGACTCGCTGGAATGTTCAACATCACTGAGAAGTTGTTGGACTATTGCTGGAAGTTCGTCGGAGTATCGCCGAAATTTCCTGAACGTCACTGGAAGTTGCCAGAATGTCCAAAATATTCACTGGATGTCAAAAATATTATCAGAGACTCACTAGAATGCCCAGAATATTGCGGGGAAAAAAAAATAAATAGAAAAATTAGAGCAAAAAAAAAATAGAAAAATGTGATAAAGATTGATACACTAAAAGTGGAGGGGGGGGGGGGGAACATATATTATTTTTTAATTTTTGTAGAGTTTAAACAAATAATCTCCAATGTTGATCAAACTGAAAAATAATTTTTGAAACTGTAAAATGTTATAGTTTCAAACCATGATTCTATTAAGCATTTATTCTTACTAGTTGTTGGGCACGTGCATTGCATGTAACACGTGATTTTTTTTTACTAACTGTTAATACTGTAATTATGTGTGTCTCTTAAATTAGTATGTGATATGTATACAAAGTATGGAGACTTGTATGGATAAATTGATTTATATCCAAAATACAACTAAGTAAAAAATGAATATTTATTCAGATGAAAAATTTAAATGATAAATGAGAAATTTTATAAACATAAACATTAATTTATAGCTAAGATTGTTGAAATGACAATCTTATCTTAATCAATAAACACGGGTTCTTTAAATATATAGTATTACACAAATATTTTTCTATCAACTTTCCATTTCAATTTTTCATAATCTATATTGTAATACAATTGAAGGTATGAAATTAATTGCATAATTAAACAATTTTGTTTAATAATTTATCTCATAATACAAATTCATTAAACTCACTATTTCATATTATTTGCATATTATTGGTGTAAGAATGCATTAATATCAATATATAATATATTTTTTACACATCAAGAGTTGTTGGATCCCGTTTCCTGTGCCACGAATATCTTACATGATGAAAAATATAACACTAGTCATTAATATATTTTCATTTATGTAAAAAATGTGAAATAGTTTTTTTAAGAAAATGAAATGATATTGTAGCTTAATAGTTTGATCGATATAGAAATTTCATAATTATTTTTATGATATTTATAAATTTATACTTATAAATGTTTGCAGGGTCACTTCCATAAAACTATCAAATCACATAATTTATTATGGCATCTGTAATTAATCAGCATATAACCAAAATTGATCGAAACTTTTTATTTGATATGTAGAACTTTTTGTATCATTGAGTTGCTGTGATAATATTTGGGCATCATTTGATTTTTTTTTTCTTATAATTTGATTAAAATGTGTGCATGAGGTTCATTATTTTTCTTAAACTTTATAACAGATAAGACAATTACTACTTCAGCTCATCTAACTTTGCTTGGAAAACATGTTACAATAGATCTTCTGTAATTTTTTTGCTTCACCATCTTCTTGTTTTTCTTCTTACTCATCATTATAACTCATTATAATAAAAATATTTTAATGAATAAGAGTTTGAGACAATATCATATTGTTATAAATTTTAAAATCTATTTTTCCTCAATAATGTGATTTTTTCTGTGATGGAAAAAAGTACAATTATTGTCGTGATGGATGTGTTTTGCAAAGTCTTAACTTGTTATTGAAAGTGTTTGTGTGGACACGTATTTGTATAACATGTATGTATATATGTATTGAATATAAGTTGATAGGAGAACAATACACAATTTTATAATTTTCCTAATAAATATAACTAAAATATCTGATGATAATATAATATTACAAAAATTGACAATGTATGACTATATATATATATATTTACATTTATATTTTCTTTATATATTTATATATGTCTAAATAAAGATATCACAAAAGTAATATGTGAAATATTTTGTAACAATATAATATAGGTGACAATGAGAAGTTAATTATTCATAATTAAATAGTTGGTCATAATATAGATATTTAGTGTTAGATTTTTGTGTATGTATCATTTTTTAATTAGATTATTAAATTCACATAAAAATTGATAGGAATTTGTGAACAATTTATGTAAAATTAGAGATTAGTGAATAAAGATTTAAAAAATAGAAGTTTATAGTGTTTGGTTTGTTTTTTCAAGCTTTTGTTTTGAATTTTTTGATTTTCATATTATTTTGTCTTTGACACTGTTTTTTTTTTTTTTTTTTTTAGTAACCATTTTATTTTCTTTTTAGATTCACTTAATCTAATACATTTTTATTTTTTTAATTTTACTTTTAGATTTATATTCACTTAATCTAAGTACACTTAGAAAATAATTTGTTGTGTATTCTTTTTGGGAAAAAAATTATTAATATTAAATAATAATAATAATAGTAATAATAATAAAAAATCAGTATATGTTTGAATTTATAATTTTTTTTTACCAATATTTTACTTTTTAATTCTATTTAGATTATTAGATATTAGATTTTCTTGTAAAAGTATAATTTAAATATAAAATATAAAGAAATTCCAGTATTTTCAATCACCAAAACTTAAAAAAATATGAAAAATCAAAAATTAAAAAATAGATTTAAAAAATAAAACCAATAAAAGTGGTTCTTGTTTCGAATTTTGACATCATACCTTGGTTATTAAAGTACCATGTAAAATATTACAGTTCGTAACATATAATTTAAATAAAAAGAAAGTGTATGAAGATAAGAAATTTTGAGCTACAGTGCAAATCTCTTTTTGAAAAACATATGCGCTTTTCTCTGTCTAGATTCAAACGAATGCATACAATTTTAAGATTCAACCAAAATTATTCATAGTGATTTAATCCATGATGGACAGTTATAACTATTATATATATCAGTATAAAAACAGACACAAGAAATAAGAAAGATTTTTTTGGGGGGGGGGTGATAAGAGAGATGTTTTGTTTATATTTATGTAGGATTCTTAGAAACAAATATATCGTTTTTGAGTGTTTAACACAAAAAATAAAGAGATATTTTATATAGGTCACTTCATGATTTTTAGAAAATATAGTAGATTTGAAAAGGTAAAATTGAGATTTAAAAGAAGTAGAAATATGGCAGGCTCTCTACACATTTATAATAGTAGTAGATTAATCAAACTAGAAAACATATTACAAAACTGTAAAATTGTACAGTTCTAAAAAATGTTAACAACTACAAAATTTTACAGTTTTAAAAAATGTTATAAAACTGCAATATTTTGCAGTTTTGAAGAATGATTCATTTCAACACCAAAAAAAACTAAAACTGCAAAATTTTATAATTTTCATCGCTTGTAACTAAAATTCGAAAATGACTTGTTCAGAATTTGAAAGTTTCTCTATCAAAATAGGAAAATAGAAGTGTGAAGTAGAGAAAAGGTAAAAAAATTGAACGATCGAAAAAGAAAAACAAATATAGAGAGAAGATTGTACTCCGATAACTATTTTTGGTTTAAATATAGCCAGATCTGATATAAATTTACTCAGATCTAGCCCAGATCTGAGTAAATTTAGCCAGATCTACATCATATTTGAGTAGATCTACTCATCTTCTTCGCCGAAAACCCGTCTCCTTCACTGTCGATGAGAGTGAATCAAGGAGTCGGTGATTGGTGGTTATCGGTGAACCCCAATCAATGATGGTTGCCAGTGACTATATATCAGAAAAAGAAAGAGAAGAAGTAAGGCATGGTCGTCAGTCGCCAGTCGCCGAAAATCAAGAAAAGAAAGAGGTAGAAAAGAACGAAGGCGTAGAAAAGAACGAACAAGAAAAATACATAGTGAATTTTTTAGAATATCTAAAAAGTTGTGGGACTAAATAGATTTCTCTTCTTTCAAATAGGATTTCCGGGTAATTTTCCCTTGACACAATGTATTCCAACATCTTTAATAGTTAGTGCTTAAATGACAACAACAAAAAAATTGAATTTTGGTATGTTGCAGTTAGGGGTGTAATTTCGGCCCGGCATCGGACTTGATTTTGTTTGTTTGTTTGTTTTTGTTTTTGTTTTTTTGTTTTTGTGAAAAATAAATGATAGATATATTATATATAGATTATTTATGAGGGATAAAAAAAAAAAAAAAAAAAAAAAAAAAAAAAAAAAAAAAAATTGTACTAGAATATTTTAGTTAATATTAATGAGTTGTTTAGTTATGTTTCATATGGTGGTATGTAATTATGTATGACTTATGTTTTTTGGTTATGACTAAAAAAGTATAAAATTATATAATTTTCTTATTTTAAAATGAACAATTATATATATATATATATATATATCACAATGAATGAAATATTACCATCATTAAATTAAACAAATGACATTTATTTAATGAATAATTTTTATTTCACAACAAAATAAAATATTACAAAAATTTATATCATTAAATAAAATAGATATAGATTATTGATGATGGTAGAGCAATTGTATCACTATAGGTCAAGTACATCTCAACTAGGTTGGAACCTACTAGTTTACCAATCATTTGCATTATACTCTACCTCAATAATCTAATAAAAATATTACGAAATGAAATAGTGAAAAAAAAAATAAATAAATAAAATTTGTTGATCATCATCCAAATTGCTTGAGTTCTCTCATTTTCACTCTAATTTTGTATTTTCGTAAGCGCATGTATAAATCATCAGTGCCTTAACCATTTAGGGTGAATGCCTGCTACATTAATCGTTCAACACCCGTTCACCTACACTAAAATCTGTTTCAAAAGTAACTGTAAAAAATAGAAACGATTAGTATATCACGACCTTCTATAAAAGCACAAGCCACATAGATTGATTTTGTTTCCACCAATCCAAAATATCAAAATCATCGATATCATCCACTGGTGGGCTATCCAAATAATGTTGTAATTCAGAACTACTTTCGCTTGTATGTTGAGATATTCTTCTACTTTTTTATTGCAGAAAAAACATTTAATCTTCTACCTCAGGATAAGGCTGGTGTAGTGTGTATAGGTGTATTGGTAGATACAGCTACCATGTATTCTTCAAATAATTTGTTGCATGTTTTCATAATAGGGGCAAGTTGTTCTTGAACAGCAAAAATACGTTCTAAAAATTCTTGTAAACCAATTCTTTACACCTAAGATAAGTTATTATGACTAAATCTAAAAGATGAGGCAATTGGTCAAAATATTTATCAAATTTTACTTTTATTGCAGTAATAATGGTTACATAATATTCATTATCCATATATTTTGTGAAAACTTTTATTATTTCTGCTAACATATATAAAACAAATGGTGAAGTAGGTATATATATATAAGAAAATAATTTTGTTACAGTATCAAAAACTTTTAGAAAGTCTTTATATAAGCTACTTGGCACCAATTAGGTTCTATGGAAGTCAGTCATCCTCCTACTAATATTGTTGTAAAAAATATATCTATTACTTTTATTTATTTACAAACTCTCTTTAACATATTATATATTGAATTCCACCTGTTGTTTATATCTAAAATTAATTTTTTAAATGACATACCTTCTTGTTGACAAAATTTCTTGTATTTCGAAATTCGATTACTAGAAGATATAATAGTAACAACTACATTTTTTATTACCAGTATAGAAGTCTCATATACGTGCATAGCTTATTTAACAATCAAGTTTAAAATATGAATAAAACAACGAACATAAATCACTATCAACAAGTAATTGAAAAGTTGATTTCAAATGGGTCACAGTTGTAGGGAGGGATTTGGTGTGAGTAGTGATTAGAGAGGCAAAACTATGCTAATGGTCCAACAATGGTGGAATGGCTGGAGAATGAGTAGCTAGGTGAAGGTGAAGCAAGTAGCTCAAAAACAAATGTATGGTAGTGCACAAATGGGCAGTATTTCCCCCAAATCCCCAAAAACTATTCTCTCTTAGGCTGGGAAATAGGTCCTATTTATAGGCTTTTCCTTGATACCAAAAGGACACCAAGTGGCCAAATAGAGAGAAGACATGGGTCTTAGAGGATCACATGGAATATTCTGCCATGAGTTACCAGGTTGGAAGTGACATGCATCCCTCTGCATGTATTGTGTATTATCTGTTTGGCACAACTACCTCAGCGAGTGCACTTGCGGCAGGAATGTTTGTCGCTGCAACTTGCCTTCTTTGCGTGAACCTTACAGACACCTCAGCGAGTGCACTTGTGACGGGAGTGTTTGTCGTTGCAACTCACCTTCTCAACGTGAACCTCGGCAAGTACACTTGCGGTGGTAAAACCTTGCCGTTGCACTTACCTTCTTAGCTTAGTTTGGCCAATACATGCATTCTTAAGACTTCATAGCCTGCTATCGGCTATGTTTTGTGTTTTCCTCAGCAAAACCTGCACCCTTAGCCACCTAACCACAAACTCTCTAGCTTCCCAGGGTAAAGCCACAGCTAAGCTTGCTATCAGCCATGCTGTGTCTTAGTACCAAGCCCAAGGGGGCTTCCTTAAGTCCTGCATGTGCGACTAAGGTAGGTCCATGACCTGGGTAATGGAAAGGGAGTCCTTTACACTCGGGCTACCTTGTTTCCATCTTCGCGGGGTTGCCGCGATATACTGGTTTACATTTGGGCCTACTATCAGCTCCAACCAGTGAGATATGAGACCTGCTATTAGTCCTAGGCCTACTATTAGCCTTTACTTGCAGAGGAGAAACTTTTCTCAAAGGCTGCTATCACCTTGGTGGGGTGCCTCCTTTCATAAGTTAGTTGCGGCGGTTGTCGTAGTTGCGGCGGTTGTAATTGCTGCTGTTGCCATTTCCGTTGCAAGTCCAAATGGCTACCTTGATAATATTAAGGATGGCGGCACCGACAAAGTACTTTTGCAGCTTGTGAGCTGCAAGCATTGCCTCCACAACTTAGTTGCTTCCATAACTTAGTTGCTTCATTTTTCTGTTTCCCCCAGCAACTTTAAAATGGCGGCAGAACTGACTATATTGGAGACGGCGGCTTTGAGGCAAAGTGCCTCAGCAACTTTGACAGCTGCAAGTAGTACCTCTGCAACTTGACTTAGACACTTTCTTCGTGGAGTCTGTTTGGATCCTTGGCGGGTCAGACCTTCTTCGGCCCATTTGTTGGCCCACTTTCCTTGGGCTTTAGCCCATGCTCCTTTAGACATTCTTGGTCGCCTAAAAGGGGCGACCTCAGCACTTAGGCCTATACTTAATTTGGAGTTTAATTTCTGACCCTCTACATTTGTCCCCCGCGTGCGTGGAGAATATGTGTTTTTCTGCGCATACATAATGTTAGGCTTCAAGTGAACCTCACTAGTAATGTTTCTTCACTTAGTACTCCTTTAACTTTGGTTGCATAAGTGTGTCTTTGTTTGTCTAGGGTTTGTTCATCTCAGAGAGGGACAATGTCTCTGCTATTACTCCCTTAGGCTCAGGTAGCCCATCTAGTATTGTGGGGCTTTCTTCATACTTCGATAATGGTGATGATGTACCCCTTGGCTTACTGCTTCTTCGGTCCAAAACTCAAAGCATAATGACTTCTAGCACTAAAAGGGGTAATAATAGTGGTCATAAGGAGCTTTCTTAATAAAGATGCAGAGGTAGTAGAAGGTGGTGGTGGAGAATTCGTTCTTGGGACCCCTAGAGCTGATCATAGGGTGAACATATCTCTTGGGCTAGAACGGCTCAATGTGGAGATTGCTTATGGGGTTCTTCTTCTGCCCAGTCTCCACTAGTTCCACATGCTGAGGTTGTTAGAACCCAAATTACTGCAAAAGTTGAAAACATCACGGCTGAGTTTAGTATTGCCAATCTAGGCTTGGCTCACTTGGCGAAGTTGGCTATGAACTTAGAGGCAGTCGTTGTTATCATTGAAACTTCTAACTCCATTCCTTCTGCAACTTCTGAACAAGTTGTTGACTTGTACCTTACTCATTTCCCTGAGTTATCCTCTTAACTTGTGTCTCAAGACCTTTTTGTTGGCTTAAATGTGGATGATTTTTCCTTGCACTAGGAGGAGCTTGGTGATGGGCGTCTTTATTTCAAAAGGGGGCAATGTCTCTACCAATCCTTTTTAAAATTCAAGTGGCGCATCGATAATTGTTAGGCTTCTTCAAATTGCGAGGATTATGATGACCTTATTGCCTCACTGATTCCTTGGCTAAAGACTTGCAGGCTAATACTTTTAGACATTGAGGACGAACTAGTTGGCTAGGTCCAACTCATGGAAGGAGATCGTGGTAACTTCCCCGCTAAGGGTGATTGTAATGAGCAGCGCCAAGTTATAGTTGATGGCCAAGTTGTGGTGATGAGATAGCTTCTGAGGGTGTTTCCAACCCAGAGGTTCCGAACCCTATTAGCTCTACCCTTATTCCAGATCTTTCTGTACACTCTAACCAGTCCTCTGTTAGCGGTGATGACTTCGTTCCTGAGACTCCTAAAGATGGCCATGGGGTGAATATATCACTTGGCCTTGAGAACCTCCCTTTCAAATGGAGGTTGTCTTTGGGGGTTTATCTTATTCTGCTGAATCTCCGTTGGTGGCATAGACAAGAGTTGCTGAGGGCCGAAGACATAGTAGTTGGCCTTAGATAGTTGGGCGTTCTGCAAGTTTGCCCCCTATGACTCAGACTGGTGGTACTGTGGCAAAATCTTCTATGCCTTCTAGAAGGGTCCCCTTTTTGAACTAGTGGGTATTTGCTGAGGCTACCCCCATACTTGTCCGCATTCAAGTGCTGTACTCGGAGACTTTTACTTCTTTTAATGTTCCAGGCTCAATGGTGCAAACGGCATTGCTAGAGTCTTTCGCTAGTTTTATTTGTGTTCTTGTCACCAAGAGAATTCTAACGACTTCAGGCAAGTTTATGGAAGGTGCTGAGGCAAACCTCAGCGGACTTGAGAGAAATGGCCTGAACTTGTCCTGGATGAATGCAAGGCTCCAGGTGGTTGATGTGTTCCTTAAGCACGCTAGCCATAAATGCTTCTTTGGAGGAGACCATCAGAGATTGCAAGGGCACCTTGGAGCAACATCGCCAAAACCTGGCTCGGTTCAAGGAGAAGGATTATGCTCTTATTGCTTAGCTGTCTCTATGTCGTTCCTTCTGCTATCTGGAACTAAGTGTGCCGACATAGCCATTCTTGCTGAGGGTATTACCAACTTAACTGGTAGCACGGCTTGTAACGACCTCAAAAATAATACATATAAACACATATTCTTAACATGCCTAGTCATAAGAAAATGAAGCATATTTCCATTTATCAGAGTATTCATTACAAAAGTATTACATGTTGACAACAAAAGTAAATGCTATATGGGCTTACAACTTTCCAAGACAACACTTGGTTACAAAAAAAAGAGTACTAACTCAAATACACTTTAAGCCTTTGGCTTGAATTTACATGTAATACCAAAAGAGAACAACAAAAGATCTATCAGCCTCAAAGCCTCCCAAGCTACATCCTTGGAGGTGGCATATCACCTGAACTTGAAAATGATGTCCCATATAGGGTGAGCCAAAGCCCAGTAGAGATATACTAAACCAATAATGAGCAATAACTAAAACATTAGCATTTGATAAATGGTTAACACTTGTAAATCAACTTACAACACATTCCAGTTCCATGACAATTTCATCTGTGTTCATTCCACTTTCCTTTACTTATCCAATTTATATTCATAAACCTGGCTCAATATCTAGCCAAACAATTAAATGAGACTACAACTCATATTAAGACACTTTCGTTATTCACAATTCACATAAGATTACAACTCATTAAAACACTTCCATACTTCAATTATCTACGTTATGCAAACGTAATCAGGATTTCGGGACTTTCACCCTGGACACTCCGGCCAACTTAGTTATCAATGAAGTCCATCCCCTATCTCCTCACAAGCTGGTTTGAGAGTACATCCCCTATCTCCTCTCAAACCATGGAGTACATCCCCTATCTCCTCCCACACAATATACATATACAATGTATTTAAACACTTATCATATACAATGATTGACCAATACACATATTTGATGTACTCTTCCAACCGTCATATTCAATGACATATTCAATGTGATTAGTTTCAGTCTTCCCTAATCAACATACAGTGTCTACAACAAACAAGACTATCCTCCACCAATAGCCCAAAGCAGTTATCTCTAAATAGATAACAAATTTATCAAACAGATAAAATATCAACGTTCTCATATGTGAGTGATTTATTTATCCAACTACACCATTTAATCCTATAAATTCCCAATTTCATGATTTCCAACACAATTTCATATTCCTCCAAATTAATTATTCGATACATTTAGGGCATTTTCTCCCTCTTTTCAAATATCAACCCTAAGGTTCAATTTCATCAATTTAACAACAATAATTCCATTTTCCAAGGTCTTACATACACATGGAGTTTAACAATTTAAAACCCCCTTTTTATAACTTTAAAACAAACCCTAACTTTCCCAAAATTGCCAAACAACACCATCTAATCAAAATGACTAAAATTTATGTCAAAACTTATAAGATGGAGCAGGGTATCCCTACCTCAAGAGAAGAGATCCAAAGGAGAAGATGAAGAAAACTTGAGGTGCTCCAAATCCAAAGATTTTCGAATCAAAACGTAGCCCACACCAAGCTCTACACTTTTTACAAAGGAACTAGGGTAGGAGACCACTAGAACTAGATGGATTTGTAGAGAGAAGATGAATGTAGAGAGAGAAGCAGACGGGGCTAGGGTTTGAGTAAAGAAGATGATGAAAAAGTGAAGTGTAACCCGCTGCTGCCAACTGATATATTCGAGGCTTGCTCGAGCGAAGGAGTGGTCGCTTGACTTCGCTCGAGCGACCAGACACAAAGAAACCTCGCTCAAGCGCAGAAAGCCTTGCTTGAGCCAACAATTCGAAGCTTCAGGTCTGCAACCCAGAAGCACGCTCGAGCGCAAGAATACTCGCTCCAGCGAAGAAACCCAAAACATACAGCTCGCTCGCTTGAGCGAAGGAAATCTCACTCGAGCCAAGAAACACAACCTTCAGGTCCAAACTAGACGCAAACGCACGCTTGAGCAAAGAACTCCTAGCTCGAGTGAAGAGTCACACCAGACCAAGCTCGCTCGAGAGAAGAAAATCTCGCTCGAGCCAAGGTTGCGTTTGAAAAGAAAACCTGAAGACCCACAAAACTTTCTCGAGCGTACAAACCCTCGCTCGAGTGAAGAGGCAAAGACACAAGGCTCGCTCAAGCGACAAAGTCCTAGCTTGAGTGAAGAGACCAAAAACTGGACAGCAACCATTTGCTTCTAATCACAACCAACCTGATTCAAACCTGCCCAACACATCCTAAAACTCAAATACAAAAAATTAAAGGACAGAAATGAAACATAAAAAACAATACTCAGTCATGGAACCCAAGTCCAGAATACTGTACATAAAGGGAAAAACCTGGGATCACTATACGGCTTCAGACCCGTACACTAGGGAAAATGGGGTTGTCTAGGTTGGCTTCCTCTTTGACATTCTGTATGCCCAAATTGCTATGGGGAGTTATTCAGACCATGTGCCCCCTGTTTCATCCATCATTTTACTTAGTATTCAGATGAAGGTTTTGTTGGTTGTCTCAGCTTGTCCATTCCCTTGAGGATAGTATGGAGTAGACTTGTGATGCTTGATTTGGTAGCCGTCTAGCAACCTTTCCACATGGCGATTTACGAAGGGGGTTTCATTGTCAGACAACATCACCTTGGGTATGCCAAACCTACAGATGATGTTTTCCCTGATGAAGTTGGCCACTCTAGCTCCGTCTGCTTTCCTCATTGGTATAGCCTCTACCCACTTGGTGTTAACTTCAGTTGCTGTAAGTATCCATCTGTAGCCTTTGGATTGCTGCACTATAGGACCTACCAAATCAAATTCCCAAGTATGAAATGGGTAGGGGGTCTTGATGTCGTGCAGTTCAACTGCCGATACATGTATCAAGTTCCCAAACTTTTGACAGGACTGGTATCTTCTTACAAAGTTTTTTGCGTCTTCCTCCATTGTCGGCTAATAGTAGCCGAGATGGATAAGGTATCCATATAGTCACTGTCTTTCTTGATGCTTTACCTTATGAGCTTCCTTCAGCACTTCATTTGCCTCATATTTTGATAAACAAGCCAAAGGTGCCCCTTCAAAGCTCCTTCAGTACAGCTTGCTTTAGTCAAGGAAGAAGCAGAGGGCTAGTCAAGGAAGAAGCGGAGGGCCCCCCTCTTAACTCTGATTGCATCGGCTTTGTTTTCAAGTAGTGTGCCGTTTCCAAGATAGTCAATATATGGCTGTCTCCATTCTTCACTGCTGAAGAAATGGGCTTCTTCTTATTTAGGATGGGATTAACATTTTGCATATTGCCTCTGGAACTAAGTGCTTTCCTTTTCCATCTCTAGCCAATAATACCCTTGCCTCTGCATCCGTTAGTATAGATTGATATCTCCATCTCTACAGGACTTAGCATAGATCTGCTTAAGTCTATAAGTTTCTTCTTGTTTACCGACACACCTTGCCAATAGGTTATTGGGACCGCGTGTAGCGATCCTGGTTTCGATCCTTCTTTCATGTTTTGTCACTTCGACTGGGCCGGTCGGGGGTCGAGTTGCCCGATCAACTCGTGGGGGTCCACGGGGCAGCGCTTCTTGGCGGGTCCAAGGGCAATGCCCTGGCGGAGGTCGAGCTGTCCGATCAGCTCATGGGGGTCCAGCGGGCAGCGCCCCTTGGAGGGTCCTAGGGCAGTGCCCCCAAAACAAAAATGCAAAATGCATTTGAAGTTGCTTGTCTGCTCAAGCGGCCGTTTATGCACTCGAGCGGAGAATGTTTGATTTCAGAAGTTTGATCTGTCTGCAAAAGTAGTGGGTTAGTGTATTTGACGCTCGAGCGGGACATTTCATACTCGAGCAAACCATGTTATATCAATTCATGAATCTGATATTTCATATCACTTTTTTAGTCCTCTCTCTCTCTCTAAAACTCTCCAAAATTCCAAATCGGGAGCTTCTCTCTCTAGAAGTCATCTTCTCTCTTTGATTTCTCTAAATCCATTGGGATTTAGACCTAAGTTCTTCACCAAAGTTGGTTATCATCTCGAGGGCTTCGTTGTGTACGGTGAAGATCGAGTTTTGACACCGTTGATTTTGGGGGTTTCATCTCATTTCTTCTTCAAAACTTGAGGTAGGGATTTTCTTAGAGTTATATATATATGTTTTTGCAAGATCTAGATGATTTTTGAAATCAGCCTTTGATTAGCTTTGAGAAATTGATTGTTGATTTCAAGAAGATGAGTGATTTTGAAAGAGGGTTTAATTTCTTTTCCTTTTAAAATAGAAATTGAAGGTTTTGAACTATATTGATTGAAGAAAGATGATTTTGGGAATATTCTTCTAAATATTTTGGAGATGAATGGTTTTGGTGAGAAAACCTAGAAATTGGGTCTTTTCTTTGAAAGATGTTGAAAATCCTTGGAAGATGTTGTCATATTTATTTTGCGTACCAAAATAAATAGATGTTTTGAAATTTGTTTATTTATATATAAATGACGAATTTTGTCAAAAAAATGAGAAATGTTGTTTATTTTGGAAATTGTTGTCAAAATGTTGATTTAGTCTTGAATTGACTAAATTGTTGAGATTGCTCGAAATGTGGGAATTACGTTATTCTCTAGAATGAATTGGATATGAAAGTATATATATATATAAGAGGAAACATCACTAAACATTTTAAATTAAAACTTACGATAAAACTTAAAACTTAAAATAAAACAAACATAAATTAAAACTTACTAACACATATCTAAATTAAAACTTACAATTGTTTACTGGGATGAAGAAAACAGTTCTTCAAAATACATAACTTGAAAATGAATTTAAAAATACCAAGTTACAGAGATAGCTATTTTTCTTGAGAATGAGCACTCAAATTTTTCTAACTCTACCTTATTCTTGACTGAAGAGGCTCTTTTATAGACATAAGGGGTTTACTATGAGCCTTGTGAGGGAATCTGACTGAAAGAGGCACATGGGAGCCAGCTGCAACTTTCGGTGTGTGACAAAAAGTGATGGCTGCCTTTTACTGTTCTGAATTTGTCGGTTGGATGCATTATGATGAATGATGAATAGTACTGTTGACTTTTTGATGAATAGTGAACAGTAAATTTGGCTTTTTTCATTATTCATTGGAGGCATGTGACTAGGGGAATCAATATAGATATATATATATATATCAGCAGTTTTTCTCAAAAGAAGAGTATTGATTGAAGCTGATAATTATAGCTATATAGAATCCAATGACTGAATTAAGCATATGGGTTCTGAGCATCTTGGAACTGGGGCCCATAAGGATCCTGGTTAGTTAAACCGGAAGAAGAGTGTGCACCATTTGAACCTTCTTCTGAATCGTTTTCATCAGATTGTGACTTGGCTTGGGCCATAAGTAGATGGGCTATCTGCAGAAGCTCATCTTTGGATGACTAGGATTTGACCTTGGGCTTAGCCTGAGATGATGATGATTTTACTTTGGATTTGGATTGATCAGACGTGGGCTTTGCTGACTTGGGCTTGGAAAAACTAGAAGTTGGGCTTCCAAGGTTGACTGGAGAAAGTTGGCTTCCTTGTGTTATTGATGCAGTTGGGTTCTGCTGAGCTTTAATCATGGCAGGAGTAGGAGCATGGAGGTTGACTGGAAACTCAGTTTGAACTTGTTCAATGATGCGTGGAATTTTGAAATTATCCCACCATTTAACAGAGTGTCGGCGAAAGATTAAATCATCAGAAATATCATATTGCCATTTAAATATCCACAGGACTTTGTATTTGGATATAAAAATGAGTAGTGGAGGAAATTTCCTTTGTTGTGGACTGAATGAGAAAATAGTAGAAAAATAATTAACTTGTTCAATCATAATGGAGGGGAAGATATCATTAATAGCACCATATTGAGTCCACCAGCGACGAAACCAAGTGGGGAATTCTGACTTGAATTTATGATCAAATTGGAGGAACCAAGAGTGACTGTTTGACTCATTTTGATACAGGAGAACTTTGAACCAGACATCAATATAATCATAATAACTATATTGTATTGTATGACCAGGTAAATCACGGCGTTGGAAAGGACGAACCCATTCATTCAGAGAGACAATATTGTGAATGTACAATGAATGGTACACAATTTTACTAGTGGAAGTCCAATCATAAATGGGTTTAATAACGATGGACTGATGATTAAACAGGATGTCTTTGTAATAGTTAACTGACTTTTCTGGATGAAGAGGAACCAAATGCCATCCAGGAGGAAAATATGATTTGACTAGGTCAAGAACAGTCTGATTATTTTTGTGACTGGTTTCTTTGAAAAAGAGATCAGTGGTATGAGATTGAACATAATCAGAACGAGCAGATTTAATAGGGTTAGGAGGGTAAGGCGTAACTGACTGAGATGAAGACGCAAATGGATCAGTGGCTAATGCAGAGGTATAACTAGGTTTAGGAATATTACCAAGGCCTTGGTAACGGTTGACTAATTTAGCAGGATGGTATCTGCTGACTAGGTCCAAAGGAGGAACTGGTTGACTAGAAGGAACAAGAGCCTTGCTAGAAGGTCTCAAGGGTCTCTGGGCAGACATCTGTGAATAAAATAGGTAGACTGAAATTAGCATCCACTGAGGTCGAGCTTGCTTAAATGATAATCAGCACAGTTAATGTAGTGAGCAAGTGAATGACGAAGACTATGAATTGTATGAAAACGAATAAATTGAGCACGTTTAGTGGATTTTTTAGCTAACTTGAGGCAAGCAATATGGTGAGCAGTTTGGTGAATGAGTAATCGGTAATGGGTGACATGTAATTTATGGTAGGAAATAAAAGGAGTTGCCATCCTCTATCTCCCCTGTAAAAATTCTCGGGTAAGAAAGTCAAGAATAGAATTTTGACTACCAGGTATGTATTCAATATCAAAATAAAAAATACTTAAAATAGATTGCCAACGGGCAAAAATTTGCTTACTAGCAAGATTTTGAACATCTTTTTCTAAAACATATTTAGCAGATTTGCAATCAACACGAAGAAAAAAATTTTGATTTAAGATATCATCTTGAAATTTACTAATACATAAAGCAGTAGATAAAATTTCTTGTTTAATAGTACTATAATTTTTCTGTGCTTTATTCCAGCCACCAGAATGGAAACGAACAATTTGTTCAGATGACTGAGGGGTGAGTTTCTGAAGCAAGATACCACCATAACCAATATCAGAAGCATCAGTTTGAATAATTTTGAAGGATTGTTCAGTAGGAATACCAAGACAAGGCAAAGTCTTGACATCTTTTTTGACTTGTTGAACTATAGAAGTATGGAGAGAAGACCAAGGAGGAGGATTATCTTTTAACCGATCAAAGAGGGGTTAACAAGTTTTGAGAAGGTCTTTATAGAATTCAGCAATATAATTTAAGGAACCTAAAAAGCGTTGTAACTGATTTTTATCTAAGATTTCATCAAGAAATTTAGTGGCAAATTCAATAGACCGACTAATGGAAAGAATTGTACCATGGTAAATATCATACCCTAAGAAGAGGATTTTAGTTTGAAAAAGTTTAATCTTAGGGGCAGAGATAACTAGACCATTGTATTTAATGAGGTGGAAAAAAGCATTAAGATGTTTCCAATGTTCAGATATAGACTTTGAGAAAATAAGGATATCATCTATGTAAACAATAGAAAAATGACTAAAAGGATTGAAAATTTCATTCATAATATTTTGAAATTCACTAGGAGCATTTTTTAATCCAAAGGGCATAACATTCCATTCGTAATGGCCAAAAGGAGTAGTAAAAGCAGTTTTATAACGATCATTAGGATGAATTTAGATTTGCCAAAATCCACTTTTTAAATCAAATTCACTAAAAATGACGGCTTGATTAAGTCGTTTAATTAAATCTTTTTTATTAGGGATGGGATAACGAATCCATTCTAAAATTTTATTTAATGATTTATAATTAATGACAAGACGAGGGGCTCCTCTTTCTAGTTCAGCATTTTTGTTAACATAAAAAGCAGGGCAAGACCAAGGTGACTTACTATGACTGATAATTTTATTTTTTAATAGTTCATTAATTTCTTGTTTGCACATTTCGACTAAATCATGGTTCATTTGAATAGGTCTAGATTTAGTAGGTATTTGTTTTTCATTAAAATTTTTAATATATGGGAGTGTAACTACATGTTTTTTCCTATGCCAAAAAGCACTGGGTAAAGTAGAACAAACAATATTTTCTAATTGAGTTTTAAAATGATCAATTTTAGAGATTAGAACAGGATCAATTAATTGAGTTTCAATTCTCTTATAGTTTACTTCTTCTTTAAGAAATTTAAGGTGTTTAGTTAATCGATTGATTGTTTGAGAAATAGAACAATCTTTTAGTTGATGTAATTCTTTGACCTCATGAGGTGACAAAAATTTAAAAGTAATTATATGACCAAAAGCTTGTGTAGTGATTCCTTGATTAGTTGTAGTAAAGGGATATAATAGGAAAATAAAAGGGGTATCTAAAATAACTTTATCAGTTAAATTTCTAACTAAAACAAAGGATGTTTTAAAACAAACATTATCTTGACAAATATGTACTTTGGGTAATTTATATTTGATATGCATTTGACTTCCATTGGCAGAACTTAATTGTTCAGTAGTTTTGTGGTAATATTTGGTTAGAATTAATCCTTCTTGAATACAATTTAAATCTGCACTAGTATCGATTAAGGCAATAACTTTTTTTTCAAAATCATTAATAACTAATTTGATTTTTGAATGCCATTTTTGAATATTAATTGATGAATTATATTTAAACGTTTACTATCTTGATCACTATTGTGTGCAGTAGTTTGATTATCAAAGAGGACCTTATTAAGATCAGTTTCAGATCAATCCTCATGTTCAAAACCAGATTTATGTGATTGTTGAAAATCATCAAGGCTTTTATTGATTTTTAATATGACAATTTCGTCTTCCAAAGCTTTATCTTGAGTTTTTAATTCTTGGATGGTGAATTTGATTTGATTAATCTCATTTTGTAAGTCTTGTAAAGTAACTTCTTTATGTTTTTCTTTTTTGAATCGATCCAAAGTTTTGTTTAAACTAATAATTGGTTTATCATGTTTAGGTTTCTTTTCTTTATTTGTTAATAAGGATTTTAACTTATTAGTATATTGTCTTTTTAATTCAGGGTTTTCTAATTTAGCAATTAATTCAATGAGAGTAGTTTCTTCTTGTTGAGATTTACTTAGGACATTAATTGTTTTACAGCAAGTATCATTACAGCCTAATTCAATATCATTATCTGTATTATTAGTAGGAGAATAATAAGTATAAGTGCTACTAGAGGTAATATCATTGTCAGATGAGGTATTAGATTGGTTAGGGGATTGATTTAATTTAAATATATCAAATACTTGTTGTTGATTTTCCTCAGTAATTTGTAATTGATTAAGTTTAGTTTTAAGTTTGTCTTTCACCTTACATTTATTAGAATAATGACCATTTTTACCACAGTTGTAACAAGTAACATCAGGAGTGGGTTTTGACCCTTTTTTAGATTTTTTAGAATATTTCTTTTTGGGGTTAGTATAATATTTATCTGATAATTTAAAAGGGTAATATTTCTTTTTTCCCTTATGGGAATATTTGGAGGAAGATTTTTTATTTTGATTTTTACTAAGTTTTCTTCGTGAAGGAGCGACGGGAGGTAAATCATATTGTTCACAGAAATTTCCTAATTCATATTTGGCTTTGTGTTTATCTTTAGCAGCTTTTTGACCAAGTTTTAAATCAATACACATTTTTAAGCCTTCTTTTTTAATAGTGCTAATAATATCACCATAGGTTAAATTATCATATTCTATAATACCAGAGGGTTGACTAAGAACATCTCTAATCTTATGGGCAAAAAGACTAGGTAATCCATTAATAATTTTTTCTTTCCAAAATGACATGGTGCAATCATCTCTAAGCATAACTAGCAAAGTGAAAACATCTTTATACTATCGAAAATCACTTAAAGTAGGACAGATTAAATTGCTTAATTGATCATGAATACAAGAATAAATATTAGTAGGTGTTCCAATAAAATGTTTGACTATGGTATATGTTAAAGTATTAATACCATCAAGTATAGTGAAACCTATTTCTTCATCAAAAATGGGAAAACCTTCATCATTCATTTGAACAGCATATTGGATGGATTCTCGTTGATCAGAAGTGAGATATTTATCCCACCAAGCTTTGAGAGTACCAGTAAATCCAGTAATGATTAAGAGGACGATTTCGGGTTGAGTATAATTAGGATAATTATTAAGATAACTATTAAAGACCATAGACAAATGATACCATAGACAAATGATTGAGTTTTAGGAGTATTTGGTGTTCACTAAGACCATCAATATTCCATTCATATAATTTTTTAGCCGAAACAGAAAATTGATTACTAATATTTGTTTCTTCAAATTGGAGATCAGGAGGTGTAGGTTTAGTATACCAATTTTTGGTGAGAGTGGTAGGGTTAACTTTTGTAGCTTTAGAATAGGTGATTTTATTAAGATGAAAAGGTTGAAATTATTGTGCTAGATGATTAATTTCATTATCACTGGATGTGTCAGACTGAATAGGAAATTCTAATGGAGGCTGTTGTGTTAAGACAGTAATGCCCTTAGTGGTAGAAGTAGATGTTTCTTTACTAGTGGATGTACA
The DNA here is from genome assembly GCA_036172215.1 of Camellia granthamiana. NCBI lineage: Eukaryota > Viridiplantae > Streptophyta > Magnoliopsida > Ericales > Theaceae > Camellia > Camellia granthamiana. The sequence goes on along the minus strand of JAXFYN010000323.1, from coordinate 114,198 downwards.
TAATTGACTAAATATTTTTTCAATAGCATCAACAGTGGTATGGTCCTGAGTATTTAAGCTTAATCGTTTTCTATTACTAGGAAGATGAATAAGAGGTCTATCTAAAGGTTTACTAACAGAAGTATGACTAGCTAAATATTCGTCAAAAGAATTTTCAATCTTATCAAGTTGTTTGCCAGTAGTTTTTAAACATTGATTTGTATAGTTATTTTGTTCAATTACTTTTTTAACTTCAGAGGATTCATCACCAGGGAGTTTGAATGGAGAAGCTGGGACAACAGTGCCTTTATGTTCAATAAGTATTTTCTCTAAAGTAGGATGACTAGCGGAGACAACAGTATTGGAAGAAGTTTTCTATTTAGTTTTTGTAATTATATTTATGTTTTGGTAGTAATTTTCTAAATAATCAAAGAATTTAATTTCAATATTATGTTCTATCATAAATTTATACCAGATTTTGGAAATTTTAGATTGTTGTGTTGTATCATAAGTATTTCTGTAATTTTGTCGCTTCAACTTATTTGCATTAGATTTAAATTCAGCATGAAGCCTATTAAGATTTAGAGTAAAATGTTTACTAAGAGTTAATAATTGTGGATTAATAGGAGGAACAACTTCGAAATCTGTTTGAGTAGGTGAATCTTGAGAAACAGTATCTTCTTCTTGAAGATGTGTGTGGGTAGAGTAAACGGGTTTACTAATTTGAGAGGTAGAGGAATTATCTATTCCTTTCATTTTACTATGATGAGATTGGGAGGTGGATTCATTAAGGTGAAGTTTTCTGTCTTTTCTAGTGAATAAAGGGGTATTAAAAATTTCATCATCATCAGTTTCTGTAGGTAAACTAGATGTACTATGTCTAGTAGATTGACTGTAAGTTCTATTAAATCTAATATGGACAGATCCATCAGTAAATTGTTGAATATGTTGAATATCTTGACTATCAGAAGAATGTTGATTTTGGAAATAATTTTCATTGACAGTAACCTAATCATCAGGAAGATTGATATCTTTCCATTGAATCATTTTTGGAACAGCAATATTGGTTGCAGTGGTACTTCCTTGAATTAATAAAGTTTTATCCTTTGGACTTTTGTTTAAAACTTGAACGTTTAAATTCGTTTTAATACATTTATAATAGATTCTAATGTTATGTACACTTTCTAACATATTAGTAAATTCTCCAAATAGTTGAATATTCAATGTTAAAGTTTTTAATATGTGAAGATCACGTAAAATTAATGTAAAATCAGGAAAACAATTAAAATGGACAGGACCTTTATGGAGGCCAGATTCCATCATACCCATTACACTAGCATTATAATTAATAAATCGAGCATCTCTTAAACATAATAAAATAGAAGTATTTTTACCTTGTTGAGTTAATGGATTTATTCCTACTTGGATTAATCCTAAATGAATAAAATTATGACCAGCTTTGAGATGTTTTTCAGATAGCATCTTTAGTTAATAATTGATAGGTTTCTCGTGATTTACTTAAAGCATAAACTTGTTCAACAGTTTTGACATGTAAATCAGCGTTAAAAGTAGACTATAAAAAACTAGTTTTATAAATTTCTTTAGTTTTTACTTTAGGGATATTCCAACCTAAATCAATTTTAACATCTTGATATTCATGTTCTTCTTCATTTAATACCAACTCTGAACTAGGTATAGGAGCAAGAGTTGATCTGGAGCTAACTGAAGAATTACTTCTGAATAATCGACTCATTATGATTTTATAAAATTAAACCCAATTCCAAAATTCAATTATAACTTATCATGTTTCCTCATACGGTGTGTTCACTCATACCCTTTCCGGGAACCCCTATATCCTACAACTGCCTATATATATATATATATTCATCTTGTGGAATTGTGTTGAAAAGAGGATTGGGAATTTTGATCACAATGGTATATTGTATGGAACAATTGAATATGGAAGTAATGTTACACTGCATTATTAAGCATACATTGGCATTTCAATTCATTGGACTATGTTAAGCTTTGGAAATTTGCATTGAGAAAAGAATGTTGGGAAATGGGTTTTCATGAAATGGTTTTGGGGTAAATACGGTGGTAAGTCTTGATAGGTGGTGTAGATGAAATTGTTTAAGTTGGCCTGAGTGTCCTTGGTGAAAGACCAGAAAGTCGCGCGGACAAGTGTCGAGCCTTCCGGTTAATACCGGTAAAAATGACAATTGGTAGTACTCGTATAGTCTACTTGCAGGCACCGACCTAGGGATTACCAGAGTTGTATTTACTGCCCCTTTTAATTAAATTGATAAATTTTGACCAGTTGAAGTTGCATAACATCATTGATCATGATGGTTTTCAAAAGATAAGGATGTGTTTTATTTTCAAAAAAGCATGGCATGGCATGTGCATTCATCTCTTGAGACTTGTATAAAATGTATATACTTTGTTAAGGATTTCCTACTGGGCTTTATGCTCACCCTACCAGATTTTTGTACAGGAAAAGACGTGATGAATTCACCTAATTGAGGGCGTGGAAATGTGTGTGTTGAGAGTACTAAAGTTCTCATTTGCTGTGATCCTATTTGTAAGCCAAGGGCTATGTATGTGTGGGTTTGAATAACCATTTTGTGTACCGGGCTTAAGCCTTGGAAGATTGTAAACCCTTGGGGGTGCTTATTTGGTTATTTATTTATTGTTGAATCAATGTAATATCGCATGAGGAACTATTATTATTATGTAATGCAAATATGGGAAGTTATATTTGGTTTTTCTTTAAGAGAGCCATGATTGTCGCAATATCATTTGGGCTAGAAATTTGGGGCGTTCCACCACGGAAGTATAACTCTCCTATGAGGAGCAGGAATGATGCAAGTTCTGCTGGTCTGATTGTTCCTTAACCTGTTTTCAGCTGTTGGATTATATCTGTTTTCCATCCCTCAGCGTCTTGCTCTGTATGTCTTTCGGTTAACACTGCTGGTGTTGTTCTTTTCTCGATGACGATGGCTATACTATCATCTGGTATGTCCACTTTTTCCCCCAGTATAGCCAAGGCATTGGGAAAACGGTTGTGTGTTTGAGGGGTATGTTAGATTTGGACATCATCAAACTAAGTGAGCAACTTCTGAACGATGGTGCGATATGGGGCCAGAAGAGGTTCCTTCAAGGCGAAATCACCCAGTGTTTGCTTGACGACTAGCTTGGAGTCACCCCAAAATTTTCAACTTGTAGAGGCCTTTCTTTTGGGCAGCAATCAAACTTAGTATTAACGCCTCATATTCGGCCTCGTTATTTGAACATTCAAAGTCAAGCTTGTATGACAAATGGAAATTCTCCCCCTCGTGACTAGTGAGTGTTATGCTAGCTCCACCTTTGCAACTCCAAAGGCTCCACTGAATTTTAAGTCCCAATAAATCTCCAAAGTAGTTGTTGAGACATGGACCTCACCGGGTAGGGATACCTCAGCAGGTTCATGTTTACCAGATAAGAACTGTGCTAGCAAGTCTGCAAGTGTTTGACTCATAATAGCCTTGGGCGTGATACAAGTGATGTCATATTTTGGTAGAGCCAAAAACCATTTTGCCATTCTTCCAGTCAGAGCAGGCTTGCTCAGTAATTAGCAGACTGGATCACTCCTGGTCACAACCTGGATCAGGTGTGCCAAAAAATAATGGCGTAACTTTTGTGCTGTAAAGATTAAGGCCAAACAATGCCTCTCAATTGGGTATACCGTGATTCGACACCATTGATTTTGCGGCTGATGTAATAGACTGGCCTCTCAACACCATCTATCTTAGACAAGTAAAGCTCCAATAGACCGAGGTGTAGAAGTAAGGTGCAATAGCATAGGCTTTTCAAGTTGTGAGGTAATCATTGTAAGTGGCGAGGTGTAGCTCGACTTTTCGTGCTCCTTTTGAATATGACTAGCCCTACAGTTCAGACTCATGTGGTTCTGAATCTGATTCCACAAGTGTATTGTGAAATAGATAAATACTAAAGAGTACAAATCTGGAAAATCTTTTGAAAAATCGATTTTGAATCAAAAATGCCAAAAATGCCAAAAATGGACTGCCTTACCAGATACAGAGTTGCCACCTAAACAGTTTTGAAAAATTTAGGAAACCCATGAATCGTGCCAAAGGCCACATGTCCGTCATCACCAAGATTGTCTCAGCTCAGGAACTCAGGTACGAAAAGGGAAGGTCATGAATTAATCACCCCACTCGCCCGATCAAAAATCGGCATCTACTAATCATGATGTGAATCTTATTTATATTATATGCTCTTGTTCTAGTTATTAGGCTAACATTATTATGTGATGCGCACACAAATGTAGACTAATTTGCAAAAATTGGAACACTTTGATTCATGTTTGTTTGAAAATTGTTTTGAATATGTATCACTTGAAAAAGTGATCTCATATGTACATTACTCAAATTATTCCAATTCAAGCAATTAGCCTTCATCCACAAGTATTCAAGAGTTATAACACTTAAGCACTTAGCCTCATGGCAAGCATACTAGACATGGAAACAATCTCACTTATGCAATATGCTAAAGCAAATAAAAGCTCACCTAGTACTCCGAGGTGAGCCAAAATAAACAAAAGAGTCAGAAAACATTCATGCTCCTAACTAATGAAACATAACTAATGCAACACATGCAATGATGCAACTAATAGGCTTGACTACTAATTATGATATGTGAATCAATTTGATAGCATGCATTTTAAGCACGTATTCAATGAAGTAATAAACGACAATGCTTTGTTAGAACGATGAACCGAGCCTCGATTCATGCAAGACAAATGGATGCAAATCATGGAATATGCTAAAAGAAACATGATGTTCTATTCTATCCATCATAAGCAAGTAAATAAAAGGGAGAAAGACATGGGGTTGGAAGACATACACATTATTACAATTTGCCCTCGCGCAAGAGGGTTCGAGTAAATGGACTAGCTAATTAATTACCTAATTAACTAACTATTACAAACCCAAATGAAATAAATTAACTACACTAGCTAATTAATTAATTATTAAGACAACAAATTAAATAACTGCTCTAGCTAATTAAATAATTTACAATACAAAACTAACTAGCTATTCTAACTAATTAGTTACAAATCCGCTACTCCAAGCACAACACACGAATATTACAACATCATTTCACGAATCCCGAGGATCGAGGGATGGCTCATGCATGAATGTACATTTCCACCCGATAATGCTCTCCGTTTTGCTACCGGACTGCCTCTGTTGCACAGCTAGAAAATTGCACTATTTTTCCACCTCAGCCTCTGCTCTGCTCTACTCTACGGGAAAAAAGACATTGCCTAGCTGAAAAAGTGGCTGATAACCTAGAAGTAGTGGCCGGCAAGCCACTAATAGTGGGTTGCCATCCAGTAAAAGTGGCCTACTGGCCACTGATGTTGGTTCTTTCCTGCAGCAACAAAGGTCAAACAGAGCACAAAACAGAGTATTTTCAGGTGATGTTTGTCCACCTTGCCTCTCCTTATCAGCAAACAGGTCAAAGGAGGGGTAGGCTTGATTCGCAAGCCATCAGTCAACGCAATTTCACTGTGTAATGACTTATGAATCAAAGGACACAATTTCAATAAATGGTAAGGAAAGACCAACAAAACCTCCTCCCTATCATGGATTGATCAAGGGAAGTGGTTGACCTTGGAAACTTGAACCATTTCATCACTAGCAAGTATGAAATGACACAAGTTTCCATGTGTTCAATTAATCTCCGATTGAACACTAAACTGCTTTATTATCTTGCATCACTTTTAGTCCCAATTTTAATTACCTCTTTTAATTACCTTTCCATTCCTTAATTTATTTAGTCCAAAAATGAAGATTAAGTCCTCTAATGGAAAGAAGTGTCAAACAAAGAGTTGTTTTAGGTATGAGAGAGATGTCATGCCATTGGTAATGAACCTCCGAAGAGATTAAACCATTAAGCACAACGACCTCAATCTCAAGCTTAAACAAACAATCAATTTGAAACGACTCTCAAAGCAACAAAAAGCCAAGAAAGAAGGGACGGTGCAGAGGTGATTAGTGGTGAACACACGTATGGAAAGCAAGAAATAAATGCTATCAACTCAAATAGGTTGGTGACTAAGGCCTAAACCACCAATCCTATGAGGATAATTACACTACAAGCATACTATACAAAGCACAAATAAAACTAACACATAAAAATAGTCCTAAATTAAGCTAAAATAGTGCTGGAAGTAAGCTAAAATAATGGAGAATTTAAGCTAGTAAACAAGCCAAAGGAGGGGTGGCTAACCCCTCCATTTTTGGGACATCAAAACCATATTTTTAGCCGCTGAAAGCCTCTAAAAATTAGTGGTAAAAAGTGCAAAAAAAAATTGAGAAAAGAATGGGAAACACAAGGGTAAAAGCTTAGAGAACAAGGTTCAAAGAAGGGTGGTTAACCCCTCCACCTTTGGTAGCTTTAAACCACAAGTTTCTACCCATAAAAACAGTGTAAAAACAGTTCAAAATCAGCAAGAAAATATAGAAAACAAGTAGTGTAAAGATGCTCAAAATTATACCTCTTGAAACAAGGCGACTTTTTTGTTAACAAACTCACAAGTTCTCACTTTCAAGTGATGAAATTTGGACTCAATAATCTCAACAAGGAGAGCTCCAATATTGGTTTAGGAAGTGTCTAGGTAAGGTGTGTGTCTTGCAAGATAGAGATAGAGAGAGAATTTCAAGTTTTGATCCTTAAGGAATTTTTTGTAACCTAAAAACAAGAGGGTTAGCCTTGTATTTATAGAAAAACAACCTCTTAGGTTGGAAATAACTATATAGGAACAGTTGGAAAAAATATCTGGTTTCTGACACAAGTGGCCGGCAGGCCACTAAAAGTGGGTTGTCGACCACTATTTGTGGGCGGCATGCCACTAGTGGCCGGCCGGACAAAAATCTGCTTCTAGGCCCGACTTCAAATGGGCATATCTCCTTTATCCGGACTTGGTTTTAGGTCATTCTTGAGACTAAATTGAAGCCCTGGAAGTCTACCTTTCAATGGAGGTAGACTCACATCTAAATTCTAAGTGTGCAAAGGGATATGCCTATTTTAGTGAAGGCTGCTCATTTCTGTCCTAACGGATCGATGCCCAACTTCTTCCCCAACTAGTTTTCTTCCCTTCCCTCCTATTTTCTTCAACTCCAAACCTTTCAATAAGTTGTTTTAAAGATTTTTGAAAGAGTTCACCTCCCTTTCATTTTATTTCCACTTTGTCCTTGCTCGGTTTACCGAAAAGTGCATTATTTTTAAACGAAATGCGAGCCTTGGAACATCGTAGAAACATTTGAAAAAATATTTTGAAAAAAAGGGTTTTAAGGTCTAAAATGGGCTATAAGGTTGAGATTTAGAAGCTCTTCTTACTGAAGAAATCGAACATTTGTACAACATAACTTTTATAATCGAGTGATCAATTCGAGGCGCCCAAGTTTTAAGGGCGGTCAAAAATGGGATGCCTACAGTTGCCCCTCTTTGACAGAGCTTGAAGTCATGAAATGACGTAAGTGAATGTTAAAGCCCAGAGACAACCCATTTTGACAAGGCCGTAAGACTTGGGCAAATAAACAAAAATGCAGATGTAGTTGGTTGAACTCGAGAGTTGCCTATGTATCCCTTTGTAAGGAATCAAACCAGCGTAGTTCAGGGGCATGATACAAATGATACGCAATTGTAATGAAATCACGCAAATGATATACAATGTAACGAAATCATCAAACCACAAGCAATGCAAAACACACAAATACCATAAAGGAATGGAGATGCAAATCAAACTACGTTTTATATAGAAAAGAAGTGAGCACAGCTAAACGATGTCTAACACAGGCTAAGTGCCTATATCCTCAATATTGGCCTCAGCGCAACATGGATGCTTACACATAACAGAACCATGTTTTAACGTGAAAGGGGTGCAAGCACATGCAAACCTATGTTTTTCGTAGAAAGAGAAAGAGTCCAAGTAATTGAGTGGTATGATATAAGTGAGGAATGATCTGTAGGGGAAAAATAATGATCCTAAATGCTGAATGCAACAAGACAAAGTACGATGCATTGGATGCAATAGATGCAGTGAATAAGGGGCGCAAGCCGAACCACATCTTACCTAGAAAATGTATGGACACAAACAAACTACGTCTAACACAGAAAAGGTGTCGACACCCTCAATACTGGCCTCAGCGCAGCATGAGTACTTACACATGACAGAACCATGTTTCAATGAGAGAAAGGTATGAGCACATGCCAAACTAAGCTTAACATGGAAAGGATGCAGGTAATAAAACGGTATAATGTAATGGATGTAACGGATAATGCAATAGATGAATGCGATAGATGCTATATGCAATGTAATAGAAGTAATAGATAATAAATGCGATATAGTAGCTAGGAAGTGAAAGTACCGTACAGGGACAATTGGCGACGACTCACCTTATGCTACTATGGATCTTTATTTTCTTCTTGGTTACGCTTCGAAACCACAGGTACTACTTTTCTCCCTGACTATGTTTGCAACTTTCCCTATTCTCCAATAGGGTGACAGACTAGGTTAGTTCAGTATCCAGAATTGAGGTGCATACAAGCTACCTCAACCTATGGGGCTTCCATACAGATTTCAAGCCGAGGATACACCCCTGGGTATTTAAACCAAGCTTTAGTCTCAGAAATCCAAAACCTTCGCATTTTAGGCCTCAACCATTCAAACTCTAGTTTCCACCGTCTTAGTTGATCTCTTAAGAACTCACTACAAACACAGTCAGGTGGCTATACCAAACCACCTAAAGCCGTTCGGGCATGACAAACACCAAAGGAATTACTCTTTTAGAGGATTTAAGGTCTCCTAGGCCCAGTGAGTGCACAAGACAGTGCAAGGGGAATGAACGCACAAGACAGTGCAAGGGGATTGAACGCACAAGACAGTGCAATGCAATGTGAATACACAAAACAGTGTTGTGTAGGTGCACAAGATAGTGCGGTACAGGGTAAATGCACAAGACAATGCGATGCAAGGTACACAAAACAGTGCGATACAGGGTGCACAAAATAGTGTGATACAAAGTGAATCCATAAAACAGTACGATCTCAAGGTGCACAAAACAGTGCGAATGAAGGTGAATGAATGCACAAAATAGTGCTATATGAGTGCATAAGACAGTGCGATGCAAGGTGCACAAAACAGTGCGATGTAGGGTGAATGCACAAAACAGTACTAAATGGGTGCACAAGATAGTGAGATGCAAGTTTGCACAAGACAGTGCGATATGGGTGAATGCGCAGGATAGCGCAATGCAAGTGCACAAGATAGTGCGAGTGAGGGTGCATAAGATAGTGCGATGTAGGGCTGCACAAGACAGTGTGATGTGAGTGGAATGCACAAAATAGATGCGAATGCAAAAGACAGTGCGATACGGGGTGCACAGGATAGTGGGATGCAAGTGCACAAGACAGTGCGACGTGGGTGCAATGTAAGTTAAATGCACAAAACAGTGCGATACAAGGTGAAATGCACAAGATAGTGCGATGCAAAGTGCACAAAACAGTGTTATACAAGGTAGAATGCACAAGATAGTGCAATACAAAGTGCACAGGACAACGCGATACAAAGATGAATGGTATGCAGAGGAAAATGAGCAGTACATAGAGTAGTGCATCATGTACCTTATGAAATGAGTGCAGGGCAACTTGCCACAACTCATTAAAATGTAACACAAAGAGAGGCAACTCGACAAAACTCTGTTAAGTGCAGAACAAAGTCAAGAGCAAGAGCAACCAATCACGCAATTCAACTCAACCATAGTGTATAAGTATGCAAGCATAATCCAAAGCACGTGTATTAATCAGAGGGAAGATGGCAATCCTAAGAGAGTTTTGAAATAGTCGAAGACAACTTTCGAAAACTGAATCACATCAAAATCAACATGGGGGGTAAACTACCCTAATCCAGGGGAAAGTGCTCGACAAATGGCTCTGAGCAGATTGAGAGAAAGGTTGGGTTCATGCCCCTTGTTCAATTGATGACTCGATCAGATGCACTAAAAATTGCCCCTAGTGTCCAGTCATTGGTCATCGATTGGGTTCATGCCCCTTGTTTAATTGATGACACGGTCAGATGTACTGAAAAGTGCTCCTAGTGTCCAATCACTGGCCACCTTTTCAACATTATGTAGGTATGTGTGATGGGGATCATCATATCCTGGAACAGTTGCCAACCAATCAAACATATGCTTCTCTTCTATTCGAGCATGTTGAGAACTTACTTTAGTTCCCTCCAAAGTAGTGATGGATTACTCACTAATGCGATGCTTATGAATGCGATGCCCCTTGTATGGGCACTCTCAGTTTGTTTATGAATTCCACACATGGACTTGTTTCAGAGCTTGGAGTGAACCTTTGGTTATGGAATTTAGGCAATGCCATTTTGTTGAACTTTGAGTGACAAATATGCTATGGTGACTCGATGAAGAGTGCTTTTGAGCGACAAACACATTATGTTGACTCGATGAATGCGCAGATTGTAGCTCGACTTTTTCGCTCCCCCTTTCGGAAGTTCGAATATAAGCCCTACAATTCGGACTCCTGTGGTTCTAAATCTAATCTCACAAGTGCAATGTGAAATTGATAAACACCAAAGAGTTAAAATCTGGCAAATCTTTTGGAAAATCGATTTTGAATCAAATTACCAAAAATGGACTGCTTTGCCAAATACAGAGTCGCTACCTAAATATTTTTGAAAAATTTAGGAAACCCATAACTCGTGCTAAAGGCCACGTATCTGTCATCAGCAAGATTGTTTCGGCTTGGGAACTTAAGTACGAGAGGGGAAGGTCATGAATACATTTGAGCACCCCTGCGCACAACACTTACACTGTTTTCCTTCTCCAGATCAACTCTGCTCTGCTTCAGAAGCACACTGCTGAATTTTTCACTGGTTGGCCAGAAGTGAGGGGTTGCCAGCCAACACTGAGGGGTTACCGGCCACTAAAGGCAAGTCCTTCCTTGCTGCAATAGAGGACAAAAAGAACAAGAATATGATATTCTCAAGCGTTGTCTGCACACTTTGCCTCTCCTTATCAGCAAACAGGTCAAAGGAGGGACAAAATTTGGTTCACAAACCATTAATCAAGAAATTTCATTGCATGATAGCTCATGGACCAAAGTGCAAGTTCAATAAATGCAACAAAACAAGACTCCAAAAACCACCTCCCTATCATGAATGATCAAGGGAAGTAGTTAACAATGAATCTTGAGCCGTTTTCATTACTAGTGAGTATGAAACAACTCAAGACTCAAGGGTTCAATTAATGTCCGATTGAACCCTACCAAATTGATTATCTTACACCATTTTAGTCCATTTAACTCCATTTTAATTACCAACCATCCTTTAATTCATTAACTCCAAGAATGAGTTAAAGTCCTCTAAGGGAGTGAAGTACCAAACCAAGAGTTAACTTAAGACATGAAAGAGATGTCATGCCGTTGATAATGAACCCTTGAAAGGGATTATACCATTAAGTAAGACAACCTCAATCTCATGCTTAAAAGAACAAGAGGTTTGAAACAACTCTCAAAGTAAAACAAAAGCCAAGAAATGGGGAGATTGCAAAGATTATTAGTGCTGAAAATAAGTGAGAAAATCACTAAAACATACAATCAACTTAAACAAGTGGTGTCTAGAGGCCTAAAACACTAAGCTTGTGAGGACAATTACACTAGAAGCATGCTATACAAAGCTCAAATGCAATTAATAACCAAAAACAGTCCTAAAACAGTCTAAAAATAGTCCTAAAACGTACTGGAATTAAGACAAAAATAGTTAGAATAATAAGCTAACACATAGAGCAAACTAGGCTAGCAAGCAAAACACAAGGAGGGGAGGCTAACCCCTCCAATTTTGGCCTTCAAAACATGATTTTAGCCACTGAAATGACTCTGAAAAACAGTTTTTAAAAGCTCAAAAAAAGATAATGCAAAGGTGGGAAACACAAGGGTAAAGGCCTTGAGAGCAAGATATAAAGAAGGGTGAATTGCCCCTCAACCTTATTAGCCTTAAAACCACAAGTTTCAGCCCAAAAATCAGTAGAAAAAATGGAAAACAAGTAGTGTAAAGATGGTACAAAAGCAAGGGAAGGTATACCTCTTGAAGAGGAATGAACCCTTCAGCCATAAACCAACAATTTCACACTCTCAAGTGCTTCAAGAGCTCAGATTCAAGCTCAAATAACGTCAGCAAGAAGCTCTCTAGGTTTGGTTTAGAGTGTTTGGGCTAAGGCTATGCAAGTTGCAAAAGAGAGAGAGAATTGTAGAGAGAGAGAGAGAGAGAAATTATAGAGAGAAAGAATTTTAACTCCCAAACTTTTCTAACCTTTAAAACAAGAAGAGAGGTCCTCTATATATAGAAAACAAGAGCCTCGGGTCGAAATATCTATATAGGGACAGGTGGAGCAATTTGGAAATAGCTGGCAACAGTTGGCACGAAAATATCTATTTTTTTTGCACCAGTGGCTGGCAGGCCACAAATGTGGTGGCCGGTTATCCACTATTTGTGGCCGGCACATCACTAGAGGGGTCAAGGGGGTCAAACCACTCAAAAAGGCCAAAATTACCAATGGCCGACAAGCCAGAAGTGCTGGCCGGCGGGCCACCAATGGTGGCTTGCCGTCCACAAAAGGGGGTACGCCGTCCACAAAAATCAGCTCTCCAGGCCTAACTTCAAACGGACATATCTCCCTCATCCGAACTCGGTTTTAGGTCATTCTTAAGTCTAAATTGAAGCCTCGGAAGTCTACTTTCTAATGGTGGTCACCTCACATCTAAATTATAAGTGTGCAAAGAGATATGCCTATTTTAGTGAAGGTTTCTCAGTTTTGTCTTAATCCAATTGATGCCTAACTTCTCCCTAACTAGTTTTCTTCCTTCCACTCTTATTTTCTTTAACTACAAACCTCTAAATGAGATGCTTAAAAATATTTTTCAAAGAGTTCACCTCTCTTTCATTTATTTCCACTTTGTCCTTACTCGATTTACCGAAAAGTGTAATTTTTAACAAAATACGAGCCTCGAAACATCATAGAAACATTTTCAAAAATATTTTGAAAGAGAGGGTTTTAAGGTCTAAAATAGTTTTGGTCCAAAATGGGGTGTAAGGTTGGGATTTAGAGCTCTTCTTGCTAAAGAAATCGAACATTTGCACAGCATACCTTTCATCATCAAGTGATCAATCAGTGGCGCCCAAGTCTTAAGGGCGGTCAAAAATGGAGTGTCTACAGCAGACTGAACAAATACTGGGCATGACACAACAAAACTCACAATTGACCCAAAAGAAGAAAAAGACTCAAGGTAACTGATTATTCATAGTGCCCCTAGTATTACTTATGCTCCCTTTGAAACTCAATTTCGATTCCTTTTTTTTCTCAAGTTAGAGATTCTACTGATAAGTTTAATTATTAAAAGTTTCTCTACTTGTTGATTCAAGCTAGTTCTTCCTTACCCAACGCAAGTATGATACACATAGCAGTCGGTGTAGCTCATGGATTGATGCGAAGTTGACGATGCAAATTGGGCAAGATGATTGGGCCGAGATGGATATGATGGATATGGTTGAGACTGAACTTTAGGATGAAGTTGCCTACGTATCCCAAAAATAGGAATCAGGTCAACGTAGTTAATGGCTAAGGTTTACGCGGGTGTTGACACTCTCCTTTTGTGCTCTAAATTTTGCCAAAGTCGCCCCTTTGGGGTTTTCAACCTTACGAGCTTTATTTATTTAATTTCTCATTTTTCATGCTCTAACTTTTTCCTAGGTCGGCTTTTTAGGTTTTTGGCCTAGCAAGCCTCTCAAGGATAGCGTTACAATACTTGTGGTGAATTTGATCAATAGTCATCCTTGCCCTAACACTGGAAACTAGCTTCACCTTGATTTGAGCTTAGCTCTCCATTCTTTTATCCATGCCTTCTTCCTTTCTTTTTGCTCTATTTTCAGAGTTGGCTCTTCTCGCAATGTGGTACCTTCTTGCATTGGCTTCCTCGAATTCAGACAGAAGTTCTCTTCCTCATAGTTGATTGAATTTCATTCCAATGGATGCCCTTGGCTTGATGGTTGACTTCGTTTACTTCTTTTCCTTTTTTTCTTTTCTTTTTCTTTTTTCCTTTCTTCTTCTTCTTCTTCTTCTTCTTCTTCTTCTTCTTCTTCCTTTCTTTTAGGTTTCTTTTATTCTTCTCTTTGAAATAATAAAAACACCAAGGGAGAAGTTCTATGATTTGTGAGGTCTGAAAGCCGCCTTGTACTTGTAGGTCTGAAAGCCACCTTTTGCTTGCCAAAATGATCGCCTAACGGTGAAGAGAATCCCTAGGACAATGTAGAATACCACGCACAATTCTGAACCTATCTTTGCAAGTTTTGAAAAAGAAATAGCTTAAAATTTTTGAAATCATGAATGACTCTGCGCTGATAAGTTAGAATTCACTCAAACCATTTGGGGGATCCTTCTCAATACTCGAGCTTATTAACAAAATCTCATTCAAAAAACAAATTTAAATCCTTTTTCTATTTGTAAAAGGTCACACATGCATCACTATAGGCACAATAAAATGATCAGAAACTTGACTCTCACTTTGTTTATAAAGATGAAGACCTGAGGATACACGAGAGCAACTCAAAGGAGAAGACTCAACTGACGCAACAACGCAAGAAAAGACAAAGAAAATAAAACTCACAACAACTATTTGCAGGACATAACTCAAAACAAAATAAGCATTTCTGAGACAAAAAGGCATTTTCCTTCCCCAAGTCCATTTGCAAAATTTCAAAAACAACATCAAGTAGCCCATGGGAAGGTCCAGACTTGCCTTCAATTCAACAATACTAACATCCACACCCAGAAGGATTGATTTCCAACTTTCAAATCAGGTCTCACATATTGAACCTCATAATTACGTTGTCCCCACACATCTTCTGGACTGAAACAATTGTTTTTTCACACCATGCCCCTAGTTCAAAAGGTCCTTTCCAAATGCTTTCGACAATTCCCCTAGCTCAGACTGAGGTTCATCATTCCAACCACCAGTGTTGGCATCTATAGAGAGTCCACTACTTCATCAAGCTTGAACTCACCAAGATTGAGTAAACTTTCCATCTCTTCAAAGATTTTGTTCCTTTTGCTCATATCAGAATCAGAAGATTTAGGAATGAACATAGTGGGTTTGGGCTCATTGGCGGGTATGCTGTGTTGGCTAGAGTAATGGTTGGTTGTTGGCAAGCTGTAGGTGGGTTATATGTTATGGAGTAGTAATCTATTGTAATCATGGAGAGGGTTATTGACAGCTTTGGGATTTTCAGGTGAGGTGATAACCTTATTGTCAATCAAGTCTTGAATTTCATGGTGAAAACGAAAGCATTGGTTAGTATGGTGATCGTACTATTGATGGAATGTGCAATATTAGGTAGAGTCGTGTTTCAGTGGGAGAGGATTAGGGAGAGGTCGAGGATTAAGCGGTTTGAGATACCCTTTCTCCATCAGTACCTTCAATGCTCAAGTTAGGCTCATATGGAGCTGGGCGAAGGTTTGTTTTTTCGAGCAGGGAGCACTGGTTTTGGAAATATTGGCAAATGGGTTGGCGGGTGTTGGTCGGGTATTCATGGGCTTGGGAATGGAATTAGGATGGGAGTTTCTGGTAAAGTATCCCTTGTCACAGCTTGCCCCCTGATTCAAAATGCTCTCATCCTGAGCGACAAAAGTGTCATCCACAGTCTTTGCAACAACTTCAAGCACTTGCTGCTTGTTTAACCCTTCAAAGTTTTAATAGCCCACTGAAGTTGTGCATAGGGATCAATACTTGTCTCGGCTTATTCTTGCCACTTGCTTCTGCTTGGCCAAGGGATTGGGTGGCTATATTGAAGCAAGGCCCATTTGTTGTTGATCTGTCATCACCCAGACTTGGGATGGTTTCGGGTTAGCCCTTTTCAATAACAGCTCACCCCAAGATTTGGGAGCTTTTTGACGGAATCGAAACCCTAAATGTTAAATCTGCCACCGTTCCTTGAAGGTCGTCAATGATTCTCAACATCTCAGCAGTAGTGGGTTCGGCCATTTGGCGCCCTCGATGTGTCCGAACCAGAGTGGGTGTATCCATCATACACAAATCAGTGCTTTCTGGAATGAACACCTCAGGCTTGAGTAAATGGGCCAGGGTGATGTATATGCTAGGGTGATGTATATGCTAGGGTTGAAGGTAGGAAGTAGTGTATAGATGAGGTTAAGGTGGGGAGAAAGTACTTGGTCATAGACATTGGGTTCTTGAGGTGGGGCTATCGACTGGTTGTCAATGAGATTTTGAACCTCCTAATGAAGACGGTAGCAACGATCGATACGATGACCTCGCTGTTGATGGTACACGCAGTATTTAGTGGGGTTATGTCTAGAAGGGAGTGGGTCAGGAAGTGGTTGGGGATCAAGGGGTTTGAGATACCCTCTTTCCATCAGGATTTTTAGTGCGCTAGTTAGGCTCATATGGAGGGAGGTAAAAGTTCTTCCTTGAGCTCGGGTTGGGCCGGCTGTTTGTGGGTTAGTATTGGCAAATGGATCGGCAGTTTTTGGATTAGTGGTAACGGTATTGACTTCAGTGGGTTTGGGAATAGTGCTACTACCAGCATTGTTACTCCCAGAAAAACTCTCCTTGTTGGTTCGTTTGTTCTGGGAATAATTCCTTTGTTGAATGCACTCTCAATATGAACCCCTAATTCATGCAAAGTTTTGAAAGTGAATTGTGGAGCGACTATTAACTTTTATAACATATCATGCTCAAGGTTCTGCACCACTATTCGCACTTGGTCCCTCTCAGAAGGTCGATCTGTCATTTATGATGCCTTTGCTCTCTACCTTACAACAAATTTCATAAAAGGTTCTTCAAGATTCTGGTGGGTTGCTTCAAGCTCTTGGGTGGTTATTTCAATTTGGGTATTGTAAGAATACTGATTGACAAATGCCTCAGCCAAATCTTCCCAGTTCTGCTTCACTTTATCCTCCAACTTGGCGTACCAAATGGCTGCTATACCCGACAAGGTTCTTCTATACGGAGAGAGTTTCTAAGGCTTAGTCAGGCCCATTGGTTTTAGGACGTCCAAGAAAATCCGGATATGTACCATAGAATCTCCAGACCCATCGAAACGGTTAATGTGTGGCATTTTGAATCTGTTTGGAAACCTTACGGCAACCTCCATGTACCCATCCTTAATGTCAGGAATGGAGTTAAGTCCCTGTGTCTTTTCAAATTATTTCTTAAGGTTAGCGATTTTTAACAAGGCTGGGTTGAGATCATTAATATCAGGGGGATAAAGCCCTCATTAGGCTGCACCAGGGGTCTGAAAACTCGAGCTTAAGCCTACCCTTCTCGAGGATCTGCGCCATGCAAATCTTCAACTGGCGGAGGTGGGTCAAAGTTCGGCTAGGGGCCCAGGACTGGATGTGTAGTAGATGCCTCAGATGGGCGTTGCATTTTAGCATTGGTCTCATCCTATATGGTAATTCCCTGGTTTAGGGCCGTTATCATGGCCACAACTTCTTCTGGACTCTGTGCCATCACAGGTCTACTGAGTTAGCGATCAGGGAAATGGATGGGTGTAAGCTGAGAGCTGACTAACAAGGATTTTGCCCTGACTATACATGATGTATATGAGTTGGATTCGTCTAGACGGGTTCGACTGGATTGGGCTTTTTTAGAGTGGGTCTTTTGGCATTGGCTAGATCTTTTCTGGGCTAGCATTTTGGGGATCAGATGGACTGGGCCTTTGTTCGGTGGGTTTTTTTTTTAGGATTGGATGGAGGATGGGTTATGGCTTTCTGTGTTTGGATTGGGTTTTTGCTGAGTTGGGTACTGCTCCTTTTTTGGCTCAGACAAACCTAGCATTAAAACAAATGCCCTATCAGATCAGGATACTGTGTATGCTAGTCAAAACAAAGCAAGATGCAATTTTTGGCCCTGGTTTTGGTCTTGCTGAAAATTCACTCATATCAAACACAAATCCCTGGATTTTCAACCCAAATTCTGATTCTAAATGATCCTCAAGTTTTGAAAAGAATCGCCTCAAGGTTAAGACTCTCCAAGGATTGCATCACACACTTCCAAAGATTTTCACATTTTGCACAAAAGCATTCAAAACACCCCTATGAGAGGTTAGGGTTTCCCTGTCCTAGCTTTTGGAGTGATCTACAGCTTTATTACTCAAACAAGTGATATCACATCATCCTGCATATGGGAGAGCATCCTGTCCTAGTTTGGAACAGTCTTTATGGCTTTACTATATGCCGCTAGGCTAAATGGTCAAAGGGATACCTCAGCAAGACTACCTAATATACCTCTCACACCTAACACCGAGAAGTGAAAGGTGGATCAAATGGTACAACGGTAGTCCAAATCCAAGGGTTGTGTCCCCAACATGGTAGAGCCCACGACCGGTCAGCCTTTTGGCAAGCTTTTAGGCAAGCCTTTGAAAAACCGTCCAGGAATAGCAGATGGCAAACACAGTGACTTAAGCGCACCAATGCAAATGCAATGCAAAGAACATATAAGTGTAGATAAAATTTCACATCATGAATTTCAAGTCAAGTTCTCTAAATTCCCCAGCAGAGTCGCCAGAAACTATAACTCGACTTTTCGTGTTCTTTTCGGATACGACTAGTACTACAGTTCAGACTCCCGTGGTTCTGAATCTGATTTCACAAGTGCATTGTGAAATAGATAAACACCAAAGAGTCCAAATCCGATAAATCTTTTCGAAAATAGTTTTTGAATCAAAAATGCCAAAAATGGACTACTTTGCCAGATACAGAGTCACCACCTAAATATTTGTGAAAAATTTAGGAAACCCATGAATCGTGCCAAAGGCCACATGTCTGTCATCACCAAGATTGTCTCAGCTCAGGAACTTAGGTACGAGAAGGGAAGGTCATGAATTGAGCACCCCACTCGCCCGATCAAAAATCGGTCTCTACTAATCATAATGTGAATCTTATTTATATTATATGCTCTTGTTCTAGTTTTAGGCTAACATTACTATGTGATGCGCACACAAGTATAGACTAATTTGTAAAAATTTCAACACTTTGATTCATGTTTGTTTGAAAATTGTTTTGAATATGTATCACTTGAAAAAGTGATCTCATATGTACATTACTCAAATTATTCCAATTCAAGCAATTAGCCTTCATCCACAGGCATTCAAGAGTTATAACACTTAAGCACTTAGCCTCATGGCAAGCATGCTAGATATGACAACAATCACACTCATGCAATATGCTAAAGCAAATAAAAGCTCACCTAGTACTCCGAGGTGAGCCAAAAGAAACAAAAGAGTTAGAAAACATGCATGCTCCTAACTAATGCAACATAACTAATGCAACACATGCAATGATGCAACTAATAGGCTCGGCTACTAATTATGACATGTGAATCAATTTGATAGCATGCATTTTAAACACGTATTCAATGAAGTAATAAACGACAATGCTTTGTTAGAACGATGAACCGAGCCTCGATTCATGCAAGACAAATGGATGCAAATCATGAATATGCTAAAAGAAAAATGATGTTCTATTATATCAATCATAAGCAAGTAAATAAAAGGGAGAAAGACGTGGGGTTGAAAGACATACACCTTATTATAATTTGCCCTCACGCAAGGGGGTCCGAATAAATGGACTAGCTAATTAATTACCTAATTAACTAACTATTACAAACCCAAATGAAATAAATTAACTACACTAGCTAATTTATTAATTATTACAACAACAAATTAAGTAACTGCTCTAGTTAATTAAATAATTTACAATACAAAACTAACTAGTTATTCTAACTAATTAGTTACAAATCCACTACTCCAAGCACAACACACGAATATTACAACATCATTTCACGAATCCCGAGGATCGAGGGATGGCTCATGCATGGATATACATTTCCACCCGATAATGCTCTCCGTTTTGCTACTGAAATGCCTCTGTTGCACAGTTAGAAAATTGCACTGTTTTTCCACCTCAGCCTCTACTCTGCTCTACTGGAAAAAAGACATTGCCTGGTTGAAAAAGTGGCCGGTAACCTAGAAGTAGTGGCCGACAGGCCACTAATAGTGGGTTGCCATCCAGTAAAAGTGCCCTACTGGCCATTGATGTTGGTTCTTTCCTGCAGCAACAGAGGTCAAACAGAGCACAAAATAGAGTATTTTCAAGTGATGTTTGTCCACCTTGCCTCTCCTTATCAACAAACAGGTCAAAGGAGGGGTAGGCTTGATTCGCAAGCCATCAATCGATGCAATTTCACTTTGTGATGACTTATGAATCAAGGGACACAATTTCAATAAATGGTAAGAAAAGACCAACAAAACCTCCTCCCTATCATAGATTGATCAAGGGAAGTGGTTGACCTTGGAAACTTGAACCATTTCATCACTAGCAAGTATGAAATGACACAAGTTTCCATGTGTTCAATTAACGTCCAATTGAACACTAAATTGCTTTATTATCTTGCATCACTTTTAGTCCCAATTTTAATTACCTCTTTTAATTACCTTTCCATTCCTTAATTCATTTAGTCCAAAAATGAAGATTAAGTCCTCTAATGGAAAGAAGTGTCAAACAAAGAGTTGTCTTAGGCATAAGAGAGATGTCATGCCCTTGGTAATGAACCTCCGAATAGATTAAACCATTAAGCACAATGACCTCAATCTCAAGCTTAAACAAACAATCAATTTGAAACGACTCTCAAAGTAATAAAAAGCCAAGAAAGAAGGGAGGGTGCAGAGGTGATTAGAGGTGAACACACGTATGGAAAGCAAGAAATAAATGCTATAAACTCAAATAGGTTGGTGGGTAAGGCCTAAACCACCAAACCTATGAGGACAATTACACTACACGCATACTATACAAAGCACAAATGAAACTAACACATAAAAAAAGTCCTAAATTAAGCTAAAATAGTGCTGGAATTAAGGTAAAAGAAGCTAAAAGAGTAAGCTAAAATATTAGAGAATTTAAGCTAGTAAACAAGCCAAAGGGGGGGTGGCTAACCCCTCCATTTTTGGGACTTCAAAACCACCTTTTTAGCCTCTGAAAACCTCTGAAAATCAATGGTAAAAAGCTCAAAAAAAGTTGAGAAAAGAATGGGAAACACAAGGGTAAAGCTTAAAGAACAAGGTTCAAAGAAGAGTGGTTAACCCTCCACCTTTGGTAGCTTCAAATGACAAGTTTTAGCCCATAAAAATAGCGTAAAAACAGTTCAAAATCAAAGAGAAAAGATAGAAAACAAGTAGTGTAAAGATGTTCAAAATTATACCTCTTGAAGCAAGGTAACTCTTTTGTTAACAAATCCACAAGTTCTCACTCTCAATTACTGAAATTTGGACTCAATAATCTTAACAAGGAGAGCTCCAATATTGGTTTAGGAAGTGTTTGGGTAAGGTGTGTGTGTTGCAAGATAGAGATAGAGAGAGAATTTCAAGTTTTGGTCCTTATGGAATTTTTTATAACCTAAAAACAAGAGGGTTGGCCTTGTATTTATAGAAAAACAGTCTTTCAAGTCGGAAATATCTATATAGGAACAGCTAGAGCTTGTGAGGGATAGCTGGCAAAAATATTTGGTTTTTGACACAAGTGGCTGGCAGGCCATTAAAAGTGGGTTGCCAGCCACTATTAGTGGGCGGCAGGCCACTAGTGGCTGGCCAAACAAAAATTTATTTCTAGGCCCCGACTTCAAATGGGCATATCTCTTTCATCCGAACTCGGTTTTAGGTCATTCTTAAGTCTAAATTGAATCCACAGAAGTCTAATTTTCAATGGAGATAGCCTCACATCTGAATTCTAAGTGTGCAAAGAGATATGCCTATTTTAGTGAAGGCTGCTTATTTCTGTCCTAACAGATCGATGCCCAACTTCTTCCCCAACTAGTTTTCTTCCCTTCCCTCCTATTTTCTTCAACTCCAAACCTTTCAATAAGTTGTTTTAAAGATTTTTGAAAGAGTTCACCTCCCTTTCATTTTATTTCCACTTTGTCCTTGCTCGGTTTACCGAAAAGTGCAATATTTTTAAACGAAATGTGAGCCTTAGAACATCGTAGAAACATTTGGAAAATTATCTTGAAGAGGGTTTTAAGTTCTAAAATAGTTTTGGTAAAAAATGGGGTGTAAGGATGGGATTTAGAAGCTCTTCTTGCTGAAGAAATTGAACGTTTATACAGCATAACTTTCATTATCGAGTGATCAACCTGAGGCGCGCAAGTCTTGAGGGCAGTCAAAAATGGGTGTCTACACGAGGTAAGTGTTTTCTTCACCATATCAAATGCCTGTTGGTGTTCTTGTAACCATTCAAACTTGTGATCCCCTTTCAGCAATGTCCTAAAGGAAAAAGTTATCTCAGCAAGGGCTAGAATGAACCTCCTGACGTATGACACTTTGCCTAGGAATTTCTTCAAGGCTTTTTGAGAGTGTGGTGGTGGCATTTGCATGATTGACTTGATTTATCTCTGTTTATCTCAATCCCACATTACTGTACCAGGAAACCAAGGAACTTTCTCGCGGTAACTTCAAAAGCACATTTGAGAGGATTCATTTTTAAGCAAAATTTTTGGCAATGTTGAAAAACTTTTTTCAAGTCGCAGAGGTGTTGGTCTGCCTTGGTAGACTTTACTACCAGATCATCCATATACACTTCTATTTCGTGATGTAGCATATCATGGAATATTGGAGTCATAGCTTGTTGATAGGTTGCCCTCGTGTTTTTCAAACCGAAGGGCATTACCATATAGAAAAAATTTCCCAATGGCGTTCTAAAAGCTGTCTTTTCTACATCTTCTGGTGCCATTTTTATCTGGCTATAACCATTGAACCTGTCCATAAAGGAGAACATCTGATGACTTGCGGTAGAATCGATAAGTGTGTCAACATGGGGTAATGGAAATTCATTTTTTAGGCAGGCCTCGTTCAGGTCGCGAAAGTTTACACAGACCCTGATCTGGCCATTCTTCCTCTTTACAGGCATAATATTTGCTAGCCAAGTTGGGTACTATATAGGCTCAATGAACTTGGCCCTTTGCAATTTTTCTACCTCTTCCTTAATCTTTGCATCAAGATCAAGGTGGTACTTTCGGGCATGCTGCTTTATCGGTTTAGAGTTGGGAAAAGTGTCAAGGTGATAAGTGACAAGAGATGGGTCAAGGCCAGGCATCTCATCATATGTCCAAGCAAAGCCGTCACTGTACCGCTTCAGTAATGTTATCAATTTTATCTTAGGTGCTGGAGCCATTATGTCATTGACAAACACAGGTTTGCTTTGCCCTGGCAAGTCGTTGAGGTTTACCTCAACAAGTACTTTCTACTGCGGGTTGGGCCTGTCTTGAATGCACTCAGGGACGGGTTCAGGAGTCTCCACCAGCCCTTCTTAGGACTTGTTGCTATCACACTTGTTGGTCTCGGGGTCATCCTCGTAGGATATGAAGTCTGGCCCCCAAGACCGTCATAGGTAGTAAATTGTCTTGCCATCCTCACGCACTTTAACAATCTTTGGCGAGGGACTTGTGGATTTGCTACTCCTCTTTTGCCTACTGCTTTCTGGAACAACCTCTGTATCTCGAATGTCTTCCCACTTCGGCAACTTTACCCTTGCGGCTTTACTAGTCCTTGGAGTTTCATCCGTTGACAGCTTAGTAAAGAAAATTGTATCAGAATAGTGGGCCTCCTCTACTCCAAATGGCTTTTCAGATGCATTTATGGTCACTGTCCGCTTTCCCAACTTTGCCTTCACACATTGGTGATAACTTGACGGGATAGCCCCATATCGGTGGATCCAAGCTTTGCCAAGTATCATGTGGTAATTTGTGTCTGCTTCAATCACATGGAACTTAGCTACGGAGTGGATCTCGCCAACTGCTAGGTCCACTACAACATGGCCCTTAGTAACTTTTTTATCACCACCAAAGCCTGTCATAGTAATGGGTTGGCAGGCCATACTGGACTCTGGGATACCAACTTTCGCAAAGGTGTCGGTAGTGATGATGTTTATGGATGCCCTGTCATCAAGGAGAACATGCTTGAACTCTACATCATGGATGTAAGCTATGACAAAAAGAGGACAGTTATGGGGGAATGGGTATGCTATGTCTGCTTTTGAGAAGGTAATGGCCCCATAGTCTTCCTAGATACGCCAAGGCACATACTCTTTAGCCTCAGCAACTTTAGTATGATGCACTTCAGAGATGTTGATAAGGGCCTTTGTTGCTTCCAACCTGGCGGCTTGGCTCAGCCCCAGCTAGTCAAAGAATATGCGAAACTTAACAGAATTTTGTAAGGCCTAAGCATGGGTATCCTCTGCAAGTTTTGCCTCCACAGGTACTGTTTCAGGGACCTAGCCCGTTACGAGTTCTTCTAACTCATCATAGCAGGACGCCATGTTCACTTGATCGCGCACAGGCCCAAGATACCCAATCATGTGTACATTCTTTCCCTTCTCTTTGTGGTTAGGATAAGGGTCTTTTCTTACATCACGGTTATTGGCATCTTTGAACTTCAGTTCATTCGCAACAACTTTCTTCTTGAAGATACTTTTCAAAGTCCAACAGTCTCTAGTAGGATGTCTAGTAGCTCTGTGACAGACACAATAATCTAGGCTTTCTTTGTCTTTCTTGTTTAGGGGAACATCAACCAGAGGTAAAGTAAGTTCACCATTGGCTACCCATTCTTTATCCAAGGCTTTAACATTCTCAAGAATGCATGGATATGGGTTTCTGTCCTCATAACTCTTTCTCTTTCGGGAGGACGACACCTCTCATTGCGAGCGGCTCCCTCCTGCAAAGGTTACCACAACAACTTTGCTACTGCGGGAGTAACGGTGACTATCGTGAGATCTATGCAAAGGACCTATGGTACTAAGGTTCCTAGCCGCCTCAATCAAGGCTGAAAAAGTAGGCAGATTATGGTTCACCAAGAAGATTTTGTAGTCCCGTATGGCACCCTCCACACATATGCTGACTAAGTGGGCCTCATCCACCGGTTCATGACAGTCAATGGCCTTATCCTAGAACTGCTTAACATATTCCAGTATATCCTTACCATCTTTTTGGATATCTCGCCCAAGTGTGAGGGTCGTAACTTTCTCTTAGACTTAGAAGAACTTCGTATGAAACTTGTTCACTTTCTCCTCCCAACTCTTGATCGAGTTGGGGGCCAAGTTCACATACCAGCTGCAAGCCCTTTCAGTAAGTGATTTGGAGAATTCTCGAAGGTGCAAAGAGTGGTCACTACCATGGACACCAAGAGTTTCAATGAACCTCGCCACATGTTCTCTGGCATTACCTTGCTTCCTATCACACTTTACAAACTTGGGTACTGTATACCCAGTTGGGTATAGCATGACCAATATTTCTTGAGAGTATGGTGGTTTCACATCCAAATTTGGGAGAGATGGTAGTTGTTTCTTGCTACACTCTTGCTCGATGATAGCTTGTATGTCGGCTAAAGTAACGAAGTGAGTGGGTTGAAATAGGCCAGTTTGCCCTTGCGTAGCTAAACCAGCAACCGTACCATTTGCCTGAGGTACCATTTACCTGAGGTACCGCCAGAGGCACTTGGATCAGAGCCTGATTCTTAGGGAATGGGTTAGGCACTAGGTCTGGAACTACTACAAGCGGTGGCATTTGCGCTAGGGCTGGCCTGGACACCATAGCCATGATAGCTTCGGTGAGAGTTTGTAAAGCTGTCAAGATCTCCCTATGTGTGTCTTGAAGTGATTGGACTACTTCAACTACAACACTGTGGTCATGGTCCTCAGCATGTGTTGCTCTGCCATTAGAAGAACCTTGCTACCGGACCTGCTGCTGAACTTCACCCTCTGTCATTTTTTCCAAAGAAGTATGTAAGCCACTGCGGGTATGAACCATCAACAAAGCAACCTCCCCAGTGGAGTCGCCAGTAATGTAGAGAAAGGTTCGATGTAAGTAGTGATTAGAGAGGCAAAACTATGCTAATAGTCCAACAATGATGGAATGGCCGGAGAATGAGTAGCTAGGTGAGGGTGAAGTAAGTAGCTTAAGAAGAAATGTATGGCAGTGCATAAATGGGCAATATCTCTCCCAAATCCCCAAAAAATCATTCTCTCTTGGGCTGGGAAATGGGTCCTATTTATAGGCTTTTCCTTGGTACTAAGAGAACTCCAAGTGGCCACATAGAGAGAAGATAAGTGTTCTAGAGGATCATATGGAATATTTTTCCTTGAGCTACTAGGCTGGAAGTGACGCGTCTCTCGGGCTCACAGGCTGGGTCGGCAAACCGAGCAGGGCTCTAGAACACATGGCTCAGGCCCAAGGTCCTGGGCTAAGCTCAGGCCTAGGCCTAAGGTCCCGGGCTAGGTCAGGCCCACTCGGCCCGCAGGTGAGCTTCTAGGAACCTACCGACCGGCGAGCTAAAATTAAACCCCTAGTTACAGCGCTAAAATGCCATTGTTCGACAATATTTCTCTAATATATTCACAAAGTAAAAAATAAATTTCACTTGTAGGCTCATCACGAGGGATAAATATAAGAGCTCTTGTAAAATCAAGTCATTTTATGTCAAATTTAACACAAATATTTAGTATTGTGGTTTCGTTTGTTTTGGCATAAAATGTTTTTGTTACAAATATTTTACTCATTTTTCGTTGTTTAATTGAACAAAAAGCAAATAAAACTTTTTTTTAGGAAAATATTTTTGCATCATTTTCTCAAAAAATGACTTACCTTTAAAATTTTCATAAGTCAATTTTTACAAAGTTAACTCTCACTCACTAGCTTTTCAACACATTTAGATTTTCAAATAAATATCTTAATTCACTAAAAAGTCATAAATGATACTTTATTGAATCAAAATTTATCTTTTAGGCAATAAAATGTTTTTACTTTAAGTGTCAACACTAAAAAACAAAAACAAAGATATTTTTTCTGTGTAAAATCAATTTACAAGAAAGTTATTTTTTTGTGTAAAATATTTTACATTGAAACAAACAGAGTCTGAAGTTGATAGAAGATAGCACACAAATAGAGATGAAATTGAAGAGTTGCTGTCAAATTTGGTTTTGACATGGAGCATAGTGCACCATTGAAGTTGCTCTTGCTAGAAAATTGCTCAATTTGTAGCTTTGAGGCTACATAATGATTGGTAACAAATGATGTATTTTGATCTTTTTCTTACATTGTTAGTATTTTACTTTGTTTTGGGTGCATGACTCTTCCTCTTCCTCCAACCCAAAAAAAGTAAAAGAGTTGGAGAATCTCTAAAACAATAAATTTACATATACAATATTAAACTATAGATAGTACCAAGGATGAGAATAACGTATCCCCTCGATTCACATGGAGATGGAATTGTACATGGAGTGAATCAACTTTATCACCAGCAGCAAATACATCTCATACTTAATTCATTGAAAATGCATATGATCTAAGGATAATTGCTATTTGCGATTTGAGATTGCGATTTTTGGGTTTTGATTGGTGCTAGACATGAAAAACTGGGAAAGAGACAGAAGTAGCGGTGGCTGAGATACAAAGAGATGGAGTTGACAATGGTTTCAATATAAGGAGATGGAAATAATGGCGCTCATGATTCAGCGAGATGGAGATGCAGTGGTTGAAAAATAAGTTGAATCAAATGAGGAGCCTTTTGTCCTAAAGATTGAGATGGTGGAGGAGACAGACTTCGAAGAAACAATGGAGATTGAGGTTCAAGATGGTAAACCTTGTTATCCTTTTGAATGCCCAACTCTAAACATGACTCAGCATATCAAACCCTTGTACATCAAGGTCCATTTTGATAGAGTATTAATGAGTAAAGTGTTGGTGGATAATAGAACAGCAGTCAATTTGTTGCCCAAAGCCTCTTTGAAAAATTTGGGTTTGAAAAATCCAAAACTTATGCCAACTAGCACCTCCATAGCAGGGTTCACAAGAGACAAACAAATGGCCCAAGGGATCCTAGCAGTCAACCTCAATGTAGGGTCTAAAAGTTGTGTTGCAACTTTCTTTGTGGTGGATAGCAAGGCCAGGTATAATGCCCTATTAAGAAGAGATTAGATACATACTAACCAGTGTGTACCATCCTCATTACACCAGAAGATCATCATGGCTCTGGGAGATGGAGAAATAAAGGACATACAAGCAGACCTTCAACCATTCACAACTCATGCAGATTTCGCAGTGGCAAAGCTGTATGAATAGGGGTGATACCTCTGAGTGTGCTGAAGGCACAGGGTGAGGATCTAGAACATGGTACAGATGAAGAAGTGGCTTATCTAAAATAGAGGATCCAAGATGGTTTGGATGAGCCAGCATGCAACAAAGATAAGTTAAATGATTGGCTCTAAATCAGAAACAATGCAACAAGCCTTGTTATTGGCTTCAAATAACTTCTTGGCTTTAGATATTAAAAGCAAAATTCAGGAAGATGAAATTTTCTAGGCAAACTTTGTCTATGAAGATGATGAAAGGAAACAACAAGAAGTTGAATCACCTGAAGAACTAAAAGAGCCAGAGGTCTTAGAAAGGTTGGCAACTAAGGCTTAAGACCCTTTGGAAAAAGTGAATTTGGATGGAAAAGTTGCTCCGAATCCAACCTTCATTAGTGCTTGGATGGATCCAATTTCTAAAGCCAAATTGTTGGCTTTATTGAAGTAATATAAAGACGGCTTTGCTTGGGATTACAATGAGCTACTTGGATTGGATAAGCAGCTAGTGGAACATAGGCTCCATATCAACCCTAATTACAAACCATACAAGCGAAAGACTCAAACGATAAGTCCAGAGGTAACTCTTAAAGTCAAAGAAGAAATTTCTAGATTATTAAAAGTTGGGTTCATTAGAACGGCCAAGTATCTTGCATGGCTTTCCAATGTGGTACCAGTTGTTAAAAGAATAAAAAATTAAGTGTCTATGTTGACTTTCAAAATCTGAATTTTGCAATTCCCAAGGATGAATATCCAATGCCAGTGGTGGATTCAGTTGTAGATAGATCAACAGGACATGCCATTTTTGTCCATGATGGATGGGCATTCTAGGTATAATCCGATATGCATAGCTGAGGAAGATGTCCACAAGATAGCTTTTAGGTGCCTAGGTAATTTGGGAACCTTCGAATGAGTGAAAATACCTTTTGCGTTAAAGAATGTTGGGACAACTTATCAAAAAGCCATGAATACCATTTTTCATGATCTAGTTAGGGGATTTCTAGAGTGTTATGTTGATGACATTATAGTCAAGTCATAGTCCTTCGAAGATCATTTGACTCATTTGGAAGCTTCATTCAAAAGGATGAGGCACTATTGGCTTAAACTCAACTGACTAAAATGTGCTTTTGGTGTGTCTGTTGGTAATTTTTTGGGATATATGGTTCCACAGAAGAGGAATCCAGATCGACAAAAACAAAGTCAGAGCCATCATCGAAGCTAAGCCACCTACTAGTAAGAAAAAATTGCAAAAATTTCTTAGGCAAAATAATTTCCTTAGAAGATTTATTGCTAACACTGCTGGTAAAACTAAAGTCTTTTCTTTTTTGTTGAAGCTTAAAGATCATGAGGAGTTTAGATAGAAAACAGAACATCAGGAAACATTCGAAGCCATCAAAATCTATTTGGCTAAGCCCCCTGTGTTGATGCTTCTTCTTCGTTGAAGCTTAAAGATCATGATGAGTTTCGATGGAAAGCAGAACATCAGGCAACATTTGAAGCCATCAAAATCTATTTGGGTAAGTCCCCTGTGTTGATACCTTCAAGAGAAGAGAAGCCTCTAAAGTTGTATATAGCAGCAGAAGAAGAATCCATTGGAGTCTTATTGGCTCAAGACAATGAAGAAGGCAAGAACTTTTTAAATTCTTGTGAATGTAAATACTCAATTATTGAGAAATTATGTTTGACCTTGTATTTTGATGCAATCAAATTAAGATATTACCTTTTGTCTAGAATTGTACATGTAATTACTTCGACTGATCTAATCAAGTACACGTTGGCAAGGCCTATCTTGAGTGGTAGGATTGGTAAATGGGTTTTAGCCCTATCAGAATTTTGCTTCGAATATGTTCTTCTAAAAGCTGTTAAGGGACAGGCTTTGGTAAATTTCTTTGCTGATCATCTATGTAAGGAAGAGCAAGAAGACCAAAATGATATAGACATGGTCAGTATTATGCCTTGAAAATTATGGTTTGACGGTTTGAAGGCCAATGGTTTGGTTAGAGTAGAAGTTATAATTGAATCTCTAGCTAGTATACGAACTAAACAGAATAAACAAACCAGATTGCTCTAACAACCAAATTGAGTATGAAGCCTTAATCATAGGGCTGGAACTATTGTTAGGATTAAAGGTAGAAGTTGTAGAAGTGTTTGGGAATTCCCAGTTGGTGGTAAACTAGTTAAACGATATTTTTAAGTACCAGAACCATGGTTTGCTACCATATTATGTGGCTGCTTTATACTTAAGTTCTCATTTCAAGGATCTGGTAATATCACATATCCCCAGATTTATGAATGTACAGGCTAATGAAGTAGCACAAATAGCTTCGCATTACAAGAGAATAGATGCATATAAGGCAAATTCATCTCATATTTCTTTTAGAAAAAGGTTCCTACTTCTAGAAAAAAGAGGATTATTAATGGAAGCTTATGCGTTGGATGTGCCAGACGAAGATTGGAGACACCCAATTATTCAATATTTATCCAGTCCAGACGCGAAAGTTAGTAGAGCTATCAAGTTGAAATATATAAATTATAGTTTATATGACAACAACATTTACAAAAGAGGAGCAGATGGACTCTTATTAAAATGTTTAGGTCCCAAAGAGGCTAAAACAACCATGGTTAAAATTCATGAGAGCATTTGTGGTGCTCATCAGTCAGGGATTAAAAGGAGATGGTTATTGAGAAGAAATTTGTATTATCGGCCAAGCATACTTAAGGATTGTATTGAGTATGCAAAGAGTTGCCAAGCATACCAAAAACATGGAATGATTAGGCATGTGCCAGTAGAAGAATTGCATTCAATAATCAAGCCTTGGCCCTTTTGGGGATAGGCGATGGACATGATTGGAAAGATTCACCCTCCATCTTCGAAGCATCATTACTTCATTTTAGTGGCCACAGACTACTTTATAAAGTGAGTTGAAGCAAAACCTTATAAAACTATAGACCAAGGTAAAGTAATTAGCTTCATTGAACATTTAATTCATAGGTTTGGAATTTCCCAAACTATCACTATTGATAATGGAACAATATTCGAGGGTGGTCTAATAAAAGTTTTTGTTGGGAACTATGGCACAAGCATAGTTAAATCCACTTCTTATTTTTCTCAAGCTAATGGACAAGCAGAGTCATCCAATAGAGCCATTACAAAAAGGATTCAGAAGATGGTTGAAGATAATCCTAGGAATTGGCATAATGTACTCTCAAAAGTTTTATGGGCTTATAGAACTTCAAAGAGATCAAGTACTGCAGTCACTCCATTTGCCTTAGTATATAGGCATGATGTTGTACTTCCAGTTGAGATTAACATTAAGTCTTTTAGGGTCAAAGTACAAGATTATTGTGACAAAGATTAGTATAATCAAAGCATGTGTACGAAATTGGAAGACATTGATGAAACTAGAATTTAGGCCTTAAAAAAAATATTAATCCAGAAGCAAAAGGCTGTAAGGTTCTACAATAAGAGGGTACATCATCAAAGCTTTGATGAAGGTGATTCGGCGTGGAAACCATATTACCCTTTGGCAGCAAAAGCCACAAATTTGGTAAATGGTCACCTAATTGGGAAGAACCATTTAAAATCCATAAAGTGCTTCCAAATTGTGCTTATCACTTAACGCTGTGTTTGGTTGAGAGATTTAGGAAGGGATTTAAAAAGAGAAAGAGAAAAGGTGTGTGAAACTAGGTGAAATATAGGTATATTTTATTCACATTTCACTTACCTTTTCCATTTCCTTTTCCAAATCCCTCCTCAAATCCCCCAACCAAACACAACATAAGGAATCTTAATGGTTTCATACATCAAAGGAAAATCAATGGTAAAATCTTGAAGGCATATTTTCCAACTGTTTGGGAAACTTCATACAACAAGGAATTGAAAGTTAACAATAGAAAAGCACAAGTAAAACATCACAAGACAAGTTGATAAATATAATTTTCATTTATTTGGTGAAATTTTACGGAGTCCCGTAGTTGGGTCCAAAATATCTTACATTGCTTAAGTTGTTCATGTATAATAAGCTTCATATTATCTATAAAAAGAAGTAGCTCAAGTAACTTGGACATATTAGCCTTAAGGTCCACCAGTTTAGTACTAGAAGTCTGCATCTTTTCATGATTGGTAACCAAGGCTGCTTCCACCTCTGCAAGTTCTTTCTCTAGGGTTTCTTTATTTGCAAAAAGAATTTTCTGTTGAGTTAAAACCTCTATATGCTCAACCCTAAGGGAGGCAACCCTAGTTTGTGTAGTATTAACAAGAGCTTGGTCTTGAATAAGTTGCTGATGAGCACTCAAAACGAGCTCTTGGTAGTGGAAATGAAAGTCCAAAGAGACCATAGCCTTTAGCAAGATGGAAGAGAGAGGAAACTGATGATGAAGCAATGATTGGCAGCATAGATGAAACCCCTGTTTGAAGGTTAGATTCTTTAAAGCCAATAAGGGTAGCCTAGAAAATCTCTTCAGTAGCCTCAAACAAACTTTAGCACTTAAGATTTGAAGGGATGAAGTTGGCACAGAAGCAAAATGGCCAATAAAAAAGTATGCCAATTAAAGAGGATCCAGCTTTTGACGGTAGAGATATGGGAGCAACAGCAGGTATCAAAATCTGTTGGAGTACTTGCTCGAATATTGATAATTCAAGCTCTGACATCTCCACCACTTCACAATTATGGG
>JAXFYN010000323.1:46085-81077 GCA_036172215.1 Camellia granthamiana | reverse complement strand
CCAATCCAATCAAACTAAGTAAGCAATTGGCGTGGAAGTGCATTTAGGAATGGCAACGGGGCAGGGCAAGGCGGGACTGGGGGATCACACAAAAAGTCCCCGTCCCCCGGCGGGGAACCCATCACCCTTCCCACCCCCGCCCCCCTAATGGGGGATAGGGGATAACGGGGATCAGGGATCCCCGACCCCCAAAAAATCCCCATACAAAAACAGCATCCACAACAAACAACCACAACTACAACAGATCAACAACCACAACATATACAATAGATAAACATCCCAAAAAAAAAAATGGATACTGATACACACTCACACACACACATACATGTATACATATACACAGATTTGTGTGGATCGCGCACGGATCCATGTGGATTGACTCAGATTTACGCCGAAACATGGCTGAAATCGTCGTATCTCAAGGCATTGGCTAGGGTAGGGTTTTCACTATCGGAATTGAGAGAAAGGAAGAGAGAGAGAAGGGGAGGGAGAAAGAAAGCGAGAGGAAGGAAATGATGAAAGAAGCGAGAGAGGAGGTGCTACGGCGGTGCTGCGATGGAGGATGGCAGAGGAAGTGTTGCGACGGAGGATGGCGGAGCGACTGTTCTTGAGGGTGGCAGAGGAAGTGGTGCGGTGGTACTACGACAGAGGAAGGCGGAGCGGCGGTTCTTGAGGATGGTGACCTTGGCGAAGGTGGGAGACGCACTGGATCTGGTTTGGATCGACATGGGTTTGAGATTAGGGTAAAGAGAGAGAGAGAGACGAAGATGTGGGTCTGTCTCAGACATCTTTATATATATATATATATATGAAAGGATAATGGGTATAAAAGTAATTTTATTTCGGGGGGTACACGGGGCAGGGGTGGGGGCGGGGGGCGGGGGACGGGGACGGGAACGGGAACGGGGTCAGGTCGGGTCCGGGACTGTGAGAGCTATCCCCGTCCCCGGCCCGAAAACTGATCGGGGGTGCATTTTCGAATATCATCCCCAGCCCGTGGGGAGTATTTTTCAGAAAAAAAAAACATTCTAATCAAGGACGAGGGATCGGGTCCCCCGTCGGGCCGGGTTCAAATTGTCATCCCTAAGTGCATTGGTTTTTACCCACGTCACTGCATAATAATTTATTTAATAATTAGTAGTCTGAAACAATAAGGTTGTGTTTGGTTAATTTTCAAATCATGATTTGGATCAAATAATTTCAAAATTCATAATTAAACAAAAATTTTAAAATTCTTTTCAAAACTCATAACTAAACTCTAATTTTTTTTAAAAAAAATTCAAAAAATTATTTTTTATTTTGTTCTTTAAAATTATTTTTTATTTTTTTATTTTGAAGAAAAATATTTTTTATATTTTTTATTTTTTCAAAAAAAAATATTTTAATTATTTTTTTAAGTATTGGTCAAATAATTTGTTATAATTTAAATACATTTGGGCAATTCAAAAAAAATTTAAAATTTAAATATTTAAAAAAAAATACTTTAAAAAAACATTGAAAATATTTAAAAATTTCTAAAAATAAAAAAATATTTATTTAAAATAAAAATTATATATTTAGAATATAAAATAAAATTTTTAAATATTTGAACTATTTAAAAAAAAATACAATGCACAAATGTAATAAATACAACACACATTAAAAAAATAAATAAATATTTACAATAAAAAATACTTACCCTAAAAAAATAAAATTAAGAAAATTTCTAAATATTTTTAAAATAATAAAACCAAAACAATTTTAAAATATAACTCTAAATTCTTTTCAAAACTAGCAAGTTTTCTCTTTTCAAAACTCATTTTAAAAATTTATATTTCAAAACACAACTTAAAACTCAAACTCATTTCAAAAGCAAAACTAAACGGAGCCAATTTGTTATTGATTTCTTTCATGATTGTATGAATTTCTCTCATCAGAAATTTAGATTCAAAAACTGTCTTGAAAAAGACGAAAAAATGAAATTATAAATGGTAAATCTTTTAACTAAATTTCCTGTGAGAGAGATAGAGAATTTGGGACTCATGGAGACCTTTAGAAAGCTCTACCCCAGGCTTGATAGCAGAGAGCTAATATAATTATATTAACGGTTAGCACATGCAGTACATGTATAATTTAAACAAATAAAAATAAAATAAATTACTTATTGTATATTATTTGTAACTCAATTGATAAAAGTCATCTTCTAAATTTTAAGGTTTAAGATTCAAGTTCCATTCATCTCCTCTATATAATTTTATTTTTATTTTAAATAAAAGACATGTGTTATACAAAGCTCATTTGGGAAGCACCAAAAAATTCAAAAGTTAACTTTTAATTCATTTTAGGTTACAACACTTCTCATATTTTTTTTATAAATTTTTTTTAAAAAAAAAAATCAAAAAAAATCTACTTTTAATCATCTTCTCAGATCTCCTAAAATTATATCAGTTAAAAAAACAATTGTAACACAATGATAAAAAGTAATTTAAAAGGGGTGGCGGCAGGTCATGAAAAGAGAAAAAAGATACTTCCTCCGTCCCAAAATATTAGTTCCTTATTTTATTTTTTATTGTCTCAAAATATTAATCTTTTTTCAAAAATCAAGAATTAAAATAATATGATTCTCTTAAATTTATTAATATAGAAAGTACTATTATGACAATTAATATTTCTAAAAAAAATATACTATCAAGAGAAAATTTTGAAAAAATTAATATTTTTAAAGTGTAATTGAAAAATCTAGAAACCTCCTAGATGTTGATTTGTGATTATGTATCAATTTTAAGCAAAATATAACAATCTCAATCAAACAATCAAGACAAAGAGACACAATGATTTTTACGTGGAAAAAACCACAATTGGACACCTCCAACTGTGATGTTTCAGGCTCGAATTCTTCAGAATCCACAACTGAAGAACAACTCTATCTTTTGTGTATAACAAACAAGCATTTGATGTACTCTTTATAAATCATGAGTTGAATACTCAATAAAACATCAAAGAAAAAAATAACAAAATATCCCCAGATATAAACCTTTAAGAACCAAAAAGAAAGATCTGGAGGATTCAATGAATGAATCAATGAATAGCCTAGATTTGGGAGAAACCCAACTATTTATAGAAAACCAAAGCAATCCTAGTTGGAAAAGAAAAACAACTTCTTGTTTGTAGAAAACTAACTTCTTGCAGAACTCCAAAGTAATCCCACTTCTTATAGAAACCCAAAATAAACCTTGTTTCAGAAGAAAACCAACTCCATAATGAATCTGGAAATCTGGGATCGCGCGGGTCCGCTCGAGCGTGGGTCTTCCCGCTCGAGCGGAGACTTCATATTTTGTGATTTCATATAGGCTCCCCGCTCGAGCGTCCGTTTCCCCGATCGAGCGGGAAATCACACAATCCAGTACTTTTTCAGGCAATAGCAGAGATACTGTGAGCTCGCAAACCCCGCTCGAGCGCCCCTTTCCCCGCTCGAGCGTGAAGGCCAAAACTGGAAAATCTTGAAAAGTATAACATGAACGGACAGGCAACTTTGAATGCATTTTTGCATTTTGCTTCGGCCGCGAGCTGACCGGGCAGCTCGACCCCCGTAATAATCAGCGAAGTGGCAAATCTTGAAAGCATTAACATCACAAACTTCTCTGCAAACGCTCGATTCAGGTTGGATTCGCATCTAATAAACTCAAAGCCTCACTGAAATAAAAAATGCGAAAATAAATACAACTGAAAAGGAGTTTTGTCAAACGGGGTTGCCAATAATAAAAACCTAACAGTAATAATTGTACTATAAAAAAAGTTAATTTTTTTAAAATAAACTATTATTTTAAGACGAAAAGAGTAAACTTTTTAAATTGTATATATAATAAAATAAAATAAATAAAGTGTGTAGACAATCCCAAGGCATGTTGTAATTACCCAAGGCAAATCCCAATTTGCACCTCGGCTTGGTTGCGCAAAACGACAACAAATTGGGCCCAATATTGGGCTTTAGTAAGGAGTAGACTTGGGTAACCCATCTTGTCCCTAAAAACACTATTTACATAAACACGTTCGGGCGTCTCAAAAGAAAAACGATAAACCCTACAAGGACAACCCTGTAATTGAAATAGAGAACTAGAAATTTTTTTTTTCATCATTTAGGTGTCGTCTACAAATAAGTTATTTTAATAATTTTTTTATTTTTTATGAAAAAATGTGTAAAAAAATAAATAAAATGATGTAATAATTTATAATAACTTTTTAATTTTTTGATTAAAATATATAGTCTCTAAACATCACCTAAGTAATCAAATAATTGAATCAAACCTTTATTTTATTACAGTTTTTTTTATTAAGCACACAATAGTTACTATTGTGCAGTTAATTGGATTCATTTTGGAATTTATTTTGATAATTTAAATTATTCATTTTTTAAAATATATTGAATAAAACATACCTACAAAAAAGTAAGTTAATCGGATATTGGTAGCTTTTTCATCAAATTATATTTGTATCTAAAAAATAAATGGTAATCAATGGTTTTTTCATCAAATCATATTTGTATCTAACAAAAATGAATGGTAAGTGTAATTTGAAGTATAAAATAGAATGCCAAAGTAATTTGAGAAAAGGGATACAGATATTCAATTAACTTAACTTTTTGTAAATATATTTTACTTAATATACTTTAAAAAATGAACAATTCAGATTATTAAAAGTCTTAAAATGAACCCAATTACATAACAGTAACTGTTGTACACCACTCCAAACCACATTTTCCAACTCCAAAATCTTTTACATTTTGAAAAGGTGGTAACATTTAACTTAGCAATTGTGTTACGGTAATTTTCGAAGGCTATCAAAATGAAAAATGTCTTAGACCCCTACCACTCCTACTATTTTTTAATTGGCTCAAATTTTTTTTTTTTTTTTTTTTTGAAGTCTTGCTCTCACAACCCCAACGTAGAGGTGGGGTGCAGATCACCCCGCACTGGGGGTCCAGCACTGTTGCTGTCAAAATATTCAAAATCCCTATATGAGACTTATATGTGACTTTTAAAAGTACATGAAACTCATGAGATGGTGCGCCTCCCACCTTTATGTTCAAATTTCTCATTAGGCGTTTACTTGATTGTGTGGTTTTGCGCATTTCATAATCGAGATTAGAATCCAATATATATATATATATTTGAGTACAAAAAAAATTATTTAATTTTTTTTTAGGAATAACTACATTCACCAAGAATGATAAACTTTTTCTTTATTATGCATGAATTTACAAAGAAACTTTTTTAATATAAGAATAATGAACGTAAAAACTAAGAATAGAAAGTCTCAATGCCTGTGCATCTAGCAAATCATTATTTTCAATGTGCAACACATTATCTTATAATATTTCACAAAAAAAACAAAAACAAAAACAAAAAAACAAAAAACAAAAAACAAAAAACAAAAAGAAAAAGAAAAAACAGCAACAACAACTTTTAGTGGGGTCAAGTTATTATCTTTTATTTCCCATAAAAAATTATTATTTTGTATGAATTAATTACAACGCAAGTGTCATTATACTCAGGCCCGGTCCTGAGATTTCCGGGACTTAAATCCAATAAGTAACTAATAAATTTTTGGGGTCCTTCACTTTTTTTTTTTTTTTCATTGAATGAAAAAAAAAATGAAGATAAAAGATAAAAAAATTTGTGTCAAAATCACAAAAAATACTTAGTATTACATTACAACAATTAATAAGTGTCGCTTGATCCTCGCTCTTCTTGCATTTTTAGAAGCAAATAAATTAATCATACTTGCATAATCTATTTTTTTTTTTGTAAAATCATTTTCAATGAATAAAATGCTAATTAGTTTAAATGGGTCTTTCAATTTTTTAATGAGTCAATTTATTTTAAATTAGTTTTGGGTCTTTCTTAATTTTTTGTAGATTTAAAATATACCCAATATATTACAATAAACTATAATAGGAGGACCCTTTTTTGGGTCTATTTTCAATGGATAACAATGTTAATTTTTTTGAATGAGTCTTTTAATTTTTTAATGGGTTAATTTATTTTAAGTTAATTTGGGCCTTCTTTAATTTTTTTTTTAAACTTAAAACATACCTAATGTATTACACTATACCATAATAGAGGGAGCTCCTTTTTTTAAGTCTATTTTGAGGGGCCCCTAGGCCATGGCCTTGTTGGCCAATGCCCAGGGCGGCACTGATTATACTTTACAAAGTTTACAAAAGTTATCTTATATGTGATTGTCTTCGTGAATATGAGGACATGACAATATGGTTGTGATATGTAGAGATGGAGGCGTGGTGGTCGTGACTAATGGGATGGAAGAGACAATAGTCGTGGGCCAAATTGTTACTCAAATTTAAAATTCAAGGTAAAACAGTGTACTTTACATTAAAATTGTAAAATTTAATATACTTTTATCAAAATTTATGGGAGGTCAATGTAATTTATCTTATCTTTTATAATTGAACCATTGTAGCTTGCTTATTATAATAGATGATTGTTTTTCAAGTAATATTATATATAATTCAATTTCTTAATTATTTTCTTACTATAAACTCAATGAGACTTCCCACTTGAATCTATACTGAGAAAAATACAGTGAGATATAAATTGTGTAATACTTTTTTTCTTAGATAAATAATGTTAGTTGTCATATCTTTTTTTTTTTAATTAAAATATATATTATATTTGTTTATTTTAGTTTTATTCACTATTTACATTAGTTTCAATTATTTAAAATTTTACTAAAATGAAAGTCAATGTAATTTTGTCAAAAACATAAGATTAACTTTATTTTTTTCAATTCTCAAGCAAGCTGAGTGTAGTTTATCTTTTAAAAAATTTATAATAAATATCATTTTTATGTGGTGGCGATAGTCTTCCTAATTTATGATGACTTCCAAATCCTGAATTCCTAACTTTTAAAATCATTTTCAAATTTCAATCCCTCTAGCTAGCCCATTTTATTTGCATTCAATCTAATCGTTGGCGTTTGAATTTATTAGCCTTGCTTAATTAATATGATTAATAGTGAAAGAATCAATAAGAATAATGCTATATGTGCCAATAAATTAGTATATGATTAGTTATGCAATTAAATTAGTGAGATAATCATTTATTATATATTCTTTTTTTTTTTTTTTTCTTTCATACTTAAAATTATGATTCTAACCTCTCTCAATATTAAATTCGCTAATTTCTTCGGATTAAATATTTGTCATACATGTAATCTAATAATAAATGAATTAACAATCTCAATCATATGCTATAATCCTACTCATCAAACATGCTCTATATACCTTACATACAAGACCAAGGTATTCATTTTCCTCATTTCCCTATGTCCTCATAAACCAATTTGGTGACCATAAAAAAATGGAGATTATTCGGTTTAGTCAGATTATTTTCAGGCCTTATCCAATTCACAGAGGGGTGCTATTCCACCAAATAGTTTTGACACTGCGTTTTGGAAGTGGCTTTGGAAACTCAAGGTGCTCCCGAGGTGGACTCTTTTTTATAAGAAAATGCCTTCATTGCCCACGGTGGAAGCTCAGGCATGTTTGGAAGTACGAGGTGACAAATCCAACCTAAAATTATGAACTTGCCTAATTATACCTATTTAAAACCCATATCACTTGGTCCAAATCAATAAATGAGCTTATATGGGCTGTTCATTGTCAATCCAATTATAATTGAATTTACTTGTGTTGGATAGGGGTACAAATTTAAGCTGGTCAAAATGAACCTCACTCTTACTGCAAATTTTTAAATAATTTTTTTAAAAATTAAAAAATACTTTTTAGATAAAATAAAAATAATATTTTTTTAAAATAAGAAATTATTTTTTTCAAAAAAATAAAAAAAATAAAAAATAAAAACTAAAAGATCGATAACTCAATTCCCCATATGCGGGATAACCTTCCCTCTCCCCCAATAAGGGGTTTTTACTTATAAATGATATATCATGCACTTGTATTCCATTCGGTCCCATGATTCTTTTCTTAATAAAATCCCAATATATAAGTAGTTTAGATGATTAAGTCATTTTTTTTTTCAAAATTTTCGACATTTTTACTCTTAATTTTGTGCAAGCACAACTCTAGATAAATAGTCATTTTTTATGGTAGTTATTTTTTATGTTTCAAATTTAAAATTTTATAACTTTCAATTTACACATTTATTTTCGTTAAAAATTTATATTTTTGAAAATTACTCAATGAGATCTATCAAATAATATCTCAATTGAATATAAAATTATTCAAAATAATATATATATATATATATATACTTCACATTATTTTGAATTTGAAAATGTAACTTTTAAAATTTCACATAGTTTTTGAATTGAAATATGTTAAAATTTCTAATAGTGTGAAATTTCACATATTTGAAATGTAAAAAAAATAAAATAAAATAAATTTCACATTAAATTTTAATAGTAAGACAAGTTCTTTCTTTTCTTCCTTTTTTTTAAAGATTTTTTTTTGTAAGTGAGTTTCTTATTTTCTAAGTGTGAAAAGTGTGAGTTCATAGTTTTTTATTGAATATTTTTGTAATTCTATAGAATAAAATATGTGAATGTGAATGTTATTGAAACATCCCTCTCCAACTTTGTATAGTAGGAGAGGTCCAAGATATTTTTTTTATTAGCTAAGATCCCTCAACATTTTCATAGAGAAAATTTGACTTAGAAAAATTTTGCTCGACTTAGATAAATTTCAACTTTCAAAATTGAAATTTCTTTAAATCGGGGCCAAATTTCTCTGAGTTTTGAAAATTGAAATTTCTTTGAGTCTTCAATTTTCTAAATTGAAATTTCTTTAAGTTGGGGCCAAATTTCTCTAAGTTTTGAGAATTGAAATTTCTCTGAGTCAGGCGAAATTTCTCTGAATCAAATTTTCTCTATGAAAATATTGAGGAACCTTAACTACTATGAAAATATTGTATGCCTTTTATCTTATAAATCTTAATATCAGGGACCTTAAAAAAATTTCTCTAAAAATAATGTGATTTTTTTAAAAGTGTGAATATTCACACTTTCAATATATAAGAAAAATGTGAATGTTTGAAAAGTACAAATATTTTTTTTTTCAAAAAAAAAAAAGTCTGAATATTTAGATCAACTTTTACACTTTCTAAAAATTCACAATAATTTATTTATTGAAAGTATAAATATTCACATCATAGTGTAGAAAATAAATTTGATTAGATATTGTAATGAAATTTTTTTTTTTATATTAAGCTACAGATTGAATTGTGATTCCATTGCCAAATTTGGGGATATGATTTTTTGGTCCTTTTAAAAGCTATATGGTTAAATAGAATTGTCAATTATAAATAG
Source organism: Camellia granthamiana (assembly GCA_036172215.1). NCBI lineage: Eukaryota > Viridiplantae > Streptophyta > Magnoliopsida > Ericales > Theaceae > Camellia > Camellia granthamiana. Next base: position 71,756 of record JAXFYN010000323.1, on the reverse strand, counting down.
GACTACTGTAACGCGCCACTCCCATGTCGTTAAATACACTAAAATAGCCTAAAAAAAATACAAGTTTTGCTCCCAAAAATAATAACTACAAAATTGTCTCCAAATGGTACAATATCCTCCAAATATTCTATAGCACAATTACCTCCAAAATAAACAATATTACAACTATCTCCATATTTAATAATTAAAGTGTAGATCCCAAATCTCTGTATTAATAAATCTTTCTAATTTCAATTTCGAGCTCTGCTAAAATCTGCTTCGCACCTGAAAAATTAATTCGGGAAGTATACAATACGACAGGAATACAAGGCTCGGATACAGAATAAATTAACAGGAACCCAACAATTTATGACACTAAGTCAACGATACGATAATCAAGCAATTTACCAAATTGCACAACAATGCAACCATAATTTATCTAGACCAAATACCCAGTCCTACTCAGTACATGACCAGTGAATAAATTTATTTATTCACCCACCTCACCCAAGCTCCACGCTTATCGGGGCATATTGGTGTAAACAATTAATAAGATTCACTCGATCCATGTACGGAGTATTTCTATGTCATTCAGTCAGATAAATCACCATTTAACACAGAATATTTGTAGAGAATTATACTAAATGATCAGAATATCAACGATTCAACAACAAATGATTTTACAAAATCTATTAATAACCCCATTAATCAAGTGGATTACAAATTGAGAATAATTAAAAATAGAGAACTCTTTGCAAAGAGATTTAAATAGAGCATATTGTATACAACCCGAATTTACTTCAAAATAATTAATTCCATCACCATAAATCTGAAATTGCTCCATGAATCTCCAAAAATAATTCTGATCTCTTGTAAAATTACTAACTCTCATTTTAAATATTCCTACGTCTAAACTAAAAATTTACATCACAAATGGAGAGAGAGCCGAAAGTTGGAGAAAATTTAAAATGAGAGACAAAGAAATGAAATTGAGGGACGGATGAAAAAGGCAGAGAAGGAGGGGCTCAATTTATAAGAAAAATAAGGCCAAGTTTGGCTATCTTAAATAAGTACACACTTTTTATCTTTTTATCTTTTTTCCATCACATCATCTCTTTACTTTTTTGCACATCTTTTCGTAAAAAGATAAAAAGTGCACTTATTTAGGTCATTCCAAACAACCCCTAAATGGGTGGTTTAGTGTGGTATGGTGGGTGGAAAAAAAAACTATGGGTTGTTTGTTGCCCATGGTTTTTGTTGCTTTGTTGCTGTTGTATTTTTTTATTATTATTATTTTATTATTTTCTTTTTCTCCACGTGATGGGAATGGCAAGAGAATTTGATTTATTATTAAATAACAATAAACAATAATATGATAGATATAGAAGAGATGAGATAAATATAAACAAATAATTTTATTTTTAAATTTCTATTTAAAAATCTCACAACTAAATTATTATAATAAACCACCAATACCGTTCACTAAATATTAATACTTTAAAATACGGGATGTTACAACTACATGGAATACAAGTTCTACATATGAGATTTATGAGTAAAAACCCCTTTTAAGGATGTGTAAATTAATCTCGTAATGTATAATTGTCTTTTTTTTTTTCTTTTTTTCTTTTTCTTGTATTAGCAAAATAATAAAATAAAATATACTTCTAATGTTTAAATGGAAAATAATATATACCATCCATTTCTTTATTTTTTTAAATTTTTTTAAAAAAAATATGTTGAATTTTTTGTAAACGTGTGTAAATTAATCTCATGATATATATAGTCTTCTCTTACTTTTTTTTTGGTATTAACAAAATCATAAATAAAAATATACTTTTAATGTTGTATTTAAGTAAAATTAAAAGTGATTTTAATAAAATAAAATAAAATGAATTATAGTTCAAATTTAGTATTGCTATTATAAATAATTTAAAAAGACAAAATGGTTTGTGAGAAGTTATTTTTCTTCATAATTTCTTAACTAAACATGAAATTTACTAGGATAGTCATTTTCAAAAATCTAATTTTATAACAAAATAAATATGGGATACACATCATTTTTAACTAAATAATTCAAAGACAATTTATCGCAAAATTAATAATCCGTTGTGTTACAATCCCTATTTACCTAGTCCATCCAAACAAATATATCTACATGGGCTAGTGAACGGAACATGAAATGTATTTCTTTCTATCATGACAAGTTGCCAAGCGCTGATTGATTGTTTGAAGGGAAGAAAGATGGCTGACTGGTTGCCTCAACAGTAGTACACAATATTTTAGTCTATTAGCTCTTTTTTTTCTTTTTTTTTTTATTAAAAAATTTTCTTCCATGTATTTTTTTTTTTCTTCTTCTATGTATTTCTAAAATTTCTACAGATGCATACTGCAGTTAAACCAACTCATGTGCTGCCGCACTACTTCTATCTAATGAAGTATTATGCTGAGTATATTACATGAGTAGCTTTTATATTTTATCATTGTTTTATTTTAATCCTTATAATTTTATCTCTGAAAGTATAACACATATTACTCATGTATGCATTTACCATAAAAAAAAAAAAAATGCTAACAATTGGAATTAATTGGACTAATTTGAGACAAAGTCAAAAATTCAGAATTAAAATCAAGACAATTAAAATTAGAAGAACTAAAATAATACAATGATCAAAATAAGCATGACACAGACAACTAGAGCCGGCCACATACAACTAGAGCCGGCTCCAACTTTTTCGGGACTCAAAGTGAATCTAAATATGGAGCCTAAAGTTTGTGATCAAAAGATTGTATCAAATTTTATTTCAAATTTTTGCATTTATTAACAGTTGTTACGAAAAGGTTATGAAAATTTATTTAAATATGTAACAAAGTTTACAATAACAAAAATGACTAAAATATAAGCTAGACTACCAAACAGAAAGTGAACTAAGTCTTCTATTCCTTGTTTCCTTTTTAATTTTTATGTTCAGAACTATACTTTTTAGGAATCTACTTGTTTAATATAGTTTATAAAAAATTATTAACATCATCATAATGCTATCTTAATCCTCAACCATTAGAAATCAAATAATCAATGAAAGGAATAATAATAATAATAATAATAATAATAATAATAATAATAATAGATAAAAGATATATATATATATATATGTATAATCATGATCAAATAAATATTTAATTAAGCAAAAATAAGAACTCATATCCATTACAGAGTCTGTAACTTTGAAATCCCATTTTTTATACTACAAAATTGAGATATTCATCATAGTTCAACATATATATATATATATATATATAAATTGCAATACAAAAAAAAAAAAACCAAGTTTCTCAATTAGTTTAAAAAAATAAAATAGATGAATACTTCTATCCAAAAATAAAAAATAATAGAGATAGTTATTGAAAAGTCTAAGATATGTAGGGTGTAAGGCATTAGATCCAGTGATATTTTTTGTTAGTGAGAGGTCCACCATTTGTGAAATAATTTGGTGAGAAATCCTTTAATGATTTTGGAAGACATTTTGTTTCTAATTTTATCCCTTAATTTATCTAATAACTTTTCATTGACTCTCTATTCAAATTTATATCTATCTGTTCAAATTTTTTTTTATAAATTTTTTGACTATCTGTTCAATTTTTTCTTCTTATTTGTTTAAATATCAGTTCAAATTTTATTATCTGTTCAATTTTTTTTTACTTATCTGTTTAGATCTATTTATCTAAATTTTCTAATCTGCTTAAATTTTTTTCCCTGAATTCTATTTGTTGATTTTTTATCTGTTCAAATCTTCGTTAAAATTCTTATTCTAATTTTTTGTATTTGTTGAAATTTGTTGTTTTATTTTTTCCTATCTCTTTGAAATTCTAGTTCTAATTTTCTTACGTGTTGAAATTCAACACACAGATCTGTTTAAATTCACACAAATATATTTGAGAGATTATTTGTTAAAAAAATTAGAATTTGAACAGATGCTATTTTCCATTAACAATCCCTCAATCCAAACACCCCAAACCAAAATTCTCAATTTACATATCCCTTCATAGGCATTAATTAGTAACCAAATTTGAAGATCTGTAAACAACAAACACATATTAAATCATCTACAAAACAAAACTTTGAAAAAGCAACAATAGATTCAAACACAAATTCGAAAACCAACCTTAATCAGAAACCACAGAGCTTCAAAATCCATTTCTCGACCCAAATTGACTGAAACAAACAAATAATACATACATACACAAGACACAGACATATACTCTATCAACGGTGGGAGGAGCTAAACCACTGTGACACAGACTCATCTTTGACTGAGAAGAGAAAGAACGAGGATGGTAGATGAGACAGTAAGCCATGACGAGGGAAGGAATAATGGAGGTAATGACGATAGAGGCGATGATGGCAGAGGTGACGTTGATGGGAGAAGCGGCAGCATATAGATCTTGGTCACCGTTACGACCTTCTCGTGCGATGTTTTTAAAGAGGAGAGAGAGAGAGAGAGAGAGACCAAGATCTACACCCGTGAGACGATTCTCTATGGCTGTTTGGTTCATTACGTTTTGTCAGGACCCAAACCTGCCCCTATAAGTTTAGCATCGTAACCAGCCAATAATTGTAAGATTATTGAAGGCATCTGAAACAAATTAACAAAATAAGGGGCTAGCAAAAGCAAATATCAAAATACAATGTTCATAGAGTTGTACAGACTTATATGGGACAAAAATTTTAAACTTATATTTACATATATTATCACATCATTCTTACGTCATCCATATACAGATAAAACAAAAAGAGACTTAGCCCTATTTACAGATTATTGTCCCAATAGACGAAAGAAAATAAAAACTTAAGATTCTTTACTTGACATAACACTTGAACACAAAAGACTTCCGGGAACCTCTATGTGAGGTACAATGGTTGGCTTGATAGAAAAAGATCTAGACTAGAAGTCTCAGCTTGGTCACGCACTTGATCACCTACATACATAATATAAATAATGAGCTGGAGCCTACTGAGTAACAACTTTGTAAAGATATGTTTGCTTATATGTATTTTTTGATTATACGTTAAACTCTGTTTTCTGAAATGTTATTTTCTGATTAGAATGAATGATTGTTCAATTTTTGAAATGTGTCATGGCATCCTTAGCATCATCTGTATCTTATATCTGTTATATGTTATCTATTACCTGGTACTAGGGTTTCATATGGGTTCTATTCATGGAGCTAATTATGCATAATCAATTGATCTGGACGTGGGTCTTAATGACCATCTCATGTAAATATGGGTCTTTATGACCAATCTGATCTGTACATGGGTCTTAATGACCATCTCATGTGAATATAGGTCTTTATGACCAAACTGCTCTACATGTGGGTCTTTATGACCAATCTGATCTGTTAGTTAATGGATGTACCACGTAAGACTATTTACAAAATCTAAATATGTATGTGAATCTATTTCTATTTTGAATTCTAATTTCTGAATCTATTACGGACATCATTTATCAAAACCTTTACATCACATTGATAGCTTATACAGAATATCACATCTGATGTTCTGTATAAGTCATCTGCTTGATGTTCCACATAAGTCATCAAATGTAATGTTCCGTACAAGTCACTAATATGGGTGTTTCGAATGAAGTCATTCAATATGAATATTTCGTATGATATTTCGATAAGTAAAATAAGGTCTTCAGGCACTTCGCAATGTCACAATTAATGAAAGGTTTGGTAACTGTATTTGCTGTTACATGTTTTCTAAATAAGTTTCATTTATGACAAGAACCTCTTGAATTACTCTGATAAGTTATGGAACTCATTCATTAAACACCTTTACTTAGAGATTACTTATTGAACTCCCAACTCACTCCGTTTATATATATGTATGTAGGAGAGCATCAAGAAGTTCCACATTAGAGCTTGCTTTGGAGTCAGCCTCTTGTGAAGCCACCCGTGTTATGCCTCTGCATCGAGGCCTTAGTTTTTCTTTTTATTTGGAGCCGAGCTTGAGAAGCTTTGGTTTTGTACAATTTGTTGTGTTATATATATTTTGATCTTGGTTTGTATCTACAAGATGAATGTATGTATATATTATGGCATGATGTGAGATACAAAATGCATGTTTTGATCATGGCATGTATGCATAGCTCAATGGACAAGTTTTTATATTCTGCTTCTGCTTGTGACCCCGTATATTGTATTATAAATTCTGTTAATTCTGTTTTTGAGGCCGGGTAATCTGGGATTACTGGCTTGTTACGATCTAAACCCATAAAGGCGGGTTTGGGTTATGATAGGTTTCCAATTAAGCTCCGACGAGTCACTAGATAAAGTTGGCAGCAGCGGAGTAGGTCTCTAGGGTGGTTAGTCGTTGTGCCAAGCATGAATCTTGGTAAAAGAATCATGGATTTGTGACAACAGACATACAATAACTACACACACAAACACACACACACACACACACACACACACACACACACACACACACACACACACATATATATATATACAGTTAGAGAAAGAAATAAAGAGAGAAGAGCGATCCACCAAAAGAGAGAGAGTATAGCAACCCAGGTTGAGATCCAACCCTTTTATATCCTTTGATTTAGAGTCTGGTATCTATTATTGTTATTTATACTTCTTCTAGTCTTGTAATTGATTGGAAGTGGTTGCTTAGAGTGTTTGATTATGTTTTGAACAGGTTGAGATTTAGTATTTCAAGAGAAATTTTGTCTGTTTATTCTTGATTTCGTTTGAGCGGTCTTTTCTTCGCTCAAGCGGTCTTTCATTTCTTTCAGAATATTTGTTTGTAGTCTGAACTTCTGGGAGTAGGATGTTCTTCGATCGAGCGGTCTTTTGTAGGTCTAAACTTCTGAGAGAGGGTTATTTTTAGCTCGAGTGGTGATTAGCTCGCTTGAGCAATTTGTTTTGCTGGGGAAATTTTCTAAGAGTTTTCTTCGCTCCAACCATATTTTCGTCACTTGAGCGCTGTTTGTGTCTAACGCTCGAGTGGTGTTTTGGTCGCTCGAGCAGTCTGGTAATACAAAGCTGTGGGAAAAGATCTTTTTTTCACTTTTTAGCTTTTCTCTTCCTTTTTTCTTACTTTTTGAACGAAATTTATTTTTTCTTTCTCTAAAATCTTACATAAACTTTCTCATACACCCTAATCCGCTAATCTCGCCACCTTGGTGCTTTGGGATAAAGGGTAGTGTTTGTCGTGGTGATCGTTTCAATTTGAAAAGTTCAAGCTTTGGTCTTCATTCGATCTTGGGGTTTATCCCTCTTCTCTTTCTATTTTGAGGTATGAGTTTCTTTAACATCTCTGCATGATTTTTAGCTCATTATGTACTCTGGAATAGAGTAATATTTTGGGTTGACTCGGGTTGATATTGGGTTTGATAGTATAAAATAGGGGTTTTGAAATGGGTTTATTGAAAATGTTGAGGAAATGGTTGTATTGATGAATAGAGTTAAAATCTTAAAAATCTATCATTTAAATGGATTTTTGAAATAAACGGATATTTTGTTAGAAAACCTTAAAAATCTTTGGAAATTAATGGTTTTCAATAATAAGGAGAATGATGGGGAAATGTTTGAACCCTTGTTGAATTGAATAGTGGAGTTGAACATGTATTGTTACTCCAAGTTCCAAATTATGAAATTATATCTGTCTCCTGAAAGTTATCTTTTAAATAGAGATATATGTTTTGGCTATTGATTGAGGATGGTATTGATTATTGTAGAAATTGTATGAGAATTAGGTTAATTGAAACCACTCACTCATGCATTGCATTTGAATACTTGTTTCATATTTATACATTGAAAATGTATCGTTTTTTAGAAAAATGGATAAATACCTTAGATGATCTGGTTAGGGGGTGTGGTTATGGTTATATTTATGTTGGCCTATGTATCATTGGTGAAAATCCAGAAACCTGAGTGGTTAGGTGCCGATCCTTGCGATTAGTACTGGTAAAATGGCTTTGGTAGTGCTTGTATAGCCTACTAGCAGACATACACCTAGAGATTCCTGGTGTGTATATTCACTGCCTTGTTTTCTATTTTGAAATTAATAACTTATGAATTAAAGTATAAACATGGCATTGCATTGTTCGAAAGAGGAAAATATATTGTTTAGGCAAATGACATTCATGTGTATTCACCATGTGGCATGGTTAAGCATCATACAGAATAATAAATAAATCTCTACTGGGCTTTAGCTCACCCTTTGTAGAAACCAACTTTTAGGTTCTGATGATATGCCTCTGCCAAGGAGTTAGCTTGGGAGAATTGTGGAGTTGAAGGCTTATTTTCTTTTCTTTTCTTTTCTTTTTTTTTTTTTTTTGCAAATATTTTTGTATAAGACTAGGGCTTTTATTTGTTTTGGGCTTGACCCACTTTTGTTGTAACCAAGCATTGTCTTGGAAATATGTAGCCACTAGGGCATAAACTTATCTTTATTTCTCTTCATTTTGTGTATATTTGTCACATGCTATAGATTCATAACTTAGGGTTAATTAATGTATTACTTTATGTGACATCACCATTTGTAACACATTGATGGAGTTAATGAATGAAGGCAATTCAGATAATGAATTTCTCATTTAATGATTGAATCTTACTTGTTTCTGTACATATATTGAGAGCCAAGTGGGTTATTTGTTGTTATTATTTTGGAGCGTTACAACTTGGTATCAGAGCTCTCAGGTTCGAATACTTTGGGCTCGTGGAACATGATTATTACCACAATGGGTTTGTCTCGCTCATTTGTAATAGGCGTATACTTGGTATGGTATGTGATAACATGCTTAGGTGATTCAATGAGTACGTAATTTAGTTTCTAAGATATTGATTATGTCTATGAATTTCTAGAATTCCTGTTAAAAGAGCACATGATCACTGCTAAGTTTAACTAAAATTCTAGCAATGTCGCGGAACAGTTATTATCTAGAAAGGAAGTTCATTTGTGAATACGTAATTCAATAATTACGTAGAGTGAATTATCATGTTGTCCATTGTATTAGGACATGTGTGAATTAGTTATGGCACATTTGTGAATGTGCTAAATCTTGCGTTACCTTCATTAGAATGTTAGAAATAGATGTGGTGGTGGTAGGCCTAGACGTCAGGAAGTGCCAATTCATGATGAAATTTTGGCATAAGAAAAGGGAGTTGGCCAGGCGAATATGGACGATCCTGCAGGCCAACAAGCCATGGGAGCTTTGGCTCAAGAAATGGTAGGAGCGTTGTGAGAATCCGTAGACATTCTCAAAGTTGAGAATCAAGTCCAGGCCTATGTTGTTGAGATAGGACTGTCTTTTTTGAAGAGAAAATTCTTCTGGCCGAATCTGGATGAGTTTGTTGGGGATCCAAAAGAGCCACTGAAGACCGATGAGTGGCTCAAGCGAATAGTGAAGACATTTGAGATGCTTGGCATCGACGATGATGGTTTGAGAGTGACCTTAGCGGCCTTTTAACTCGTGGGTGATGCAGGTCAATAGTGGAAATTTGTGAAAGGTCACATTGGGGTAACTTAGGAGGCATTTGTTACCACATTCCAGGATAAGTTCTTACTACCTATGACAAGGGAGAAATTCAGGGAGCAATTTTTGAAGCCCAAGCAGTTGAGCACACCGATGGCCGAGTTTGAGGTGGCCATCACCATCTTTTCGAGGTTTGCGCTGGAATTCGTGGCGATGGAAGAACGTCATTACATTGAGTTCGAGAAGATGTTGAAGACTGGGCTCCTTTTCAAAGTTGTTGGGTTTATGATTCGAGATTATGGTCGTTTGGTGAAGTTGGCAACACATTTGGAGATAGTCATTCAAACTAAGGAAGAATAGATAAGGGGCTCCAGGCAGAGAGGGCAAGAGTCTTTGGGAGATGCGAGGGACAACAAAAAGCAGAGGGGTTCCACCCCGCAGCAATCTCAGACTTCGCAGTGGAGATCCACCTTTCCTGTGCCAAGTTCTAGTTCGGGAATGGGCAATCAGGGTGGATTCACATGCTTCAAGTGTGGTCATTTGGGCCACAAGTCTCCAACATGCCCGCAAAGAGAATGAGGGTAACAATCGACACAGTCTTCGGTTCATTATCAAAGCCAAAGCCAAAGCTAAGAGAGAGAGCAACCGCCTACCTATTATCAGTATAGACAGTCCGGGCATTTGAAAAGGTTTTGCCCTCAGTTGGGAAGCATGTTTGGTGCATCTAGTTTGAGCCAGACTAAAAGCCATTAGCTAGCTCAATCAGTTCAGACCTCGACAGCCAATCAAAAAGTCATTTCGGCTTAGTCTGTGTATCAGGCTTATGCTTCAAGGGATGAACAGGTAAATCAAAGACCTTCAGGGAGCGTGTACTCTGTTACCACGCCGAATCAGTTGCTAGTACCTCCTGTTGTGAGAGGTAACTTCTTGTTATTCAATTTTCTAGCCAGTGTGTTGATAGATACGGGTGCATCTCATTATTTTATAGCATTTTCTTTTACATCTATCTTAGGTTTAGAGTTTAATCTGTTAGAGTCTCATCAATTAGTTGAGACACCGGTTAGGGGTAAGGTGACGTTAGGTCAAGTATGCCGCTCCTATGAGATCGAGGTCGCAGATTGTCCATTCTCCTTTGATTTTATTGTTCTCAGCATGCATACATTTGATGTGATATTGGGTATAGATTAGTTAACCTATTTTTGAGCTTTGGCATATTATCCCCGCAGGAGGGTGTCAGTGTGCACACCATCAGGAGAGTGTTTCTACTTCTTGTACGACTGAGGCTATACTTTTATTCTCCCGTTGTATGATCTTAAGGGTTGAAAAGAGTTAAGTCTTCTTTTTGTCATCATAGTAGTTCATAAGGGTAGTACAGTCCGGGGTGACTTACTGAGAGTGGTTCAAGATTATCCGAGCGTTTTTCTGGAGGATCTTATCGAGTTGCCACCACAAAGACAGATTGAGTTCTTTATTGATTTGATGCTAGGCCCAACTTGGATTTTCATGGCATCGTATAGATTTGCACTAGCTGAGTTGCACGAGCTGAAGGTGCAGCTCTAGGATTTGTTAGATAAGGGCTTTATTCGCCCTAGTACCTCGCCTTGGGGAGCACCAACTCTCTTTGTGAAGAAAAATGATGGCACTTTGTAGTTATATATCGATTACCGTAAGTTGAACCGGGTAACTATCAAGAACAAATACCTGTAGACGTCCCCGAACGCCCCGAGAGGATGAGTCCCGTTCTGTTCATTTTGGGCTCACTACAGTTCGGACTCAAATTGTCACGGTTCTTAATCTGAACCAAAGAGTCCAAATCCGGCAAATCGTTTTGAGAAAACAGATTTTTTAAAGAAGTGCCAAACATGGACTGCTTTGCCAGATACAGAGTCGCCACCTAAATATTTTATTTTGGGAAATTTAGGAAACCCTGACTCGTGGCTAAGGCCACATGTCCGTCATCACCAAAGTTACCTCGGCTCGGGAACTTGGGTACAATTGGGGAAGGTCACTTCGTGAGCACCCCCACTCGCTCGATCAAAGATCGGCCTCTACTAACCATGATATCTAGTTTTGAAAACATTATGCGTTCTTATTCCGGTTATTAGCCTAGATTTACTATGTGATGCGCACAGCATACAAGTATAGACTGGGTCGTCTGAATTGGAACAAAACATTTCATGTTTGTTTTTTGAAAGATGGTTTGCTACTCGCAAGTAGGCTTAAAATGCAGATTTTGCCACCCTCGAGTGGGCTTAGAAAAGATGGTTTTGCCACTATCTAGTGGGCTTAAAACTCACAGTCGATGATTTGTTCCAATCCAAATAACCCAACCTTCACCCACAGGCATTCAGGCAGATATATCACATAAGCATGTAGCCTCATGGTAAGCATGCTATCATGGCAGTCACTCACACACATGCAACGATGCTAAAGCATAAAACTTACCGAGTACTCCAAGCCAAAACAGAAGCTAATTAGAAATCCATGCATGATCCTAACTATACAGAGATGCCTAATGCAACACATGTAAAAATGCAACTATAGCAGGCTCGGCTATTCTAAACATGGCATATGGAATGCTACAGCTAACAAGTATTCAACTTGGAATTGAAATACAATGCAGTGAGTTATGATGCGCCGAGCCCGGTGCGTGCAAAACAGATGAATGAATGCAAACATGCTATCATACTGTATGCTAATTGAAACATGCCCTAATCTAACCATCATAAGCTGGTAAATAAAAGGGAGAAAGACGTGGGGTTGGAAGACATACATCACACGCACGCACACTTATTACAACATTGCCCTCGCTCGGAGGGTTCGAATAAATAATACAGTCCCAAATAAATAGTACAGTTCGAATGAATAGTACAGTCCGAATAAATACAAAATCCTAATTAATTAACAAATTAATCTAGGAAAACAATAAATGGCACGTAAATCCACGAGCCGCCTCGGCTCTGCTCCGGATGATGAATGATGCATGCTCAGGTTACTTGCGCGGAAATCCAATGCGACGCCCCAATTAGCCTCTGTTTACAATTAAGCCCGGAATACTACACGAAGTCCCAAAAGATTGCTGGTTTCTGATTTGCTGCAACAGAGAGCAGGAAAGGGGCATGGCAATGTATTTTCACATATGTATGCTTGACTACTCTTCAGGGAGTGTAGCCCTCGATCCTCGTGCCACCAATCATGCATCTCGATGCAGGATGGCCGAGGAGTCGAATTGCACGACTTGATATGGAATGAATGCACATGAAAACACAACAAGGCCTAAACTCCATCATGAATAATCCGGAGTGTCGGCGACCGAGAATTGAGACACGTTCCGTCACTCGGAGTACGAAAAGTCCCTCGTTTCCCGTGCTCGGGCTAACTCCTATCCCAAACACAATGCAATATGCATGACATGCATGAATGCAACTAATATACAACCTAGCATACACAACGCTATGAAATGGCAGACACAATGCTCGATGTAAAACGACATACACAATGCTCTAACATGCAACCTAGCATACGCAATGCTATGAAATGGAATGGCATACGCAATGCACAATGGACTTACACCAACATGAGTGGACCTCAGCCACACTCACATTAGTGGCCATGAGATGAAAATGAGACACTCGAGATACGTGCACGCATGCACGCAAACCGAGGACCAATCCTAAGGCACGAATGCCACTCTAACAAGGCATGGCAAGGCATGAAATATGGCATATAAACATGCAAGTTTCAGCACTGAAATGTGATGCAAAACGATCCCGAAACATGGATACATGGCACCCGATGCATGGAATGGTCCCGAAACACAAAACTAGGCACATGCATTGACCTATAGCTATACAAAACATGCATTAGTTGATCATGAGGCATGAAGACAGAACCAAGGAAGTCCCAAAACATGAATATTTCTAGTTCAAAGCATGACCAAAAGATGCTAGCAAGATAGCCTAACATAGCATGCAATTTTGACTAGCAAACATGGATTACATGGCATGTACATGATACAAGTGAGAACTCATCAAACCAGCCAAAATCAGTGAACAAAACATGCCACAATATGCCCAAATAAACATGGAAAGGCAGCCAACACATGCACAGATGAGGGCCTCCTTTGAAGGGCATACAAAGGGGTTATTAAGCACATGCATCAAGGACACTTAGCATGGCACAAAAAACTCTGAAAATCAAATATGATAGTTCCAAAACTCATCAAATTGACCCTGAAATGTGACTTCAAAGCATGTAAAGAGGGGTCCCTTTGGAAGGCCAAAATGACCATCAAACAAAGCAAGGTGAGAGGGGGTCACCCCCCTCTGATTTTGAGGCTCAAAAATGCATCAAAGCCACTGAAAATCCTTTGGATTTCAGTGGCTAGATGTCCAAACAAAGCATGCAACAAGAGCTTAGGTGTAGGGCTCAAAATAAGAGACAATCAAGCATACAAGGAGGCATATGATCTCAAACAAAAATGGGACCTCAAACAAACTTGAAGATGAGGTTAAAAAAAGATATTTTTCAGTTTATGACAACTCTCAAAAATGAACACAAGTAGGGGCTAATCTATCATGCAAAAATGGCCCTAAAAGAGAGATTAGAGACAAGGGACAGTATCTGGCCCCAAATAGCAAAGACCCCTTCAACAAAGTTGAAGAGGGGCTAAAAAAAAGGCACTTTACAGTTTATATTAAGTCTCAAAAATAAGCACAAGTAGGGCTAAACTATCATGCAAAAAAAGGCCTACAAAGAGAGATAGGAGACAAGTGGTAGTAGATGGCCTCAAACAGAGGAGAGCCCTTCAACAAAGTTTAAGAGGGGCTCAAAAAAAGACATTTTACAGTTTAGCTCGGAGCCTAGAAATGCTCAAAAACAAGGCTAATATATCATGCAAGATTAGGCCCTAAAAGAGAGATAAAAGGAAAGGGATAGTAGATGACCTTAAACAGAGAAAGGTCCTTAATAAAACATGAATATAACCTCAAAATAATACCATTTTCAGTTTGGGTCGGAGTCCAGAAATGCTTGCAAATATGGCTTATAGATGAAGCAAGAAAAGACCTGAAAAATGGAGGAAAGAGGACTCACCCTTGAATAGTAGCAAACCAGCAAATTTTTGACTAAATTTCTGAGCTTCCAACCTCTGGAAATCAGCCTCAAAGTGTGGGAATGGAGGATGGAGGTGTGGTGCTATGGGTTGTAGTGTAAATGGTGCAAGAAGCTTAGGGTTTTGGAGCTTGGAAGAGAGAGAGATGGAGGATTATATGCAAAGGCTTTAAACAATTTTTGTAACCCCTCAAAATGGAGCTGGGGGGTCTGGTTTTATAGAGGGAGGAGTGGAGGAAAGGGGGGGAAAACCAAATTCAAATTTCCCCCCCAAAAGGACAGATCCCCGGGCAGGGGTCTGGGTCAAAACAGAGGGTACAACTGTAAGGAACCAGGAGAGAGGATCATGGGCCGGCCAGGTTCAGAAGGTTCAGGTGGCCGGCCAGCCACCTCCCCTGGCGGGAGGTGGCCGGCCGGCCAAGTTCAAAAGGTTCAAGCTCAATTAGTGGCCGGCCACCCCAAGAAGGTGGCCTCCCATGTGTGCACAACACAGTTATGTAGAGAAAAACCAGGAAATGTAACCTAGGAGAGAGAAAAACCAACTTTTTAGAGGGGTTCAAAAGGGTCAGGAAGAGTTAATGGCCAGCCAAGCCATATTAGTGGCCTCCCAGGGTGTGTGCAACACAATGGTGTGGTGGAAAGTCAGAAAAAGTGGCCCGGGGATGGAAAAAGTCAGCTTTCTAGGGAAGAAAACAGGCGATGAAGAGCGATGAAGGAATAAAGCTGGTCTTCAGAACAATTGCTGGCCTCCCACCCTTCTACAACCTTCCTAACAATGAAAATAAGGTCTCCACCAAAAACGAACCCAAACCGATGCAAAACGAAGGTTCGGGGGCCAAAACGCGCGGTCCGGGGGCCCGAAAACTGACTATTAGGCACCGGAAGTGGCGTTCGACCACGAAGTTGGTCTCCCAGACCACAGTGTCCCTCAAAAGGGAGGAAATAAGGTGTATGCCAAAAATCGGAGCAAACGGAGGTGGTTAAGCGGTCCCGAACCGAGGCACACAGCCGACGGCTCTGAAAACCGCGAACCGGGCTCCAAACGGGAAAAATGGCCTACGACCACGAAACGTAGCCCACGGCCACTGAGAGATACCTCTCCCTCCCTTCGGGAAGAGAAAACAAAGAAAACAGGGCCTGGTTCGCAAACCGAGGCAAAGCACAAAAGAGTCTGGAAGTCCAGAAGCAAGGCTCGCAGCCGAGATTCCACAACTTCAGAACGAGCACAATATGCAACATCACCGAGCGCTCAGTTGGTGACGTCTAAGTCTTAAGGTTGGTCAAAAATGGGGTGTCTACAATACCCATTACCGAAAATAGATGACTTGTTTGACCAACTAAAGAGATCTCATTCTTGAGATTGGGTATCACCATTGAGGGTAAAGGAGGAGGACATTCAGAAAATGACATTCTATACATAGTATGGCCATTATGAGTTCATAGTGATACCTTTTGGGCTAACCAATGCACCGGCCTCGTTTATGGACTTAATGAATTGAGTCTTTTGTGAGTTCTTAGACCGGTTTGTGGTTGTCTTCGTTGACGACATCTTAGTTTATTCACTTTCCGAGGAGGAACACGACGAACACTTGCAAGTTGTACTAGAGTTTCATAGGGCACATCGTCTATATGCTAAGTTCAGGAAGTGTGAGTTTTGGCTTAAAGAAGTAAAGTTTCTAGGCAATATTGTGTCCGGGGAAGGAGTGACTCTAGATTTCTCTAAAATAGACATAGTGCAGGATTGAGAGCAACCTAAGAATGCCTTTGAGATCTGTAATTTCTTGGACTTAGCTAGGTATTACTGACGTTTTGTAAAAGATTTCTCTAGACTAGCTTTGCCGTTGACTAGATTGACAAGGAAATGGGTTAAATTTGGGTGGAGCGAGACTTATGAAAATTCATTTCAAGAACTTAAAACTAGACTCACCTCTACTCTAGTCTTGATTATTCTAAAGAGTGATTTGGGTTATTCTGTGTATTTGATGCGTCTCGGAAAGGTTTGGGTTATGTGTTGATGTAAGAAGTGAATGTAGTGGTTTATGGCTCACGGTAATTAAAAACACATGAGAAAATTATCTTACACATGAGTTAGAGCTAGAGGCAGAGATTTGAGGTGTTTTCTGATTACAAGAGTCTAAAACATCTATTCTCACAGAAAGACTTGAATTTGAGGTAGATTAGGTTGATGGAGTTTATTGAGGATTACGACTTTGAATTGCTTTATCATCTGAGAAAGGCCAATTTAGTGGCCGATGTTTTGACTAGGAAGTCTGTGAGTACTTTCGGGAATAGGAGATGTTTGATTTTTATTTTTGTCTTTTTTTTGACTTTTGTGAGAGAAAAAGTGTAATGATTATGGTTTGAATGTGATATTTTGTCTTATTGACTTATGTAAATTTTATCGTTTATATTTTTTTAGTCAAAAAACTAAAACCAAACATAACTTTAATGTTAATAATAGAAGAGGGGCAAAGGAGAAATGTTACATTTTAATTCAAATTACATAAAGTCTTTTTGACTATTTTGAAAGCCAAGAAATAAAATACTTTTGAACCAAATCACAATAAACTAAAATAGATTTTGCTCTAAAATAAATTATTATCTATTAAAATTGTAAAACAAAGTAATAAATCCTATGGGAAGTCACCAAAAAAAAAAAAAAAGTAATAAATCCTATGATTTAAACTAAGGGGTTGTTTGGGATGTCCTAAATAAGTGCACTTTTTGACTTATTGGACTAAAAAGTTGAGGAAAAAAATATGGTTGTTTGGGTTAACTTTTGACTTTTTATGGAAAAATGTGTATTAAAAAATTGTATAAATTAGTGTGTAAGAGAAAATTAGGATTGGGAGTTGTGTAGCCGTACTTGTTGATTTTTGGTGAATAGTGATAATTTTTTAACTTTTTGAGTAACTTTTTGACTTTTTGACTTTTTTTCAACTTGCCAAACTTGGCTTAAAAGTGATTTTACTGCTATAAATAGGCACTAGCGTAGTAGTACTCATCAGCATAACAAGTGATAAAGGTCAGTCAAAAAAAAAAAAAAAACGCAAGTGATATTTCACACGACCCCAAACATTACCAAGATGTACAAATCCCCCCTTCCCCAAATCCTAACTCTAACTGGCTTTTACAATTATATATTTTTTTTAGGGTAGATTACAAATACATTTCTTCAAAAAAAATTTAAAATACAAATTATTTTCTGTGATTTAAAAAATTACAAATACTCCCTTATCATAATTTTTTATTTAATAGAATTAACTGAAAAAATGAAATTCATAATTGCTTTCCTATATAATAATAAAATTACCTAAATTATTAATTGAAACATATTTCTAATATCATTAAAAATTATTAATTGACCAACATATTCATTATATATCTTCTTAGCTCTCTTTATATCGATCTCTCTCTCATTCACACACTTACCTTCACTACGGTGCAGTCTTCTAAGCTTTCGTAATCGATGCAAACTCTGCAACTAAAAGGAAAAACAAAAGGAAGAGGATGACTTAACCATCAAGTTAAGAAACTTCTACTTGTCCATGAGTACATGGCAAATGGCAACAGGGAGAGTTTACAATCAACAAGGTCAAGGAGGCTAGCAGCCAGTGGTGCGGAGGCATGGAGGAAGAGGAATATGGAATTCGAGGGTCGATGTCTCAATCCACTCTGTTTTTGTGGATAATATACCAGAATCTATAGGGGCAAAAGGGTTGTACAAGATCTTTTCCAACTATGGTGTAGTCATGGACGCATATATACCAAACAAGATGAGGCAAACGACGCGATCTCGATTTGGTTTCGTTAGGTACAATTGCAAGGGTAGCAGCAGATATGGCCATACAAAAAAGAAATGGAATCTGTTGTGACGACAGAGCACTGAAAGTGAAATGGGCAGACTTTGGGAAGGAGTACGTCACAAATCATAAAGCAGCTCAATCAGCACCGATTAGGAAGACGGGGGAGGTTACCCGTACTATAAATGCCTGCTACCCAGAGAAGACGTCATTTGCTAAGATAGTCAAGGGCAGGGGTGTACCAACAAACATAATCCGAACCATTAAAGCAGATGAGTTAGGCAATGGATGGTTATATGACAGTGCAATAGCCAGACTAAAAACATCATGTTCAATAGATAATTTTCGAGAGGAAATAGCTATGAGAGGTTTTGAGGATGTCAAAGTGAGAGTTGGAAGTGGCAGAGACGTGGTCTTATCTTTCCAAACAGCGGAGATCATGAAGGAAAAGCTTATGAGAATGCAGGACTGGCTTAAGGATTGGTGTGAATCAGTTGTACATTGGAAACCAGGGATGGTCCTTGATCAAGAAAGGTATGTATGGCCTAGTTATTATGGCGTTCCACTAAATTTGTGGAACTGTAACACTTTTAGCAATATTAGCAAGGTGTGGGGAGTAGTGATCGGTTTGAATGAAGACACCCGCAATCTGAACTACCTTCGTTATAGGAAAGTTAAGATAGCCACGAGTTATATAGAGCTCATTAATCAGACCATTAATCTAGATTGCAACGGTAAACTCTACCATATTAGGGTCTGTGAGGAGCAAAAGGTGAAGTTACAATGCCTTTGTACACTACATAAATGGCGGACTTGTGAGAACTTTAGTGCGAAAACGGATGATGATCAAATCACAGAAGCAGGTAGTAGGCAGGAAGAGGAAGTTGATCCGTGGAGGCCCAAGCTGGCAAGGTGTTGGACAATAGGACTGATGTGGAAGGAGAGAGGCAAGAGGCATCACGTGTGAAGGAAAATGTCTTGGAAGGGGAGGAGCTGTTGCGGGATGTTTCAGTGGGTGCTGAAACTGAGATGCCACAGGGTGCGTCAGAAGAAGGCGATGCACGCGGAGCTGGCTCTGCAGGGAAGGTAGCGAGTTCCAAAACGAATGATGATATTGGAAGTCAAATGATTGTTGGGGACGTTTTCATGCCTGGTTTTATTAGAAGCATCAATGGCTCAGAGAGTACTAGGCATGGGATCCAGTTGGAGGTGGATTTGAATTCGGCCCAACTGAATGGTGGCCCAATTGGGAACAGGCCTGGGTTTAATTTAGTAGAAGATTAGCCCAGGACCCATGTCTTAGAAGGCCCTGTCAAGTTTGGCCTTCTTCCTATACAAAATAATGGGTTGGGTCTTAAAGAGAGTAGCAACACGCAAATTTCACATGTTTCGGAAACCCAAATCCATAGGGAGGTGAGTACCCAAAAATGCAAGGAAAAAGGAAAGCTGAGAGTGGTCAATCCAACTCCCACCAGTAAGCATACATTGAAGGGGCAAGGGAAAGTTATGAGTGGTAAGCAAAAGAAGAAGAAAGGGAAGCTTACTGGTGACAAAAATGGAGGGGCATCATCTTTAAACTTAAGGAAATGAGTAATTTTTAGGTCTGATGTAGCTGCTATTTCACTCTCCATAGCAGGAGAATCTACCCGAGGGAGACTCGTGTTGTCGGACGTGGAAGCATCACTTGAAATTGGTAAAGCTCTTGGTCTTGATTACGAAGGGAATGAAAAGAAGGTGATAAGCCATTTACAAGATCTGGATGCTCAAGATTTGGAAAGAGCAAGGACAAGAGATGGTGATGCTAATTAACCAAATCCAGGGGGGTCCAGAGTGTTTAGCAATGTTTAATGAAGGTACAATCATGGAATGTGAGAGAGATTGGGCGACCAGAAAAAATGAGAAAGGTTAAGAAAATTCTTGTTGATAGAAGAATGGCTATTGCTCTACTTTAAGAAACTAAGAAATCAGAAGTCAATTCAAAGTTGGTTAAGTCTATATGGCCAGGTGACCACTTTGAGTTCATGTCTATTGATGCAATTGGTAGAGCTGGAGGACTGCTTTGCATATGGAATCTGGATGTTTTTCAATTGAAGGCTAGCTGCTGTAACCAGAATTTCCTACTGCTCTCAGGTACAATTTTCAAAGTTTTGAGTGTGTTATCATCAATGTATATGGTCCTAATGAGGTGGCAAAAAGAAGAGAGGTGTGAGAGTGTTTAATTAGATTAAAATCCAATTTTCCGGGGGCCGTGGTGTATGGGAGGGGACTTTAATGAAATCAGAACCATCTCAGAAAGGATTGGGTGCTCCAGACGGGGATAGAGGGATGAGGGATTTTAATTATATGATTGCTCAATTAGAATTGATGGACATGCCCATGCTCGGGAGGAAGTTCACTTGGTGTAATTCCCAAGATAGAGAGAAGTGGAGTAGACTAGATAGATCTTTACTTAACCATGAATGGGTGCAAATCTTCAATTTCAAACTATGGGGTCTTCTAGATTGTTGTCTGACCATTGTCCCATTATTTCAATGAAGGATGATAGGGATTGGGGCCCTAGGCCATTTAGGTTTATTAATGCCTGGCTGTTACATCCTAATTTTCTCCCTTTTGTGAAGCAAACCTGGTCAGAGCTTATGGTGGAAGGGTAGGCGGGGTTTAAGTGTCTTACGAAATTTAAAGCTTTGAAGTAAGCATTAAAACAGTGGAACTTGGAGGTGTTTGGTAAGATTTGAATCTAAGCTCAAAAATGTAGAAGATGAAGCTCATGCTCTTGATCTATTAGCGGAAGAAAGACCACTTCTTGATTCAGAACAGGGTAGAAGAAAGGAAGCTATGAGCGAAGTTTGGAGACTCAGTAAAATGTTTGAATGGATTTAGTTGCAGAAATCTAGAAGTAACTGAGCATCTAAAGGCGATAGAAATACTAGATATTTCCACATTTTGGCTTCTACCAAAAATAGTAGAAATTCTTTGTGTTCAATTCTTGTGAATAGATCATTAATCAAAGAGCCCCAGGGAATTAAGGAAGAAGTTCAGACTTATTTCATGAGGTTATTCTCAGAATCTTGGAGCCACAGACCTAAATTATCTAGTCCTTTTAAAAACATTGAGAGTGCTCAAGTGGTGGAACAATTGGAGGCTGTTTTCATAGAGGAGGAAATCAGAGACGTAATCAAGAGCTATGAGGGCAATAAGGCCCCAGGGCCTGATGGGTTCAACATGTCTTTTTTCAAGAAGTGTTGGGGCGTTGTTAAATATGATCTGCTTCAATTCATGATTGAATTTCATCAAAATGCAAGCTTGGTCAGAGGGCTTAATAGCTCATTTATTGCTCTAGTCCCAAAATCTGATAGCCCATCTAGTTTGAATGAGTATAGGTCCATTAGTTTGATTGGCTCTTTATACAAGATTCTTGCTAAGGTGCTAGCAAACAGGATTAAACAGGTGATGCCCATGATAATTAGTGAGGTTCAGTCAGCTTTTTTGGGGGGGGAAGGCACATACTAGATGGGGTTTTGATAGCCAATGAGGTGATTGATGGGTGGAAAACATCTCATAAAAAAGGATTGCTAATCAAATTAGACTTTGAAAAGGCTTATGACTTAGTTAACTGGGAGTTTTTATTTTTCCATGCTCTCAAATTTTGGCTTTGGAGAGAAATGGGTGAGCTGGATGAGAACTTGTGTGTCTTCTGCTAAGATCTCTGTCTTGGTCAATGGGTCTCCAATATCTGAATTTAGTCCCCAAAGGTGTCTGAGGCAAGGTGACCCATCGTCACCTTTTCTTTTCAACATTGTAACAGAGGGGCTGAATATCCTGTTGAGCAGAGCCAAGGAGTTGGGATTCATAAAAGGGGTTGAGGTGGTCGTAATGGTGTTATAGTTTCCCATTTACAATTTGCAAATGACACTATTTTGTTTTGTGAAGCCGACTGGGTGGAAGTGGTGAACCTCAAACGAATCCTGAGATGCTTTGAGGTCTTATCAGGTTTGAAAATAAACTACTATAAGAGTGTCATTTGTGGTGTAGGAGTGGGTGATGGGCTGATGCAAGCGTTTCCCACTAGTTTTAATTGTCTGCAACAGAAACTTCCCTTGAAATATTTGGGAATGCCTTTGGGGGCAAATCCGGGCAGGAAAAGTACTTGGTCACCTGTTTTAGATAAATTCAAGAAAAATTGTCTACCTGGAGGAGAAGGGTGCTTTCTTTTGCTGGAAGGTTAACTCTAATCAAATCTGTCTTGACCAACTTGCCTATTTACTACTTATCTTTGTTCAAGATTCCTGTAGGGATGGCTAAGGAGATTGAAAAAATCCAATCAGCCTTCCTTTGGGATGGATCTGATCTGAGAAGGAAGGTGCATATGGTGCAGTGGGAGGTTATTACTAAGAATAAGTCTCTTGGTGGTTTGGGTGTGAGAAGGATTACAACTATGAACGATTGTCTGTTATTAAAATGATGGTGGAGGTTGGGTCTGAACATCAATCCTTCTGGAAGGAAGTGATTTGTAGGAAATATAATATACAGGGAGGTAGATGGTTACCACGTTTGGTTGGCAGAGGATCTAAGTTGTGGTCTGATATAATTCATAATGTCTTGCGTAATTCAAATCTACGTAACTACTACCTTAATAATGCCAAGATTGTGCTGGGGGGATGGAAGGAGATCACTCTTCTAGTTGGATAAGTGGGCAGGTAATGTCTGTTTCAAGGAGGAATTTCCCAAGCTATTTTCCTCATCTCCTAACAAGCATGGTGTGGTCAACAGCTTCTTTCAAAGAAGGGGTGAAGCGGGCAATTGGACAGTGGGGTTCAGAAGAGCATTGATGGATTGGGAGGAGCAGGAGGTAAGTAGACTATACACTCTGTTGGGTACGGTACCTACACCTTGTAGTAACAAAACAGATGAATTGATATGGGAGGCAGACACATTAAGGATGTTTACTGTTTCTTCCGCTTATAATTGGTGTGATTCTTTCCTTGGGCCTAAACTGGATATGGCAGAATCAATTTGGAATAATTGTGCTCCACCCAAAGTGCATTTTTTTGGTTGGTTGGCTTGGCAAGGTAAGATTAAAACTTCTAGCTTTCTGCAAAGAGTTGGTATCCTTGATGGGAATGCGAATATTGTCTGCATGTTTTGTCAAACTGAGGTAGAAACAGTGGATCATATTCTTCTTTTCTGCCCTTTTGTATGGAGGCTTTGGTCAAACATTGTAAAATGGTGGGGTTTTCAGTGGGTTATTCTTGGCTCTGTTAATGGAGTGCTGCAATGGTGGTCTAGGTGTAGAATGAAAAAGTTGGAAAAGAAAATGTGGGCAGTTATTCCATTCGCCATTTTCTGGGTCCACTTGGAAACACAGAAATGAGTGTGTGTTCCAGGACATCCAACTGAATTGGGACGAATTGTGTGATATTGTGAAGGTGAGAGTAGCAATGTGGATAAAGTATTCTCCAATGGCTGTGGTGTTCTCTGTTACTGATCTTGTGTCTAATATGCAAACAAGTGCAGTACTGCATCAGGAATGGAGACTGAATCTGCTGTCAATTTTGCTCTGCTGGTGGTCTGCTCTGTCGTGCTACTGCTGCTCTGGTTGGGCAAGCTTCCTGATGGTGATCTGTATTGTGCTGTGGGCTGCAAGTGGGCTGTTGGACTGCTAGAATGCTGGTGAAAAAGCTGGTTGCAAGTCCTGGGTTGAATCTGGGCTGCTAGTATGCTAAGGTGTGTTTTTGATCAGTATGTTATGGTTTGCCTAATGGCTGCTGCTGGGGATCATTGGTTGGATGTCTTGCAGTATTGTATCTGTTCTGATTTGTTCTGATTTGCTGGGTTGTTTTGATCTAATATGCTCTGCTGTCTGCTGTTTGATCTGTTCTATTATGATGGTTGCTGCTGGTCTGTGGAGCTGGTCTGTGGTTCTGCTGGTGTGTTTTGATCAAGTATGTTATGGTTTGCCTGATGGCTGCTGCTGGGGATCAGTTGATCTATCTTGATCTGTTTGGTCTCTGGCTGCTAGTTGAATGGCTGCTTGATTGTCCCAGTATTGTATCTGTTGGCTGCTGGGGATCTGTTGATCTGTTTGATCTGTTTTGAGCGTGCCTGCTGTTTGGTCTCTGGCTGCTGGTCTGTGGAGCTTGCTGCTGTGGAGCCTGCCAGAATGCTGGTTGAATGTGCTGTGTGTATCTGTTGTTGGTCTGATTACCTAGTTGAATGGCTGCTTGAATGGTCTGAGTAGTGGTGAGGAGATTCATGGAGGATTGATGTTTGTGAAGATATGGAGTGTGGCATTGAGTTTATCTGTGGGTATGCTATTGTGTATGGAGTGTGGCATCCTAGCAGCTGTTGGTTGGTGGCTTCTCTACTACTGGTTCTCTACAGTTGGTGAAAAGAGTTCTTCATCAGTTCATGCTGCTGCTGTTGGTAATCCAGCAGCAAGGGTTCACAGAAATTGGGAGAGAGAAATTGTGTATAGCTAGGCTGCTTGAGGTTGGGAGCTTCTATCTATGGATGGTGACTATGCTGGCATAATGAGCTCAAGGACTTCAAAATGCTCTGTAGTCTGTTGGTCTGCTATGCCTAGGGGCTACCATTGGTTGGTTGGTTGGTTGGTCTGTTCTTTTTTCGTTGGTCATCTCACCAACTTTGGTGGTGCTAGCAAATGATAGGGATGAGTTTTGTGGGTGAGCCAACCCAGTTGGGATCATTTAGCTCATTGTGAGTGCTTTTGCACTTCCCTTTCCTTTATTGATGTAATTTTTTCTTGTACCTTGTATTGTTTTATCCCATCAATAAAGTTTCTTTTTTTGCCGATCAAAAAAATAAAAAAATTTGTTAATTGACATGATAATTTATTAATAAAATTGGTAATTTGTTATGAAATTTAGAAACATCAGAAGATGTATTTCTAAAATCACAGAAATCGATTTTGTATTTTTAATCAAACATCAAAAGATGTATTTATAATTTTATCCATTTTTTTATAATTCTGACTCTCTCCGATCAGTGAAGAAAGATAGAGTCGCATGCACAATATTCTACAGACCGAACACCCCCCCCTCCCCCGAAAAACATTACCCAGATTTATTATCATGATTGCAGTGGATTGGATTTATATATGTGTGCATATATTATATTATATATATAAGTATAATTAGAAATGTTAATAAAAAAGGTTTTGAAATTAATTTTATAAGAATAGGATTATTAATAGTTAATACGTAATTAAGTTATTAAATTAAAAGTTACAATTAAAAGGTTAAAAATTTAATTTATATAAAATTAAGAGT
>JAXFYN010000323.1:0-45885 GCA_036172215.1 Camellia granthamiana | reverse complement strand
TGACTCACAGTGGGTTAAGCCAATGGGCTAATTTTATTTTTTTTTTTGGGTAAATGAATTTGACTCAAATTGCGTTAACTCAATGGGCTAATTTTTTTTTTTTTTTTTTTTTTTTTTTTTTTTTTTTTTTGGGTGATCAGTCAAAGAAAAAAATCCTTATTGATAAAATTAACATACAATTATGGAAATATATCAATAAAGAAGAAAAAGTGTAAAAAGTATAACAAAATATTAATTTCATATGATAACATCTCAATGTAATTCATAAAAGAAAACATACTAGAATATTTAATCACAGAATTAAAATTCATCAATATAAATAAATCATGCTATTTAAAATAAGAATATGCTACAAGTTCTAATCATTTAAAAAAACTTAACATGTTGTATATAAATTTAAATAATGACATAACATATTTCTATAATTTCTGCAATTTTTTAAAATTTTCTAAAATTATAAGTAATTAATAATTTCATAGAAAATCATAAATAAATATTACAGAATCTGAAAAAATACAAAAATCATACGAGTAAATAAGATTACATAGTAATAGTCTACTATAAAAATTTCAAGATTAGAATCCAAGTCATGTTCCCCCAAGAGCAATTTAACGTAAAAATATTGAATTAATCATTAATGAAAAATAGTTTATTTTTCATAAAATTCTGAAACTTTAAAATCTTGTAGAAAAATTAATTACGAGTCCAACGGTATAAGCCATGTTTTTAATCAAAATTATTGTGACAACCCTCACCTCTGATTAGTGTTAAACTGTGATTGAGTATGACAAGTAATTGATTAAGCTGAAATTCTGAATTGATTGCATAAGCATGTTGCTTTAATTTCATTTTCATCTGTTTGTCATTTAATGATCTGTTCATATTTTGACTTCGAATTGCGAATTGAAAGCCTTATCAGCGACTGATTCAGAAATTGATTAGTGTTAAATGCTAATTAGGATTTATGTGATTTTATGGTAGGTTTAATTAAAATTTGATTTGGAATGATTAATTAGATTAAGTAATGTTTACATTAGTTTAGATTAATTACATTAATGCCATTGAGTGACTTAATTCAAGGCCACTACTTCTCTAACCCTTTGCATTTGTTTAGCATCATTCTTTACTTCATCTTCTTGACCCAAAAACGTGAGAGAGTTAGAGAATTGCAAGAAAATTGATTCATCTAGAATTGGCTTGAAGAATTTGAGGAATTGAAGAGAATTTGCAAAATTGAGCTAGCATATTTGGAATTTAAGACCTAAGGTAGGAAATTCACCCTCTTGAACATGAATTTAAGTTGTTACTTGCATGATCCACGGGAAAATTGGAGTATAGAGTCAAGAATTAATTTAAAGAGTTGAATCGAGAATTAATTCATCCATGCATGTACATATTCTTGAATTTTGAGGTTGTTTTCATGAATTTCTTACATGCATGTTCATATCTTTGTTGTAGTCCCAAGGATTCACCATGTTTTTCTATGAAATTGTCAATTTAGGGTTGGCTTGGGATGTTCTAAATAAGTGCACTTTTTTTACTTTTTATAAAATATGGGTTGGGTATGGGTTGGGTTTGAAATAATGTGGTAGAGAAGTGATGTGATTTAAATAAGATGATGTGACTTAAATAAGATAGTGACTTTTTGACTTTTTGGTTTTTTTAGTTTATGCCAAACAAGGCCTTAATCTTGGTTTGAAGTGTTGGAATTCAAGGAAGATCATGCATCTTGTATTTAAGTTTCATTCTTGAAGTTTCTTTGAAATTAGTGTTCAATTGTCTCACCTTTGGACTTTGATTTGGCAAAATGATCTTCAAAATATGTTATACTATGAGTTTCCAAGTGTTTTCCAGAAAATTGGCCTAAAAGGTTGAGTTTTGATAAGTTTAATTCTTGGTTTGAGCTTTGGAGGCAAATCTGGAAAACCCAGATTTTGGCTTCCTCGCTCGAGCGAAGGATTCCACGCTGGAGCGAGCACCTTTGTTTTCTGAGTTTTGCTCAAGCGATGGAATGCTGGCTCGAGCGTAGATTGCAAGCTCTCAGGTTTTTGTAGACGCAGAAGCATGCTCGAGCGACGAGACCTGCGCTCGAGCGAAGGATTGTGTCTCTCGCTCGAGCGAGTATCGAGCGGAGAATTTCAACAACCAGTACTTTTTGCATTTTTACAAACCGCTCGAGCGAAGGAGTTTACGCTCGAGCGACCCCTCTGTTTTGGTAAGCTCGCTCGAGCGAAGAAAGCCACGCTCGAGTGAGACCCCTGTTTTCAGCAAATTTTGAAAAGTGTTTTAAAGTACATCTTTGCATCCTCGTTCCATCCTAGGCATTCCTAAGCCTAGTTTAAGGCATCTTAATGAGGACAATGTTATAGAACCACACCAAGTCAAGTTAAGGGGCTAAGTTATTAATCCCAAATGTGTAACTTAGTGTGTGTGTTCATTCTGCAACTGTATAGGGTTGGCACCCGAGGACACTAACTAGCCTATCTGTAGCCCAGTACTCTGTCAGTAACAATGTTGTAAAAATACGTTCAATTATAATTATTTTCGAACGATTGATTGTACTACTTTCTGAAATGGCATTGTTTACTAAATGAATGTTTTATCCTATTTGTAAACTGTATTCATGGCCTCCATAGCAACTTACTGTTACTGTACTGTTACTGCTACTGTTACAGAGATCTCTGTCAGTTCCAATGTCTAGAACTACTACTGTTTACTATTATGATGGCCATCAACTGATTGTTCGGTATGCTTTAAGACCTACTGTACTGTTTTGCTATTGGATGTACCACATATGACTACTATAGTTTCTAAATAACTGTTATGGCATGAAATATGAGCCACTGATTGAATAACCGCTTTACTGATGCAAACGACTGTTTTAATTACTGAAAGGACATTCATTCTTAACCCCTTTACTTATTTGTTATTCACTGGGCTTTAGCTCACTGTTTATATTTATATATAGGTGTCCAGGCACCGGACCGAAGCTAGGAGCGTCAAGCTAAGCTTTCGTTTTGTCAAGCCACCCACTGTGCCTCACTTCGAGGGTCCCAAGTCCTGTTCAAGCTAAGACGTTTTTGGGGTGTCTTAGCTTCACCCTTTTGTCTCTATTTTGTAATAAATGTTTTAGACTCGACTGTATAGTTGCGGTGAAGGGATTTGGTCTCTAGCCTGGATGTTTGTGTACATGATGTTTGTATATATGTTTTGGTTATGAATGTGGCTTGTTCATAAAAGTCCTTTCGCATTCAGATTGCCACAGCTCATTGGATACCTTTTTATTACTGTTTGGCTTCCGCCAACCCCCTTACTCTGTATTACTGTCATCACTGTTAAGCAGGCCTTTAGTAATCACGGATTACTGGTCGGTTACGATACTAAACTCACAGGGGCGGGTTTGGGTCGTGAAAATTATAATAAATAATATAGAAGTAATTAACGTAGTTTTGAATTAAAAAACAAACAAACAAGGCCTTAACAGCTCCAGCATCAGTGCTTACCTAAGCGGGTAACGACAGCACATCAATCAAGTCAACCGAGCTAATGACGTTAGCAATTTTGTCTTCTTTTCCAATAGCTCTAATGGCTTCAACTCTCACCCAAAAATAGGATTTGAGTTTTCTCCTCAACCGTAAGTCGGAATTAGGCCCATAATATACCGTTTCAAATATCTCGAAACAAGAATTTCAAATATATAATTTTCATAACATGAAAATAAAGCATGTAAAACCAGCATGCAGTCAAAATTACGAAAATTAGATATAAATCTCTATTTTTCTCAAAATCCAACAATCCGATTTTTGCAAAACTTTGCAGATATGCTATATATTATATGGATTACAACATATATGAAATTCTGGATGATCAGAGATGGTTCAAAAAATATCAATTTTATGCACAAATCATATCTATACATATATTCATGCACAAATGACACAAAACACAAAAACACCCAACATTGGCTCTGATACTAATGTAGGAAAAATAAGAAATAATACACGGTGGAAATAAACGAATTCGGACATATCTTTTATGCTCAAACTGAATCCATAGATTATGTGGGTGAATCACGTGCCTCCAATGATGTCTTCAAATAATCCCCAGCAGTAGAGTAGAACTATTAGAGAACTACCCATACTATTCACAGTACAAAGACATAATTTTGTGTTCCCAAGGAGAAAGAAAAGGAAGAGGGAGATTAAGAGAAAGAGACTAGCAGATTACTCATACGGTTAAATTCTTATTATTCCAAATATAATACATATGATTATGTGGAAGAGTTATAACCACCTACAACTCTATCTTCTTAAGAGATGAGATAATGGGTTATATTCACTTATCCTCAGGACAAGTTGATTCAAAATGAATCTCTCCTGATAAGGGTCTCTCAATGAGTATGTCATGCCACCATGGCCGACCCAATCAAGTATGGGTTCTAAACCCGACCCAATTTCCAACAGTTTTGTCTTGAACAGTTTGACAAGATTTTCTCTCAATATTTCCCATATTATATTATGAGAATGCATTGCACACAACTGTCCCGTAATTCATTTGTTTACGAACAACCAATTATTGAGTGACACCCTACACCTTTCCTTTTGTCTCTCGTCTATTCTTCCCTCCCTTCCAAGAGACCACCACAACCGCCAGTAACCAACACCATCTTGGCAATGACAAACATCTTCAAGAACATGGAGCCATTCATTACACTAGGTGATGTACTAATCGGCTTGAGAAGTTTACAATTGAAGAATCAATAACTAACGAAAATTGATTTTGAAAAGTTTGCAATTGAACAATAAAAAACTAACTGAAATCAATTTGCAAGAACAAAGCACCAAGAATTAGCAAGACTCACATTTGGATTGAAATTGATTTGGATAACAAGAACCCCTTTTTTATCACAGGGGAGATGGCAAAGAAACAGATTGTGGGGGTTGAAGAGAGAGGGAAGATGAGAGAAATAGCAGTGTCATCGGTGGTAGGAAGAGAGGGGGGCGGTGGTCAATGAACCATCGTCTAACACCACTCGCCGTCATCGATTTCGAAACTTTCTCGTCGTCGATTGGGTGCTTACATTGTCTTGGTATGGAGGGAGGAGGGACTGAAAATGGTTGCCGATATGGTTCGAAAAATTAGGGGCATTGGTCAATGGGTGAAAGGTGGTGGCTTTCGACGGCGGTCGTTGGTTGATGGTCGCTGGTAGCTAGGCTGGGTAAGGAAGGGTATGTTGTTATGTGTTTGGTTAGGGGATTTAAGAAGGAATTTGAAAAGAAAAAGAAAAAAGTTAGGTCAAACATGAATAAAATATATGTACATTTCAATTAGTTTCACATACTTTTTTCTTTCTTTTTTCCAAATCCCCCAACCAAGAGAGAGAAAGAATGGAACGCGGAGATCAAGGAAGACGAAAGAGACGATCAGGTGCATATGTGTATTGATGGTGAATGTTAAAATTTTTATGAAGTGTCATTTTTTGATTAGGTGACTGTAAGCAAGTTATTTACAGAAGGTCCGTAAATAACTTAATCTCTTATATTATATATGAATGGTTGGCTTACCTTAATAGGCATAGATTTTTTCCTTTCTAAATATACTACCGCAAATGGTGAAGATGGTATACAGATTGGTTTTGAAACGGTGAAGTGTCAGTTTTTACGTTTTTCTTATATTGTTGATTTCAATTTTGTATTTAATTGAAATGGTTTCGATAGTGATTTTGACTTTGTATACCGATAGAAAAACTCAATCTCCTCTCGTAAGTTGGTTTAAATGCATGAACAATCAAAATGGAAACGAAAAGTAAAACCAATTTCTAAAACTATGAAACTTAGAAATTGAAAAAAACCAATTTCTTCATTAGTTTGTGCTATCATTAAAAGAAATTGGTGTATTGCCAAGTGAAATTGATGGGTTGAGTTCAATTTGTGTTCAGAGTGTGGTTTGTTGGAGATTCATGATAAAAAATTGTGATTGATTGGAGCAGTAGAAGTTATGATATATATATATATATATAGTGGTAGCTCAAATTTTTGACATAGAGAAAGATTGGGATTTATATCTTTTACCCGTCACTGGTTCAAAACCTTCAAGTGTAGGATTACATTCAACATCTTCATCCTCTTCTGGTTTTCCTTCGTTAGTTTCCGAGCCCAAATCCAGATTCAATTGAGAGAAAGAATAAAGAGTGTACTAAAGAGGATGAACAGAGTGATTACCACAGAGCAAAGAAATCAAATTTTTCCAGTCAAAATTATATTTGGATTTGTTTTCTTGAGTCAAAACCGAAGAGGACTTCTGATCAAAACCACTACTTTGATTATCTGATGCTTTGATTTGGATTTGTT
Source organism: Camellia granthamiana (assembly GCA_036172215.1). NCBI lineage: Eukaryota > Viridiplantae > Streptophyta > Magnoliopsida > Ericales > Theaceae > Camellia > Camellia granthamiana. The sequence goes on along the minus strand of JAXFYN010000323.1, from coordinate 39,535 downwards.
TTCATTGTTTTATCTAAAAGAACCCAACAGTGTCATCTTAGATCTGGTAATAAATTGAAGAATGCGGTGGGGTCGCTGTTGCCGCTCTCCGTCGCCGATTTCCATTGACTACTTTCTCACCCTCTCTGTCATCCTTGTAGTCCTTTCTTGAATTTAGATCTCAATAATATGGGAATAGAGTGCAAAAGAGAGAAGTTGAAAATAAAATAAAATAAAATAAAAATAAATACTAAAACGACGTCATTTTAACTTTACAACAAAAATCATCACAGAAAAATCCAACGAAGAATCTGAACTCTTACCATTTATCGGTAACCATTGAGAGTAGGAGTGGTCACGGATCAGTTTTGTGCGGTTCGGGTGACGGGTTGGACCCGCCCGATGGGGTGCGGGTTGGGAAAAAATGAAACCGCGTTCGCCCGCAGTGCGGGGTTACGAATTGAACGGGATATGTCATACGATTGTGCAGGCGGGTTGCGGGCGGTTTGTGAATTAATTTTTTTTTTTTTTGTAAATTTATTTTTGAGCTTTTGTGTTGGGGGTTCCCCATTTTTTGAAGCCATAAAAAAACAAAACAAAGAAATTATTGAAAACAGTTAGCTTAGCTTTATTGTTTTTCTCTCACTGTGGGTTTGTTTGGTACAAGTTTACAACAATGAAAACATAAACCCACAACACAACAAGATCTGGACCAAATCTGGACAATAAAACCTCTTTTTTGTGTTGCGAAATCTTTTTTTTTTTTTTTTGTGCGTTGTAGATCTTGAAGATCTGGTAGCGCGACGGCAACAGGGGAAAAGAAGAAGGGACAATAGCAAGCAACCAACGACGTGGCTGGGTGGTGACGAAGCGGCGATGGAGTAGGGGTTAATCTATGAGAGATGATGACAACGGTTGAGGAGATAAGAGAAATGGTGACGAGGAGGAGATGAAAGAGACGGTGAGCAAAGGGCAAGAAATTGTGGTGGTGATGGCGATGGAGAGTGGAGTAGATAGAGGTAGGCAAGATGAGAGAGAGAGAGAGAGAGAGAGAGAGAGAGAGGAGGACGCCCAAAATGAATTCAACGAGTAGATTTTTATTTTTTATTTTAAACATAATTTGCGAGCGAGTCATGCAGTTTCGCGGGTTAGGGTCGGATCTGACCCGAACCCGATTTTGTATGGAAAAATAGACCCACACCCGCCCTATTTATGCATGCTGGTAGGATCGATTTGGGGCGGATTGTGCGGGTCAGATAAACTGTTGCCCACCCCTAATTGAGAGTGGCTTTTGATGGCTTGACCAAGATGTGGATAAAATTTAGCAACTGTGCTGGGACCCCCAGTAGGGGTGACCCCCCCAGCACCCCTAGCTCACTGTGCTCTCAAGACTAAAAAATAAAAAATAAAAAATAAATTTTGACTAATCAAATTCTATTGGGGTTCCTGAGGTCACCCAAGTTGGGATTGGATGTATTTCTCAAAATTTAGTGCCAAATGATGATCATAAAAAGCTAAACACTGGCAGAAAAATCATCAGGTAATGATTAAATATTCTTTGTCTCATGTTAGAATATCTTTTTGGGAAGATCCAGGTAAAAGCGAGATTGTCCGCATGTGTCGTACACAACTGCCAATCAACCACTAACAGCCACCATAACTTTAAAAAAAAAAAAAAAAAATACAAAAAATTCCTTAAAGTTTGATCCGTCAAAATAAGTCTTAAATATATAATTTTATTATCAGTATGTGTGGTTTAAATTTTTTAGATTAAGACTTTTGATTTTCGTATTTTTTTTTGTTTTTAGTAAGGTCAAGTTTGGGATCTACTAAATAATATAAAAAGTTAAAAAAGTCACTATCATATTTAAGTCACATTATCTTATTTAAATCACATCACTTCTCTAACACATCACATCAAATCCAACCCAAACCCAACCCATATAAGCCAATAAGTTTAAAAAATACACTTTTTTAGAACATCTCAAACCAACCCTAAATATTTTTAAAATTTTAAATATTTTTTTATTTTTTTAAATGCACCTTATTAAGATATATCTAAAAATAAAAAATTTGTGAAAAAATATTTTTAAAAAATTAATAAATACATAAAAATATAAAAAAATGTACTAAATTCTCGTATTTTTTATATTTTTGGTATTTAGTGATTTTTTAAAAGATTTTTTTCACAAATTTTTTACTTTTTAAGTATATTTATGTTAGGCATGTATAAAAATTTTAAAAATTGCTTCAAATATTTAAAAATTTTAGTAAAAACAAAAAAATACGAAAAATAAAAAAGTATAATTTTTTAAAAAGTGTTTTTGGAAAATCTTTAACCAAGCATATTGATTAATTTTAATTTTAAATTTTTGATTAGTTTTTAATTTAAATTATTTACTTATTTTTATTAAGTAAATTTAACTAAAAATAATATTTTAATCATTTAAACTTAACAAAAATTATATTTTAAACATTTTATACAGACTTATATTTAGTACAATAACTAAAATAATTTTATATTGGCTTTAGTTAATAAAAATGGATAAATAGTTTAAATTGAAAATAAATTAAAAAATTTAAATTTAAATTAATAAAATTAAAAATTTAGACTTGTTAAAAAAATTAAAATTTTAGAGTTTTTTTAATTCCCGCACCACCCCCCCCCCCCCCAAAAAAAAAAAAAAAAAAAAAGCTCTACCAACCAAGCAGCCCACAGTTATTATTGTATACGTCGGTCTAGTATATGTTGCACGTGCGAGATGCCCAAATCGGTGAAATTTTTTTTTTCCCTAGCAGTTAGTACTTAGGTATGTAAATTATATTTTTGCCCCCACCCCTTATGTTTGATTAATTTTTTACTTTGGTCTTTAATTTCTTTTTTATTTTAATCTTTTATAATTCAAGTTTTTTGTTTAAAATTACTTCAAAATTAACTTATATTTAAAATTAGATAAAAAAAAATGACATATTAATAATTATGTGATATAAAAATATTTTATTATATATACATACCTTTAATATAAGCTCAAACTCTAATATAATAATATGTATTTATGTCATGTTACCGTGATATTTTCTGTCTAATTTTGAATATAAGTTAAATTTAGGATTAAACTAACAAAAACTTAAAATATAAAGGAAAAAAAAAAAAACTTTAAGGGTCAAAGTGAAAAAATGACCAAATATTTCTTCAATCGGTTAGTATAGTTAAAAAGTTAAAAAATCACTAACAAATTGAAAAATTCATCGAAAATACGAGTAAATTATAGGATAAACTACCAATAGGTTATAATAATTGAACTTAATTCCTATAAAGTCCTATTGAAAATAAGTTTTGTAAAATCGATGCTAAAAATAATTTTTATGACTATTTTTTGCATATGTCGCTAAAAAGACTCTTTTTTTATCACATTTGTGACGATTTTTTAAAACTATCGCTAAACTTATATTTAATAACATTTTTTGTGATTAATTTTAAACTATTGCTGAAAATTAACAATTAGTGATTTGTTTTAATAGTGTTTTATGAAAAACGTCAATTAATTCTCACAAGACTTATTGAACAATAAGTCTACCTATTAAGATCTACACGTAAATCTCCCTAAATTATATTGCCCCTTTATGTTTGGCTATTTTCTCACTGTCAATGTTAAATATTTTTTTTCTCCATTTGACCCCATTAAGTTTTTCTCGGTTTATTCTTAAAGTTAAATTTTGTTCGAAAGTAGACCCAAAAAAAAAATAAATAAATACCACATTAATTGTCATATAACATATAAAAAAATATTATTATATTCGAATTTAGGTTTGTCTGTGAGTTATATATAATAAAATATTTTTATGTCACATGACTGTTAATGTGCCATTTTCTATCTAATTTTGGACATAAGCTTTACAATTAAATTAGAAAAAAATTGAAATATGAAGAGTCAAGAAAAGATAAATTTTAAGAGTCAAAATGAAAAAATGGCCTAATATATGTGGGGTAGAGTATGATTTACCCTACAAAATAGTTACATATCCTTTCAAATTTTATTTTTTTTAAAAAAAATTCTAAGGGCCAAAGCATGAGTGCACAATTATTATTAGGGTAAATTATATTGTGTTCTTTTTATGTTTAGTCATTTTTTACTTTGGCTCTTAAAGTTTAATTTTTCTTAGTTTGACCCTTTATGTTTTAAGTTTTTTCCAATTTATTCTAAAAATTAATTTATGTACAAAATTAGACTGAAAATGACACATTAATAACCACATAACATAAAAATATTTATTATATATAATTTAGATCTTTAACACAAATCCAAACCTCAATATAATAATATATTTTATATTTTATGTGGCATATAACGGGACATTTTCTGTGTAATTTTAAACAGAAATTAATTTTAGGAGCAGCTTGAAAAATATTTGAAATATGAAGGGTCAAAGTGAAAAAAAAAAAAAAAAAAACATGTGTATATGATTGTTTCGATTCATTTTAATTTTTTTATTTATTATTTTGTGTCTCACTGATTTTTAACATATATGATAAAATTTATTTCAAATGTATGACAAAAATAATATAGCATAAACTACTTACAAGTGTTGTTGCACTGGAAAAAGAAACCACATCAAAAAGGGTTTCTTTTTTCTTTTTCTGGGGAATTTACCTATTAGTGATTTTCTCTCAAAATAATTACTACTCATGAAAAAATATATGATTTTAATTATTAAAATTTATCACTCATTTGATTTTTTTTAATACAAATATAGGTTGAAGTGTTGATTCCCCTTTTTTTATTGGACGTTCGGTTGAAAAATTCAATTTTATGTTTTCTTTATATATAGATCTCGGTTCTAATTTAGGTCTTATTTGTTATAACTTAAAAAAGTTAAAAAGTCACTATCCTATTTAAGTCACATCATCTTATTTAAGTTATATTATTTCTCTATGACATCACTTTAAACCTAACCTATACCCAATTCATATTTCATAAAAAATCAAAAAATATATTTATTTAGATCATCCAAACAACCCCTAATTATATCTACAATGATCAAAATACCCCTACACTCCGTCCGCTATTGCACACGGTTTAGATTTCAGTCCTCTCATCTCTCTCTCTCTCTGCTCAAACACACAAAACCCTCTCTCTCTCTCTCTCTCTCTCTCTCTCTCTATATATATATATATATATAGAGATCTTGTATTGTCCAAGCTTCCACTCCGACAGTCTGTACCGCCGCTGCCCCGATTCAACGGCGATTTCCGGTTCCTCCATCACAGCCTTTGGCGACTACCGACACTGCCAAAGGCCTGATGAAGAAGATCAGAAGCTGACCTACGCCTCTCTCGTATCGCATCGAACTCCTTCCTGGCGGTGGAGACGATAGCTGGGGCGGTGGATCTCTCATCCAATGTAGTCCCATTTTGATCATGATCTAACCCTAGTTCTTTCGATTTCGGCAACTAGGAGATCTCAAATTTTAGATCTGCAACCGATCGAGGTGTAATCAATCGATGGAGAAGAGGTCGACGTTGCGGACATTGACGGTGGATCTAGATCTAGATCGACCACGCCGAAGCTACCAACGAGATTTCAGAGCCCCCGATTTCACGATGGTGGAAGCTGTCGACGAGTTCGTTCGGAGCCGATCGTGGTGTAGTTGGCGCTGGTGGTCGTAAAAAGGATCACCTGAAGATCTCTGAGAGGATTGATAGGGTTTTTTGGGAGATGATTTTGATCTTATGGTTATACTGGAGATTCGAGAGGTGGAGTTATTGGGGTCGATCACGTCGGTTCTGGTATTGATCTTACACATGGACGCAAGGAGAGAAAAACAGTCATAAATTAGGGATTTGTTTTGTGATGAAATTTACACACAAAAATGCTTGGTCCTTTTCTTCTTTTTTTTTGTTTTTTTTTTCTTGGAGACTCCCACAATTTCTTTTGAATTTTAGATGTGTTGTGGGACTCATTCATGTATGTATGGGATCCACACCATTAATGGTTAAGATTTAAATGGGTTGTGAGATTCTCAAAAAAAAATGATCTCAATCATTGTTGATTTAGACATGAGGCTTGATTGATACTACGGGGGGAAGACTGAGCTTCGGATATTTCGAGTGATGGTGTGGTGGGGATGCGGCCGAGAGAGGCATACCTCAGTAGCTAGGGGTGAATACTTGACGGAAGAGGCGAAAGGGAAGTAGTGGCCTTCTTGTCGTTGTTGTTGTTGATGATGAGATTCTCTCTCTCTCTCTCTCTCACACACACACATGTATGTACTGTGTTCTCTCACTAAAATGTGTTGCCGTAGAAATGGATTGTTTTTTATTTTTTAGTTCTTGTTGTTGTTGTTGTTGATGATGAAAGATTGCAAGACAGAGAGAGAAGACATATTTGAACAAATAGAATTTGGTTTGTTTTGCTATTTCAACAGATACAAAAAAATAAAAATAAAAAAACTGTATAGAAAATTTTTCAACACAGAGAGAGAAAAGAGATTTGGAGAGAGAAAAGAAAAATGGAGAGAGTAGAGAGAATTTGAAAATGAAAATTCAACAGATAGATTAAAAAAATTTAACAGATAAAAAAATTTGAACAAATAGATAAAAATAAATTCAACAGATAAAAAAGTTTAAATAGATAGATAAAAAAAAAAATTTGAGCAGATAGTCAACGAAATTAAACAGATAAATTAAGCAATAAAATTGAAAATAAAATGTCCTTTAAAATAAATAAAATAATTTTTTACCAAACTATTTTACAAAGAGTGGACCTCTTACTACTAAAAAATATCTATTAAATTTAATGCCTTATAACCTCATTAAATTAGATTTATTACTAATTTACTTTTTTTTTATTTACCAATAAAATAATTCCCCTTTTTTAATCCCTCTGGCAACACCACCTAAAGAGCAAGGATCCTCTAGAGTTTTTTTTTCCTAAAATTTCCTAGAGTGGTGCATTGTGTGGTTGAGATTTAATGACAAGTCACATCAATTTTTCAGCATTAAATCTCGACCACACAATACACCACTTTAGGAAATTTTAGGAAAAAAACACTCTAGAGGATCCTTGGTGCCACCTAAAAGCAAGGGTTCCTGTTTTAGTATTTATATGATGCTTCATTTCAGGACAAGCATAAGACTATTTGAGAATATGATTAAAAATTAATTTTTTAATTTTTCTTAAAATATATATAAAAAATATGAAGATAATATAATTTAAAATAAATTAAAAAATTAAAAATAATTTTTAAGTCACTTTTTAAAATAGTTTATAGAAAACTTAATAAATAATAAATAGAAAGTAGAAAAAATACATGTACCCACCTTGATGGTCAACTCGTCTGCCACTGTCTCAACAAGAGGACATCCAAAAGCTGAAGTGAGGGCGCTACCATCAGATGACTCAAAAGGAAAGTCTTGCAACGGTATTCCATACCCAGTGACAGAAGTGGCTTTTAAACCCCCAAATAAAGGCGTGGCTCTATTTCCACTTCTGATCGCAAAGAAAAAGTCATCAGTATAGAGAATGCTTTTTACAAAAATGTTATAAAGTCAATCTTATCGATTTATAATTTGTTATAAATGCATTTGTAGGGTAGAAATTAAATTAATAAAACGTATAGTTCATTATTAGAATGAGTTTAAATTATAATTTTTTTTTTTGGGGATAAATTATGAGTCAATAAATTTGAATTTATAGTGTTATTGATTTTTTTAAAATTAACATTAAGAAAATTTTCCATTGTCCCATTTTTTTATTTTTTTTTATTTTTTTTCAAATTGATCACGAAACTGAGATCATTCTTTCATCCAAATGGAAAGGGCAAAAAAATTCTATAAAAATAGTAAAATCAGAAACTCAAACAGACTAAAAGCTCAACAGCAATTCTTATCATGCCGAGCTTGCAGTTTTTGAAGAAGTCCAAAACACACAATGAGACTAGCAAAACCTAGCAAGATCAGAAATATATACGGCAATCGGCTCCATTTATTTTGACTTAAAATATTTTATATAAAAAAAATTCATGTAAATTGATTTTACACACACACACACACAAATTGTTTTTGTTTTTCAAGGTTTGGTTGACATTTAAAAAAAAAAAAAAAATTATCATCTAAAAGAGAAATTTTTATTCAATAAGTGTCCTTTATGATTTTTTTAGTAAGCTAAAATATTTATTTAAAAATACTAAATGCATTGAAAAGGTAATGAGTAAGAGTTAACTTCGTAAAAATTGGCTTAGATAATTTTTAAAGGTAAGTCATTTTTAGAAAAAGATACAAAAATATCTTCTTTAAAAAACTGTTTTATTTACTTTTTGTTGAACCAAATAACGAAAAATGAGTAAAATATTTTACGTCAAAACAAATGTTACCGAAATGAAGTATTGTATGTCTATATATATGTATGTATATGTACGTTAAGGACCAATGATTTTGCTACTTGGAAAATATATCACTGCCACAAGCATCAAAGTAGGAAATTTAGCAATTGAAATTTACTCTTTGATTGTTTTAGAATGAAATTTTTTTTTCGGAAAATATTTTTCATAGAAAATATTTTCTTATATTTGGTTATGTTTTTTAAACTAATGTACTAAAAGCTACATTAGTGGTGGTGGTAGTAGTAGCAGAAGGGTGGAGGAGGAGGTGGTGGAAGTGGTGGTGGAGATGGAGGTTGGAGGCGTTGCGGTGGTGGTGGTGGCGACAGTGGTAGTGATGGTGGTGGAGGTGGAGGTTGGAGGTGTTGCGGTGGTGGTGGTGGCGGCGGCGGCAACAGTGGTAGTGATGGTAGTGATAGGATGGAGGTGGTAGTTGTTGTGGTGGTTTGGTGGCAATGAAGGTGGCGATGGCAACGACAGTGATGGATGGTGGTGGTGGTAGTGTAGTAGTGGAGGTGATGGTGGTGGTAGCATTAGTAAAAGTTTAGTTTGGAAAACATTTTCCGACTTTAAAAAGTGAAAAATATTTTTCATCCGAACATACTTGTTTTCTATTGACAATGAAAAATATTTTCTGATAACTTTTGTTTTCTGTCGTATCAAATCTCAAAAAATGTAGAAAATATTTTTTGAAAAATATTTTTCTCCAAAACAAACGGAATTTGATTATGCTTAATGTAATAAATTGGACTAATGTTGAAGCCAATCTTCCAAAAAAAAAAAAAACAAACAAACAAACAAACAGAGACATGTCTGAAAAGCATATGGATCCTAGACAATGTAGCAATTGAAATTTCAATAATTAAATTGAAATCTAGTTCCTCTACAGTTGATAACAGAAAATAAGAAACAATAACTATATTCCTAGAATCTATACATGAATGTGATGATGATACACTCCCTATTTCATTAGCTTGTAGGGGTTGACATAAATAATCGACATAAACAGATAGATGTGATATATATCTATTAGCCTGAAAGGGTTCAACATCCAAAATGTGAAACTATTTTTCAAAAAGAAAAAAGAAAAAAAATTAATGAAGTGCATTTTTTGTAGTTAAATAGTAAAGGGACTTACGTATAGGTCTTATTAATTGAACTTATTGTCCAATAGGTCCTGTGAGAATTAATGACTTTTTTCATAAAACACTATTAAAAAATATCAATAATTGTTAATTTGTGCGACAATTTTAAAAATTTGTCACAAAAATGTCACTAATTATAAGTTTTAGCGATAGTTTAAAAAAATCGTCACCAAAAAATGTCACTAATTTTAAACTTTTAGTGACATTTTGAAAAATTCGTCACAAAAAAAGTCACTAATTATAAATTTTAGCAACAATTTATAAAAATCGTAACAAAAAAACACTAATTGTTAATTTTTATCGCCATATGCAAAAAATCGTGACAAGAAATTATTTTTAGCGATGATTTTATTTGGATTTATTTTCAATAGGACTTAATGAGAATTAAGTCCAATTATTAGGATCTATTAGTAATTTATCAATATAATAGTATTACATGGAATTCCATCATTCCCTTGGAAATCTGGTGGGGAACTAGAGTGTTCTGTATACCAAGATTTGTGATTTCATACTTCTGAAGCAACTGAAAACCATATTATCGACAAGATTCAATCCATACCCATTTCCCTACATGTATATATATTCTTGTGGGCGAAAAACTAAGAAAAATGGATACGAATTTGCAGGCCCGGTTTTGAGGGCTACAAGCTGCCGGTTTGGGCCTTAAAAAAAAGGCTGAAAATAGGACCTAAAAAAATTTACAATTTTATACTAGTGTATTAAAAAAAATGGGGCCCAATTTAATATTAGTATGAGTTTAAATGCCTAAATGAATAAAAAGCCCAATCTAAACTTTCTAATAAATAAAAGGCCCAATTTAAAATATAAATTCATAACATAAAAAAAATAAAAACTAACTACAAAATTCTGTTTAATACATAGCCCAAATTAAATTTAAAAAGCCCAAAAATTTGAGGCCTATATTCTAAAATCTTTTAAAATTTAGGTTTCGTTTGCAACAAATTATTTTAGTAATTTTTTAATTTTTTAACTAAAAATGAGATAAAAAAATTAATATGTTTGAGATAACTTTTTAATTTTTTACAAAAAAATATGTAAAAAGTAAAAAAAAAAAAAAAAATTTACATTTTTATATAATTTAGTGACTATTTTTCTAACTTTTTAATTTTAAATTAAAAAGTGATATTTTTCAACGAAGACTAAAACCTATTTTGGGAATTACTTCTCTCTCTCATAAAAAATGACCCCGTTACGTAACTCGAAATTCGGTGGCCCGAATTTGGCTCGACACCAAAACGACGTCGTTTTGGTGTCTTTGTTTTTTTTTTTTTTTTTTTTTCTTTTTTCTTGTGTTTTTATTACAGAAGGAAGAAGAAGAAGGGTGGAGAAAAAGAGAAGGGAGGAGGAGGAGAAGGAGGAGGACTGAAGGGGGCATAATCATAGGGAAAAGAGGAGGCGGAGGCGGAGGCGGAGGCGACGGCGGTGGTGCTGCGACGATCTCCTCTCCTCCTCTCTCTTTCTCCCTCTCTCCTTCTCTTTCTCTTCTCCTCTCTTCTTCCTCTCTTCTCTCCCTCTTCCCTCTTCCTCTTTTCTCCTTTTCTCTCTGTCTCTGTCTTCGAATTCAAATTCAAATTCGAGCCATTTTTCGAGCCACAGATTCGAGCTACCAATCTTTTTCCCATAAAAAAATCAAAAAAAGTTAAAAAATACTTTTTAACCATCTTTCCAAAATACTCTTCAGTGTAAATAAATTTGGGACCCAACCAATCTCTTATCTCTCTTATCTGTAGTACCTGTGCTGTTGTTCGTGTCTCTTAATCAAAATTGCGAGAAAAAACAAAAAAATAAGCCTTAGAGCAAAACAAAAGCTAGCCACACATAATAGTCGCTCAAAGATTAATTGAAGTTCAAAGAATGAGAAATTGGAGGCCTTAAACTCAACATTATTGATCTTCTGTCATCTTTCATCAATCATAAATAGTGAAGGTATTTTCTTTTGGGTACTTAGGCTATCTCCAACGGTGCATCAAACCTTGCATCAGATTTGAAATTTGATGAAAAATCACTTTTTCTCACTCTAATAGTTTCACCAAATTAATATCAAAATGAGAATGGAACAAAAGTTTCATCAAACTGAGGACAAGTTCCAGATTTCATCTTTTCACTGTTCTATACCGTTGGACGGGAGCAACCGATCAACCAGCCGGATGTCCAGTCGGTTGACCCACCAGTCGACCGGTTCCCTTTCAAATAGGTAGGTTCAAACAGGGTAAAAAGGTTCAAACAGGTAAAATAAAAATAAAAAAAAGTGCCTTACCGGTCGACCCACCGGATGACCCTTTCCTTTTGATGCACCGTTGGAGCAAGCCATATCAGATTGAGAAAATCAGTAATTTTTTACTCAGATTTGGTAAAAAAAAGTAATGCACCCTTAGAGATGCTCTTACGTGTAGATCCTAATAAGTGGACTTATTGTCTAATAGGTTTATGAAAAAAATTTGTCATAAAAAAAGTCACTAATTGTAAGTTTAGCGACAATTTATAATAATCATGACAAAAAAAAGTAGCTAATTATCAATTTTTAGCAACGTATGTAAAAATTTGTCATAAAAAAATTATTTTTAATGACAATTTTACCAAGACTTATTTTCAATAAGACTTGATGGGAATTAAGTCTAACTATTAGGACCTATTGGTAGTTTACGTGAAGGTCCTAATAAGTAGACTTATTGTCTATTAGATCCTATGAAAAAAATTTGTCATAAAAAAAGTTACTAATTATAAGTTTTAGCGACAATTTATAAAAATTATGATAAAAAAAATCACTAATTGTCAATTTTTAGCGACATATAAAAAATTGTCACAAACAAATTATTTTTAGCGACAATTTTACCAAGACTTATTTTTAATAGGACTTAATGGGAATTAAGTCCAACTATTAGGACATATTGTTCTCTCTATTTTTATTTATTTATTGATTTTATGGAACTATTCAACTAATTTTTATTTTATTTTTTTAAATTGATGAACATTTTATATATTTTCAAATTTTTTGTAAACTTTATTATATATTTGAGAAAAATTTAGCAGATGTTTTGTAAGTATTATTTTTTTTTAATATTTTAAAATCCCATATTTAATGTTGGATTTGGGTCCCAAAAAACTCATAGCCAAACTGATACTATAATGAAGCTAGCAATTTTCCCATTCCCTTACTCCAATAACTTAGATCTGTATATGTTTTTAATAAAGAAGCATACAAATTAAGTTTTCCAAATAAATTTATCATGAAATGAATTTGCAAGTTATGAACCTCAAACTTACATGAATAATAATAATAATAATAATAATAATAATAATAATCTATGAATTTGTGAAAATCATATATATATATATAAAAAAAAAAAAAAAAAAAAAAGGACTCATTCTTCTATAGATTACAAGAAAAAAATTCCATTTTTTGTTGAAATTTGGGAGAATTCACAGTTGGGGGCAAATCTGGTTAACAAGAAATCAGATTTGAGCTCTGTAAACATTTAAACTTGAGTTCAAGCTCTGTAACCATTGAAACAACTTTTTACACTTTGATTTATTTCATCGTATATTTTCTAGAAGCTGGGGAAAATGAGAAATTTTGACAACATGAGATGAATAAATTCAGCTTCTTTTCTTTTCCTCCATTTTCTTGGCGGCCAAACGAACCTAGAAGGTTTTATTTCAGAAACAAAGCCAAATTCCATTATACTATCTAAAAGACCAAAGCCTCAAGTGTAAAATCTGCAGCTCAATTTGCTACAGGGAGTCGCTCTGATGCGATATATATATATATATATATGTATGTATGTATAGATAGATGAGAGACAAATTTGATGAATTGAGAGAGCTTACTCTGCTTTCGACATCGACGATCTGAAACTCCTGCGAGGAAAAAGAAGAAGATTTGGCGAGGAGAAAGAACACTAGGGCTACTCGAAGCCTAAGCAGAGCTTCCATGGTTCTCTCTGCTCTCTCATCCAGTTGACGAAGACGACGACCCAGAGAAGACCGTTATTTATAGCTGCAATTTTGTATTATGTTGGGAAAAATTATGTACACGCGCAAAATGTGGGAACATATATACCTTATAATTAAATAAAAAATATCATAATTTTATATTTTTTGAGTCATAAGTGTAAATAAAAAAAAAAAATCATAACCAAACACTATATATGACATATCATAACTATTGAATAAAATCGTTCATAACTATCGAATAAAATCGTTCATAACTATCGAACAAAATGACATAATTTTTTTTAGTAAAATTGAATGTGATAACTATTGAATAAAATTGTTCATGTGGTAGGGAGTGTGTAGGGTAGAATTCTCCTTTAATATTTTAGTAATTTTTGTAAAATTTGTAGTATTTTTGTTAGAAAAATACTATGAACCCTCCTTAAGTATCTCAAATTTATTCCGAATGAGAATTATGTGGTTGAGATTGAATTTATGTAGTATAGAATCTATGCATAGAATAAATATGAATCATGAGATGCTAATTTTGGATAATTTTTAAATAGTTAACTTTGAATTTATAGTATTGCTGTTTTTGTTATTTTTCATGGAACCAAAGGGATTTAGAAATGCACAGCAACAATTATTGTGTGGGCTTATTTTGAGACTCATTTACATTATCTGAATCATTCACATTTTACTATACATCGACTAAAACTAGGGGTACAACTTGGGCGGACTCAACCTGAACAACCCGAACTCAGTTCGAATTTTTTTAAGATTTGGATAAGATATTTTCAAATTTAGTGCGGGCTTGGAAAAAAATTCAGAAGTCCGAATTAAACTTGAACGGGCTTAGGCAAAGACGTCAAACAATCCAAAGCCCGAATTATACATATATAGATATATAAAAATATTAAATATACATATAAATTATTAGTCATTACATGATATTAGTAATTTAGATTATTAAATCATATTGAATATATATTATATACACAAACAACATAAAATCTTTTTTTTTTTATTTTCACTAATAAATTGTAAAGACTACTATAGTGGTATCTCTCTTACATTATATAAATTATTTGTTTTGATGGTATTAATGATTTTCTATAATAAAAAAATGTAAATATAGTCAAATTTTAATAATTTAATAATGTAGCTGGAAAAAAAAAATAAAAAAAACTGAAATTCATTTACAATTCAGGCAACTCGGGCAATTTGGATTTAACTCGGGTCGGGCTTAGGCATGCAACCTCGGGTTACAATTCGGGTCTAGGCAAGACTCAGCACAACTTGAGTTGGGCTTGGACAACCTCCAAACCCGACCGAACCCGCTCAAGTTGAACTCCTAACTAAAACATACTTGAACATTTATTATACAAAGTTGATCGGATATCGATATCTCTTTCATCAAATCATATTTTTATTTTGTTTTATACTTTAAATTACATTTACTATTCTCACTTTTTTTTTTTTATAGCTACAATATGATTTTATGATAGAAATACTGATGTACAACCAACTTGATTTTTTACGAACTTGTCCTTCTCCCTGTATACTCTAAAAAGTAAATAATTCAAATATGAACTCCAAAATAACTCCAAAAGATAAACGGTTCGAATTATTTACTTGGGCTCCAAAATGGGCCCAAAAGCCAGCCCAACTATGCGGATCCAAACCCTTTAAGTCATGTATGACAAATCCAAAAATCCATTTGGAAGCTCAATATTGAATTAAAAAAACTAGATTTGTCATGAAAACACTTAATCCAAAAATTCATTTGGAAGCTCAATATTGAATTAAAAAAACTGGATTTGTTATGAAAACACTTAATCCAAAAATTCATTTGGAAGCTCAATATTGAATTAAAAAAAAAAAAACTGGATTTGTTATGAAAACACTTAATCCAAAAATTCATTTGGAAGCTCAATATTGAATTAAAAAAAAAAAACTGGATTTGTTATCAAAACACTTAATTTTATTTGGTTTAATGGAATGAAATGAAATAATTAGAACTTAAGTTCATGTGTTTGGATATAAATTTTAGTAGAAATTTGAAAAAGAAAAACAAAAAAGTAAATAAAATATAAATGAAATAGTTACATTTCATCTGCCTTTTTTTTTACCTTTCAAAATTCCTACACAAATCTATAATCCGAACATAGCATAATATCATTTCTTGGATCATGAATTTAGGTACATATTTAGAAAGGTTAAAAAAAAAAAAAAGAAAAAAAAAGAAAAGGTTAATGAAATGTAACTGAAATACAATTATATTTCATTTACATTTTACTTACAATTTTTTCTCTTTCCTTTTAAAATTCCTACATATGATCCAAACATATAGGAAGGTCTAACTATTTCATTTTATTCCATTAAATCAAATAGGATCTTGTTAACAAGTGTCCATAGGGTATAAGAAAAAGACAAAAAATATATAGATTTTGAGACATTTATTATTAAATTTAATATATATTTTTTTTTATAAATTTTAAGACACTTTATAATCTTTTTTATATTTTTTCTTACCTTTCAATATTACCTTGTTAACATTCTCCTTTTTTTAAGTCAATCAAATATAAAAATAAATATTTTAATAAAATAATCATTTTATTCAAATTTAGCTTATCATATGTGCAAGTGCAAGTGCATGCGCAAATAACAACAGTTGACGCCATAATAGAACAGAGCTCAAGAAAATTACCAATCTTATTGGCACTGTGTTTGGTTGATCTATTTGAATAAAAATTTAAAAAAAAAAATAGAAATAAAAAATTAGTTAAATATAAATAAAATATAATTATATTTTACATATCTTTTTCTTTTCTTTTCAAACCGTTACTCAAATTAATGGACCAACACTGCCAAGGTTTCAGAATCCAGGCTCAGGATTGAGAAGATGGGCCTAAACATCTCCATTTATCATATATTGGGCTTCCATTGATTTCATTCACAGTGCTTGGACTGCTTGGGCTGGCCCATCTATTGCAAGCCAAGTATGGTTAGTTTTAGCACAAATTGTTCATTTTATGATCTTGTGCAATATTCATTAATTGAAGATGCTAATAATGGTCACTACTAGACTCACTATAAATTGAATCGCTAGTTAGCCTTGATAATCATTTAACCATTAACTATTTTTTTGTTTTTTTTTTCAGAAAAAAAAATATAAAGCAATTATATTAAAATAAAAATAAAAACAATAAAAACTTAAAGAGCTAACCAAACAACCTAACAAGAATTACATATAACAAATTACAAAGCCGTCAAAAAATTTAAGGTTGTCGCTGGTGATTTTTTGGTTGTCTTCTCTTCACTTCAAGAAGTAAAGGTTTCTAATTCTCCTTCAATACTCTCATTTATAAATAGATTTGTGGTATTTTGTTTATATAAATACAAAATTTATATTTTCAAGCATATTGTGATAAATCATGAGATTGAGAGTTTGGGGTTTGAAATGTTAAGGTTCACTTGTTGGGTTAAGATTATGGGCTTATGAATTTGGGTGTATAATTAATAGAAGAGTTGGAAAATAAAAAAATAAAAAATATTTGGGTGAAAAGCTTTAATCTCTCTTAAAACCCTAGCTTGGTACATAAAGACAATTGATAGTTTTGGAAGTGTTTGGAAATTTATTTAAAAATTGCGATTGAACTCTTATTGTTGATCTTTTAAACTATGTTATAATATGAAACCAAATTTTGGGTAAATGAATTATTAATGGTATGGATGATATGAGATTTGTGATAAAATAATAAAGTAAATATTTAAGAATTTTATTGTGTTATGTTGAATTGTATTGAGTTATGTTAAATTATGTTGAGTTGAGTTGGATTATGTTGTGTTGAGTTTGGTTGAGTTGTGTTGACTTGAGTTGAGTTGTGTTGGGTTGTGTTGTGGTTGGTACCCGCGTGGGGAGTCGAAAATGTTTTTGGGTACCTACGTCAATAGTCGGTAAATGTGGAGGTGGTTTTAAATTCAAGGTGCCCAATTGTCCTGTCTAGGCTTATCACTGGACGAATGTGGGAAAATATTTTTGGGTGTCCACAAAGTCCAGCCGTATTGTAGTCAGCAAAAGTAGAAAAAATATTTTTGGGTATCCACAAAGTCCAGCCGTATTGTAGCCGGCAAAAGTGGAAAAACGGATGGTTTTGAAAATGTTTTTGGGTGCCCACTCCCTGCCATATAATAGTAGGCAAATGTGGGGATGGTTTTAAAGTTGAAAATGTTTTTAGGGGTCCACATCCTGCCGTATGACAGTCGGTAAATGTGGAAAAACATGGGGCTCGTTTGGTTTGTGTTTCCCAAAAGTTATTGGGAAAAAATCTCTACAAATAAGTTTTCAAAAGTAATCAAACCAAACAAATTTTTTCAAAAAAATTTTCCAAAACTTGTTTGGTTTACAAGTTTTTCAAACAAATCTCTCTCTCATACACATCAAATCAATCACTTTTTCCAAAACTCTCTCTCAAAATAATTTTTCAAAACATCTTTTGAAAAAAACCAAACCAAACAACTTTTCGTACTTTTTATCTCTAAAACTCATCTCCCAAACTCAAACCAAACATACCCATGGTTTCTAGAAAAATATGATTTTTGAGAAAATGGTTTTTGGGAGTTCACTTCCTGCTGTATAATAGTCGGCAAAAGATAGAAAGTGTTATGAATTGGGTGCCCACTATCCCGCTGTATCAAGTTGGCAAAAGGTGAAAGGTGTTATGAATTGGGTGTCTACTATCCCGCCGTATCAAGTCGGCAAAAGGTGGAATGTGTTGAGAAATGTGTTGGGTGATAATATGAATGACTTGTGATGAACTTATGAAATTACAATTTGAGGTGTACCTTGGTATCGAAGGGGAATGTATATAGAAATTATTTGAAAAGAATGGATAATGAAATAGTAACTAGATAAGGGATTAGTGATAAGGAAAGATTATGAGTTTTGTTTGTAAATAATTGAGAAATTCAAAGGGGTTTATTAATCCTATTTTGTGTTGGATTATAATTTGAGAGTGCAAAAGTTGATGTGATGTAGTTGTTAGACAAGTAGAGTTGAGTGTAGGAGAATTGTTTTGAATATAAAGAAGATTTGGATTTTTATGTTATGGAGTTATAGCAATAGTGGTTAGAAAAATGGGAATGGAGTGTATGAGGGTTATTTTTAGAGTATTAAAGGAACTTAAACTTGAGGTTATGGAATTATAATAATTGTGAATAATAAAAAGGAAAAATGACAATGAAACGAGGAATACTTTGGAATTGAGTTAATAAATTTAAAATGATGTTGTTTGTTAAGCATATTTGTTTTCAAAGAGGATTTATGATTTTTCTGATGATGAGGGATAATTTTTATGACTGAAAGTTTTCTTTAAATGTTCAAATACATTTTGAGATAAAGGTATTCTACATATAATATTTTGAAATTACAAAACGTCACCTTACTATATGGTATCACCCTGCATGCATGATCATTTCTATCTATGTGTTAGTTATTATTGTAGAACTATGAGATTCCTACTGGGCAATTGTACTCATCCCTTATTGTTTCATTTTTTTTTTTTTACAAGAAGAGAATTTGGATTTATTGGCTGGAGAGTTAAGAAATTCATGTGTCTTTTATGTGTAATTTCATCATAGATGTGAAAGAAATGAATACTGTACATTGACGTTTGTAATTATTTATTTGTAGTTCCACAGTGGGAGTTGGCATGTATTATTATTATTGTTGAATTCATTGCGAGAGAGAACATGTGTTATTATTTTTCTATTACTCAAGGGTAATAGATATTTGTAAATAAATAAATAAATAAAAAGAACTAAATTAATGGCTTTTGGTAATATTTTCGAGTAATTAAAAATTGGGATGTGACAATTTGGTATCAGAGCTAACCGTGTTTGAAAAACCTGGAGCTCATGGGAAGTGGATTTTACCACAATGGGTTGGCTTCGCTTGGTGAGTACGTTTGCATGTAGGAAATAGGAGGTGTAGGACACTATGTGTTGCATTGTGTGAGCATAGGTTGAGCTTCCTGGATAGTGCTTGTAGCCGGCTAACTTGCTTTGAGATCTCATTGGAAACGCGGCTGATCAACGTGGTTTCTAGTGGGAGTTCCTTGGAAGTTTCGGGACAAGTGGTTATCCTTGTAGACTTGACTCGATTATGTGGTTTGTTGCTTAAAATTTGTTTATGTGCTGTGTGATTATATGTTAGGTCGGTTTCTTGTTTGGGCAGGAAGAGTAAGTGTCTCAGGAAAGGGTTAGAGTTCAGTCGATTGATGTTAGATGCTATTGAGATAATAAAAGCTGTAAGGGAGTATAGTTGAGATGAGGAGAAATCTTAGGATAGTGTGAAGCTAGTTTGAGTTATATAGAATATGGTGAAAGGTTTGGAAAGAGAGTGTGAGAATTACGTTTCATAATGATGAGGGTGAAAAAGGGGGTTTGTGGTATTTTAGTATTGAGTGACATGATTAAGGCCTGTAAAGAGTTCGTGAGTATGAAGGAAACTTGATAGTTAAATGCTATAAGTGGTTCTTGAGGAGGAATGTAAGTTGTAATCTTTGTAATAGGTGTTGTACAGGTGATGATTGTTTAGTGTGATTCGGAATTGGTGTTGCCATATCGGCACAAGAGTGATGGGATTATTGGGGATAGTACTAGTGCAATGTGTATTTGAGGAGTATGGTGAAATTCTAGAAGTATAGGGAATGGTGTGTGGAGCTCCATCTCCGAGTATTTGATTAGGGCAACCTGTGGATGTTTAAGTGTCAAAATTTAAGTTTTATGGAATGGTTAACTGAATTGGTTGATATTGGAGTTTAGGTAACAAATAATCACTTTGGAATGCTTAGGTATGAGTAGAGTAGCAAGTTTGAGAAGTGTCTTGGAAGGGTTTCGTGAGTGTGGAGTATTCTATATGTAATGGCGAGGCTTGGATGTGGAAATTCCTCCGACTGAGGGTGAAACATCATAAATTTCTTGGTCTAGTCCGCATGTAAATGAAAAATGGTAACGATAAGTATGAACTGTGAGATGTGAAGGGGTGTGTGCTAAACCCCAGATAGGGACAATTGGTGTTGGTTAGTATGTCAATGTTTGAATTGTGAGAGTAGAAAACTGGTGAATTGGATTAAGTCGCGTAGAAGAGATGAACCCGTGTAGTTGCTCTCTTTGAGGGACTTAAGGATTGATTTGGGTTAGTTTGGTATGTTTTGGTTCGATCTGCGACCAGTTTTAAATGAATGTTATTTGAAGTGAATTGACACTTAGTCAATTTGGGAATTGTTATGGTTCGGATAAATAGTGGTACGGTTGAATAGTACTTTAAGTAGTACTAGCAGACATGGAGTTTGTTTGTGCATGTATGTTGTTGACGCGAATTTCTGAAATTACCTTAATAGAATTAAAGTATTTGAATGTAAAACATTGTGAGCACACTTGTGTTAATGTGTATTAATGATTATTTGTGCTGATGTTTGTAATGAGTAAGAACTCTTAATTTTTGGGAAGTTGTATATGTCCTATTACGCCTCGTGTCACAATCTAAACCTGCCCCTATAGGTTTAGCAACGTAACCAGCCAGCAGGATTACCAAAGGTCTCTGAACAAATCATCACATATTAAGGGCTGCAGAAGCAAATATATAAAACATACATAGTCCATTGAGCTGTTCTGATGTACATGGAACAGAACCCTCAAAAACTTGTATATATATAATGTTATAAAT
Source organism: Camellia granthamiana (assembly GCA_036172215.1). Taxonomy (NCBI): domain Eukaryota; kingdom Viridiplantae; phylum Streptophyta; class Magnoliopsida; order Ericales; family Theaceae; genus Camellia; species Camellia granthamiana. The sequence goes on along the minus strand of JAXFYN010000323.1, from coordinate 18,346 downwards.
CGGTAGTCACATGTCATCTATTTACACAAATAAAGTCAAAAGGGAACTTAGTCCAATGTATAGAGAAACAGAAAACTTGTTCAAATATCAAAAGAAAACAAGTCTCAAACATATATTTCATAAACATGACCACATGACTTTCGGAACCTCCACGAGGAGGCACAAGGGTTGGCCAACAAAACAAAGCTCCAGGTGATCATCATTGAGCCTGGTCACGCACCTGATCACCTACATACATAAATAATAGAGTGGGCGGAAGCCAGTGAATAATAACAGAGTAAAGTTTTTAATTGAATGATGTCCCATATCAGATTCAGTAAATAGATTTCATATCTGAAACAGATTCATAATCTTATATAGAAATTAGAGTTCATGCTTAATCATATGTGGTACATCCATTAGCGCTAATAGAATAACTGTAGAACAGATGATGGTTATGTATAACTAGTTCCATAAAGGAACCTCTGGATCCAGGTAACAGATAACAGATATGCTGAGCTCCATGATGGGGCCTCCGGTATGGGCAACAGATTACAGATATAATAAGTTCCATAATGGAACCTCCAATACTGAGTAACAACTAACAGATATCACATGGTGCTACGGATGCCACGAATACATGTCAGAAATTGGACAATCATTCATTATACTAAACATAACATTTCAGAAAACAGATCTTATTTCATCATACAGAAAATAAATAAATTTGAACATAGCTTTATTGAGTTATTACTCACAGATGACTCTGAAAGCAGACAAACATAGCAGATAAATCAAATAGCTTACGGCGCGTGACCTACACAAACATAATAGATACACAGGTTAAAACATACACTCGAATAGTACCTAACTTATTGTGTTTTGTTTTTAGTATGTTTCTACGTCTTATCCTCATCATTATATCTTAGTCGTGGCCTAGGAATGCCTAAGATGCAATGTAGATGCTAAAATGAGTTTCAAAACACTTAGTCATTTTTGCTGAAAACAAGGTCATCGCTCGAGCACACAACTTCTTTCACTAGAGCAGAGGTTCAAAATGTGAGTGGTCGCTCGAGCGCAACTTCAGTCCCTCTAGCGGTCTGTAAACTCTGCAAAAGTACTGGTTGCTTGATTTCTCTGCTCGACGCATGCTCAACGGTCGTTCGAGCGGTCTGCAAAAATATGTAAACTTCTGGGAGCATGTCTTTCTCGCTCGAGCCAACTTTTGGTCGCTCAAGTGCAAGTTCTGTCGCTCGAGCATAGAAGCAGAATTCTGGAATTTTCATATTTGCTTCCAAGCTCAACACTAAATTCAAAGCTACAATTTAAGGAAACTTGTGTAAACTTGAAAAACATGGTAAATTCAAAATCATACCGCAAAATCAAAGCCCAAAAGCATACCAATTGTGCAACTCAAACTTAGAATTTCAAAACCATGACATGTATGAATTTATCTTGGCTTCAAAGCTTTCAATACATGAGCTATTGAGGTAATTTAGTATGAAACTTCATGAATTCTCACAACAAGGGCAAAATGAACACATGCATGTTGAAATTCTTTGAACTCAACTCAAAACTTCATGAATTGTGCATGCATGCAATGACTCTTCCCAAATTCCTTAATCTAAGTTCAATTCCCATGCGTAGCCATCTTAATTTCTTGAACTCTTTCACATATGTCTTGAATTTAAAGCTTAATTCTTTAAGGTTTAGATATGCTCTCAAGTAATTCTCCAATCTCCTAGCAATTTTCTTCCAAAACTCAAGGTTTGATCTCAAACTCTCTTGGTCCCTTCCTCTCTCACGGTTTTAGGCTCAAAGTGATGAAGAGAAGATGTCTCAAGGTGGTGTATAAGCCTTATATAGGCTCAATTGAGAAACTTCATTAAACTTGGCTTAACTTAAACAAATTTGCATTATTTTATTCTATTTATTTAGTTCCGAATCAAATTTTAATTAGACCTACAATAAGGTTCTAAAAATTCCAAATAACATATAATCTAAATCAATTTCGTGATCGGATGCTGATAAGGCCTCCAATTCACAGGACAAAACGGAAACATTAACACATATTTCTATGATAGACAGATACAAATGCAAATAACATATACTTCATGCAATTAACACATGATTTCCTCTTAATTACTTATTAGGCATCCTTAATCATGGATTATACGTTAATAAAGGGTCGGGTTGTTACACTTTGGATGTACCGGATTGTTTCTGTTCGTTGTTATTACAAATGTATATGGTAAATGTGCTATAATGTCACCGGATGGGTGACAGAAATTATTGGGTGATGGTTGAATTCACCAGATAAATGTTGAGAATAATTTGAAAAATGAACGTTTCGTTTATTTATATTGTGACCTGGGATGGCACGAGCAAACTAAATGCTAAGGATTTAATCACAGTTGTGTTAATGAATAGCTTGTTGACTGAGTGGAAACAAAATATGGACAAGTCATGAGGATGTAATTGGTTTAATGTTCTCAATAATACTTTTGATGGTAAATGTAATTGTTATGAAAATTTTAGATTTGCAAATGTACTTTGATGGTAAACAATGTAAGTTGGAACACCATTTGAGAAAAAAAATTATATATATACATATATATGAACAATTTTTATGTCTTATCTTTGAATGCCGAGTTGTATAAATAATTGGAAATGTTGCTAAGCTTGGTGCAATTTGAAATTGTGGTGATGGACCATACATTGTAATGTGCTATTGGCTTCTGCTAGTGTCGGCCGAGTTTTTGGTTTAATGGTGGTTTTCCTTCTCTTCCAAATTGGGTATTGGTTATCCAGTGGTAGTGGTGTGCGTTGTTGCCGGTTGTGGATTTGTTAATTTTCCTTGGGAGTATTAGTAATTGATGTTGTTCCTTGTCTCTTGGACTCCGAGGAGTATGTGGGTCGAAAGAGTGATCATGATCTCTTCCTTGTAATTCTTCTTGTTCGGGTGTCCTCGAGGTACTACGATATTGAATCAGAATTTGGGAATCTATTCCAAGTGTGGATCTAGTTTTAGATTAGAGGTTGTGTGTCCAATTGTGTTCATGCTACCTTTTGTTTGGCCTTCTTCAATTTCGGGGACGAAATTTCCCAAGGTGGGGAGGTTATAACAGTTGTATCATTTAATCTATTGCAGGGTGTATTTAATTCCTTTATTTTATTTCTTGGGAGTCTTTGGAGTTGTTGTATCTTGGTTTTGGAGGAGTACAAATCAATTTAAACTTGTTGAGATTGTTCGTTCACGCTTGTTGACGTTGAAAATTTGTTTGGGAACTTAGAAATCTTGTTCTGAGGTCGACACCAATCTTGGTAGTGTCAACACTTGCCTTTTTTTGTTGGCCTCAAGGGTTGACACGGGTCTAGTAAGGGTCAACCCTTATCTATTGCTGAATCTGGAATTGGTTGCTAAAATTTAGGGTCGACACCAGGGGTTCCAAGGGTTGACTCTTGCTTGTTGCACATATTAGTATCTCAGCTTTTCTTCTTGAAAGGTTGACACCTCTGTATGAAGGGTCGACCCCTGTGTGTAATTTTCAAATTTTTGGATTGGTTTGGGCCTTACTTTTTGAGGGGTTTTGACTTGTTCTTTTCATTTGACTTTGGTGCTATTGTTCTATTGTTACCTTGTTACTATAAATAGCCTCCAAACACTTGTTTATTTCACTTTTCCTTATGTTTTCTCTCTCTACATCGTGAGTTTCTCTTCTCTCTCTCTAAACTCGAACTTTTTCACTTAGATCTGTAGATCTATTCACCTAGAGTGATCTTTTCACTTTGGTCCTTTGATAAAGATTGTAGATTTTGTTAAGGGCTTCATTTTGGTCCAAATAGTTCGTGGTTTCGTCGCCGATGATTTTTGGATTGTCTTCTCTTCACTTCAAGAGGTAGGGGTTTCTAGTTCTTCTTCAATACTCTCATTTATAGATAGATTTGTGGTATTTTGTTTATATAAATACAAAATTTATATTTTCAAACATATTGTGGTAAATCATGAGATTGGGGGTTTGGGGTTTGAAATGTTAGGGTTCACTTGTTGGGTTATGATTATGGTCATATGAATTTGGGTGTATAATTAATAGAAGAGTTGGGGAAAAAAAAATTGTTTGGGTGAAAAGCTTTAATCTCTTTTAAAACCCTAGCTTGGTACATGAAGACGATTGATGGTTTTGCCTAAAGTGAAAATAGAATCATGAAATTGAGTGTCAAATTGAACATATACAAGTTTAATTGAATTTTGGAAATGTTTGAAAATTTATGTAAAAGTTGCGATTGAACTCTTATTGTTGATCTTTTAAACTATGTTATAATATGAAACTAAATTTGAGTAAATGAATTGTTAATGGTATGGATGATATGAGATTTGTGATAAAATGATGAAGTGAATATTTAAGAATTTTATTGTGTTATGTTGAATTGTATTGAGTTATGTTAAATTATGTTGAGTTGAGTTGGGTTATATTGTGTTGACTTGAGTTGTGTTGTGTTGAGTTTGGTTGAATTGTGTTGTGTGGAGTTGAGTTGTGTTAAGTTGAGTTGAGTTGTGTTGGGTTGTGTTGTGGTTGGTGCCCGCGCGGGGAGTCGCAAATGTTTTTGGGTGTCCACGTCCTTCCGTATAATAGTCGGTAAATGTAGGGATGGTTTTAAATTCAAGGTGCCTAATTGCCCTGTCTAGGCTTATCGTTGGATGAATGTGAGAAAATATTTTTGGGTATCCAAAAAGTCTCGCCGTATTGTAGTCGACAAAAGTGAAAAAACGATTTTTGGGTGTCCACAAAGTCCTACCGTATTGTAGCCTGCAAAAGTGAAAAAACGAATGGTTTTGAAAATGTTTTTGGGTACCCACTCCCTGCCGTATAATAGTCCACAAATGTGGGGATGGTTTTAAAGATGAAAATGTTTTTAGGGGTCTACGTTCTGCCGTATGATAGCCGGTAAATGTGGAAAAACATGGTTTTTGAAAAATATGATTTTTGGAAAAATATGATTTTTGAGAAAATGATTTTTGAGAGTTCACTTCCCGCCATATAATAGTCGGCAAAAGATGGAAAGTGTTATGAATTAGGTGCCCACTATTCCACCATATCAAGTCGGTAAAAAGTGGAAGGTGTTATGAAGTGGGTGCCCACTATCCCACTATATCAAGTCGGCAAAGGGTGGAATGTGTTGATAAATGTGTTGAGTTGATGATAATATATGTAACTTGGGATGAACTTATGAAATTACAATTTGATGTGTACCTTGGTATAGAAGGGGAATGTATATAGAAATTATTTGAAAAGAATAGACAATGAAATAGTAACTAGATAAGGGATTAGTGATAATGAAGTCACCAAGTTGTATGTAACTATTAAGGAAAGATTATGAGTTTTATTTGTAAATAATTAAGAAATTGAATTGAAACGGGTTTATTAATCCTGTGTTGTGTTGGATTATAATTTGAGAGTGCAAAAGTGATGTGATGTAATTGTTAGACAAGTAAGAGTTGAGTGTAAGAGAATTGTTTTGAATATAAAGGAGATTTTGGTTTCTACGTTATGGAGTTATAGAAATAATGGATAGAAAAATGGGAATGGAGTGTATGAGGGCTATTTTTGGAGTATTAAGGGAACTTAAACTTCGAGGTAATGAAGTTATAATAATTGTAAATAATGAAAAGGAAAAATGAAATGAAACGAGGAATACTTTGGAATTGGGTTAATAAAAAAATGATGTTGTTCGTTAAGCATATTTGTTTTCAAAGAGGATTTATGGTTTTTCTAATGATGAGGGATAATTTTTATGACTGAAAGTTTTCTTTAAATGTTCAAATACATTTTGAGATAAAGGTACTCTAAATATAATATTTTGAAATTACAAAACGTCACTTTATTATATGGTATCACCCTGCATGCATGATCATTTCTATCTGTGTGTTAGTTATTGTTGTAGAATTATGAGATTCCTACTGGACAATTGTGCTCATCCCTTGTTGTTTTATTTTTTTTACAGGAAGAGAATTCAGATTTATTGGTTTGAGAGTTAAGAAGTTCATGTGTCTTTTATGTGTAATTTCATTGTAGATGTGAAAGAAATAAATATTGTACATTGACGTTTGTAATTATTTATTTGTAGTTCCGCAGTGGAAGTTGGCATGTGTTATTATTGTTGTATTCATTGCGAGTGAGAACATGTATGATTATATTTTTATTACTCAAGGGTAATATATATTTGTAAAAAAAAAAAAAAAAGACCTAAATTAAAGACTTTTGGTAATATTTTCGAGTAATCAAAAATTGGGGTGTGCCAGTCACCATTAACTATTATTTACTCTATGAAGCAAGCTACTTCCACAAATATCTGTCTGTATCAAGTATTAATACTTTGTAGTTCTGCATATGTATTGAATATATGACACACACACTCAAATTTTCCTTTTTAATTTTTAGGAAAAATTACACTTGGTACCCTTACACTTTACACTTAATTCCACTTTGCCCCCTAACCTTTAAAAAGTGACACATAAACCCTCATACTTCCAATCAAGTTTGTTTGTTTTTTTTTTTTTTTATTATTATTATTTGTTTTTTAGAACTGATAAACTAAGAAGACCAAACAAACAATTACAAAGACAAAGCCCTCACTAAACCAGGAGGGGGCAGAAGACACCCAAGAAAATAGTAAATCACCTTGCAGAAGAGATTGGGTTGTCCAATAAGTTGCCTTATTTGTCGATCGAGGACTCCATAAGAAATTTCCTTGCCTTGTCATGCTTCTGATATTAAGGACAACATTGCACTCCCAAGGGGGAACAGTTTCAGACACACAGGTGTATAATTGACTTGTTTTCACCTTCAATCTCAATGTTCAAAAGGTTATGTACCTATGCCACATGGCAAGCCAGTCAAATAGCAAGTGCTTCACCTTGTAGAACAGATGAAATAGTCACATGCTTAGCTATTCCATCAATGAGATTTTCATGAGCATTTCGTAAAAGAACATCAATTGCACATTGAGAAGAGTTTTTCTAAACAGCCACATCATAGTTGAGCTTCAAAAAATTCCCCCAAATGAGGAGTCCAATTAGCCAAATTGAAAGACATATCAACAGCACCTTCAGGGCAATTCACCTCATTTATTAACCTACGTTAATAAACTAGATGGAAATAATATTCACATGACCACCTTCAAGGGTAATATAGCAAATCACTTGGTTTCCTACCCAAGTCCTGCCCCTACACTTTGTAATGCTTATATATATGTATATACCTTCATTTCTTATCCCCAAAAAAGTATAGTTTGTAGGAAGAAGAAAGAAGAAAAATAATCACTAGAATGAGCGGAATGCTATTAGGTGTTTGGGGTTGATTATTTTAGTGACTTTTTTTTGTTGATTTTTTTTTTTTTTTTTTTTTTTTCATCTTTAGTACATTTTATAAAAAAAAAAAAATCAAAAAGTTTGACTTTTAAATTCTACTTAACTCGGCGAAATAAAGAAGTAAAATAAAATTTTAAAATTGAAAAGTCAAAGATAGTTGGCTTTTTTTTTTTTTTTTTTTAATTTTTATTTTGTGTCTTTAGTGAATTTTTTAAGATTCTACTTAACTAAAGGTCATGTGAATTTCATTTCCATCTAGTTCATTAATGCGGGTAAACAAATGGGGTGGATTGGAACCTGATTTGAAGTATGAGGGATTAATTGTCACTTTTAAAGTTGAGGAGCAAAGCAAGATTGAATGTAAAGTATAAAGGTGCTAGTGTGAGGTACCCTAATTTTTATCATACCCCAAAAATATCTAATATATATCTAAATCATACCTTAGCGGGAATAGTTCTTTCTTATACATAGAGGTGGAATTAAAAAGCTTCATTGAACTTTTTTCTTATCATATCCTAGAACTCATTCACTTCATTAGGAGATTAGTAGTTCGAATTTCTCCACTACGTCTTATTTTCTTGGGGGGTTTTGGCCAAAACTCCCTTGACCCAACATTTTTATGTAAAAATGACACAAGCTAATTGTATCTTGCAAAACACCTTTCTCCGTTAAAATATAAGGTGAAGTGACTATAATAGCCCTCTATATAGAGAGAGACATAGACTCATATACACCAAATCATCCCCGCGTTAGTTTCATTCCAAAACACTCTCCGAGAACACTTATTCAAAAGCAAAATCATTACATTTTGGTATAGATTCATCGCTATTTCTTTTGCACGTTGATTTTCATCCGTCACATATATCATCTTCTATGTAATCATTGATCATCGACTCTTCTCGAACATCAATTTGTTTGAATATCAAGGTTGGAGATTTAGATCTATAAAAAATCTCTTGCTTTTTGGATTTTTATTTAAATTTAGAGCTTTTCTTTTTTTTTAAATCAATTTGAATACTAAGACTGTGATCTCAAATGAAGATATTGTTGGAGGATGTTCATAGTAGCAAAAACAGTAAAATTTTATTGCCTACCAAATTAAGATTTTATTGTGTAGGAGTAAAAAAAAAATGCCAAACCAGAGTAAAAATTTATTGTCAATTGTATTTTACTATCATTTATAAACAAATTGTCGCCAAACGTCTTCTTAAATGTTAAAATTTCATAATAAATTTACTGTGAATCAGAACAAAATTTTAATGTGATATAGAGTAAAATTCTATTGTTAACGTTAGTTTCAATGGTAAAAATTTTACTATTTTTTTTTTTTAGGAATTTCATGGCCAACATGGATCTTGTTTAACAAGAGAATTATAAAAATACTAATTTTATTAGAAAATAATATATAGATCAAAAGTTATATCATTTCAAAATTTGAAAAATAAAATTAGTTATTCCTTAAAAAAATAGAAAGAAATTTGTTTGTAGTTAAATTAAATTGAATTTTAACCTACTAAACTATTTGACTAATTTTACATTACTTTAAATTAAATAAATATTATTTCAAAAACGTAATCAATGGTATTCATAACTTACCTTTTTTTCTTTTTTAATTTTACCTTATTGACGATACAAATGCTTTGTAGCATTTACTGCATTTTTTGCTAGAATAGTGACTTTATTATGAGGCATTTTCATCTGAAAATCTTTAAGCAAAAATATTACCCTCTATTGTGAGACGTGTGTTGTATGAGGTGGGTTCTGGACTATTACAGAAGATTTAAATCACCCGTTTGATGTACGAGGTATACATTGCTATATAGTGCATCCATGCTCGAGGAGCTTATAGTTAGGGGTGGAAATTGTTCGTGTCGTGTTATTTTGTGTCATGTTATCGTGTTTGAAATACTTCAACACTAACAAGACTTATTTAACTTAAACGCGTCAATTATCTTGACATTGAACTGATTTACTTATACTCGTGTCAATTCAAATATAACACACCTCACACAATCAGTATAATAATAAATAAATTTTAAAACTTGTTTCAAACAAACTTATTTCACGTCATGTATAAATGTAATTTGTTCAAATATTAACACCTACAACGATGATATATATGCCAATATTCATGAATATAAATCAAAAGATTCATAAATCATTTGTCACGTATCCAATCTGAACTACTGACATCCATTAATATCCAAACATTTAACAAAATTTAAAAAACAAACAAGTTTTCTTCTAATACCATAATTTAATTCAACGGTTGAGGATAAAACATTTAATATTAGATTCAAGTTGCATTAGTGGGTTCATATCGACAAGGATTTTTACAAGGGTCGTATTCGGATTACGCGTGTTTAGCCCTAAAACAAACCATTTAATATTTGTATTTTTTAGTCATCATATTCGTGTTCGTATAAAAAATGACTAACCCTAATCTTTTAATTACGTGTACGATATGAATCGTGTTAACGAGTCACATGTCAAATTCCTACTTCACTTATTGCATAAACGTGTGGTTACTTATACATGTATGAAATTAGATTGGTTTTATTGTAGCATGTATTTTCTTTCATGTGGGAGTGTGATGTGGAGATAATGTTTCCATCTGTGTGAAATCAATCACTTTGTGGGTCTATTTCTATAGTTTAATTGTTAGATGATTTGAGCTGAAAAATGGGAGACTCGGGTCTAAAACATGTATAGGTGTTGTTCAGATGTAGAACTATGAGTATGCATGGTGTTATACTCTTAAGTAAAGACAATCCTTTCATAGGCGTTACAACAATGGAATTTTTATTGTTATTTGTGTGAGTAAATTTCCGATCACACTGCCCTCCTTAGTAATTCAGCTGTAGAGCACTGGCAGAACAGATGGCACCCTGTTGTCCTGCATAGAAAGAAAAGGCTCCGGCGGTGGTTCTTCCACCCGGGGACTCTCCGACGATCAAGTCAGTATCTCTCAAAGATAATATAATGCATAAAGTACTGCTCAAGGCTTAAAACTGCGTACCTTAAACCCGCCGGGGGTGCCCTTCTTTTATAGCTTTTCTCCATCTCAGTCCCACTAGAAGTCTCACTTCTATGGACTCTAATTCCGGATTTACCTTGGACTCTTCAAGAGATAAGGATAGACTCCCTAAGAGTATTACCTATATCCACCTTGCAGTCTTTCTTCATTCTAGGACTCCTGTCCCTTATCCGCTTATCCCGGATTCCTGTATTCTCGCAGATAACCTCGGCCTAGCCGAGATCATTCTGGTATCTTGACCAGGACACGTGACATCTCGGCTGACACTTCGGTGTCACCTTGGCCACGTGTTGGTACTCAGAAAATACATCCCCACAACTGCCCCCTAGGTTCTATTACCTCGGCCATCTGAGGTGATGGAACCTACATTGGTACTCTTGCTGAACATCGGCTCGAGAACTTCCCAGCCGAGATCATTCACTTTTAGCCCGACACGCTCTCTTCGGAGAACAAGAACTCTAGTGAACTCTTTCACACGCATGAGCTGTCATGCATCACTTCTTAACCGTTTTACTTACGTGTTTTACCCTTATTGGCCCGTGTCTACGACGCGCCTGTAAGCCGTCTTTTCCCTGTCTGCGCCGTCTGACGTCTACGTTACTCCAGGTGCAATAAGTGCTCTGTATTTGCCGCCGTTTCAAATTTTGACAAAAACTTTTTGCCTCTTTTTTGGCTCTTCACTTTTGCATTTGATTTTCTTGCTTTCTCTCTCTCTAAACTTTCTTCTCCGAAACCGCCATTGCTTCAAGCTCCAAGCTCTGCGACTATCTTCCCTTCTCCTCTCTCGCGAGGCCGTCGTTATCTCGTCACATCTGTAACTACCGTCGGACTTCGGCGAAACTCATTCCGGCTCTATTTCTCTGGTAAGCTACTGTTCCCTTTGCTTTCATTTCTTATGTCTCATATATCTGAGAGTATTCAAGTGAATTTTGACTTCTGTCCATACACTGTTCACCACTTTCTTGCACTCTTGTCACTGTTCTTGACCGTATACTCCATGTATTTTATGCTTTTGGTAGCCCTACCTCTGTTCTTGATTCTGAAACTTCGTTCTTGCTTTTCTGTTTTCCAGATTTCTGCCCTCCATACTTATTCTTCGTAGATTTAGGTTTGGGATTTGCCTGTAGGACCTATTAATCCACAGGAAAACTGAAAACTAAAGCCGAGGTTTCCATAACCCTTAAAAAACCACTTTTTTCTTGAAATTAAATACCCTTACGCCAATATCATGGGTATGTGGAGGCACAGGGTGAACACCCCAACCAAACTAGAATATTTTAGGCAGGAGTTCTCTATTCCCGACGATGTCCATCTGAGACTTGCCGGGGAGGATGACTCCATTATGCCTACTGACAACTCAATGCCCTTTCCCATAGTAGCTTTTGCTGAGTGTGGGCTTCGGCTGCCACTTCCTACCCTTTTTCGTGAGGTTCTCCACTTCTATAAGTTGAACCCTACGCAACTTACCATTAACTCTTACAGAGTGATTATTGGTATCATAGCCCTGGCTAGGCGTGAGAATGTTAGGATTACCCTGGCCGATATCCAGTTTTGTTATACCATGTGCGCCCTGGACTTAAAAGACAAAGGCTTTGTCTACTACCTTAAGCCGAGGTCCACTGAATTCAAAATTATAGCCGACCTCCCAGACTCCAACAAGGGGGCTGGAGACGACTACCTGATTGCCTCTGGAAACTGGGAGTTTGCCCCAGACGATGATGTCCACTTATACCCTCTTCCTCGAACTGTTAAGGAGGGCAAGGGTAAGAGCCCACTATCAATCACTTGTTTCTTTTTAAGTTTCCAAAACTTTGTCTGTTTCTAACACTAGTCTTCTATTGCAGATCTTCATCAGCCACCGAAAAATTTCCGCCAATTCTACGCCCCCAGTGAGGGCTTAAAAAGGCTTCTGGATCTCCCAGTTGCCAAAAAGAAAGCTCCACTGTTGTTAAATTTCATCCCAACGTACAAGTCTACTTTGCCCGACGTCCCCAAACGAAGGAAGAAAAGCCACTCTCCATCTTCTGTCACAACCCAGACCGCGTCCTCATCACGAACAGACCAAGGATCAACGTCTGACCCAGCGGATTTGCCATCCACTTCAGCACCATACTTGATCCCTATTCCTGAACGAAAACGTCGGCGACGACTTGTCAAGACTGCTGAGATGGTTCGCCGAAAACCCGTGGCTCAAGATCTCCTGGCTGACCTTCCAATCGACGTCGACGCTCAGCCGACGTCCACCATGCCCCCACCAAAACCAAAAAAGATCAAGAAAGCTCAGCCGAAGGCCACGGCTGCCCAAGTTGAGACTGAAGACACACTGCCAATTTCGCAATTGGCTGGGAGCCAGAAGACCGCTTCTGTTCCTGAAAAAAGATCCGCTGAAGCACAGCCATCCCCTTCCTCAAAGTCAAAGAAGCCGAGGTTGTCTTCTGGCTCAACCTCTAAATCGAAAAAACCCTTGGTCCCCTGGGAGCCAAAAATTACTCTGGAGGACAAGCCAGTCTTCGAGAGTGACAGCGCCGAGGATATTAACGTCGGCGTTGCACTCAGTACTGCCCTCCTGCTCCCGGGTGATCTGGAGCAGAACGCCGAGGTCAGTGAGTATGAGAACTACTGTCTCATGCTTCAGCATTTTGTTCAGGTAAATGTTCCTACTTGGAACTTGTTACTTCCTTTCTGTTTCTTACTTAGAATATTTTCTAACACTGTTTTTTGCCTTCAGGCCATCCAGCATGCCCACTCATTTTCTATGCAGTCGTTTGAAAACCGGCAGAGGCTTACCGACGCCAAGAGGGAGGTTACTGCCCTTAAAAAGTCCCACAAAGGACTTGAAGCAAAGATGAAGAAATTAGAGGACCAAGCCGAGGCTGCTATTAAAGCCCAAACTTCTGCCGAGGAGAAGGTCGGCGCAACTGAGGCTATAAACAAGGTTCTTCAAGCCCAGTTGAAGGAAGCTGAGGACAGAAGGGCCCAGGCCGAGAAAGAACTTCAAGAAGCCCTGGCCACAAAAAAGGCCGAAATTGAAGAGGCTGACGAAAAGGCATATGCTCAAGGCATGGCCGATGTCGCTGAGGACTACAAGCTTCAAGTCAAGCAGGCGTGCAACAGGGGCTTCTCCCTTGGTTGGATGGCTGTGCTGAAGAAACTTGACATTCTGGCTGACTCGCCTCTGAGGAATGCCGATCAAATTCCTGTGCCATGCCCTCTGCCTCCTCCTTCAAGTCAAACTGAGAATGATTCTGAGTCTGAATCAGAAGAAGAGGAAAAGGATGATGATGAGGCCCTGGTCAGGAAGCCCAAGAGCGCCACTGGGACTAAGTCCCTTCCTCAAGATGATCAAGTCCTGGACTTGACTCATGATGAAGAGGATGAAGTCGTTACCAAGGAGGCTACTCCTGAACAGGCGCCATCCGACGTTCCTCCAACTGAGAAGGGCCTCGAGGAGACACTTGCAGAGATTGACGCCGAGATCGAGGCGGAAAAGTCTGCCGAAGTAGTTCCTCAGGGATCTGCCGAGGTAGTTCTTCAGGAAGTGGCCGAGGTGCAAGCCCAGACTGCTCTTGAAACTGCTCCTGAAACTGAAGAAACGCAACCGTGATGCTTTTTTTTTCTTTTTCTGTCTTTTTGTACTTCTTGTACGTTTTTGTTTTCAGAACAACATAAACTCTGTGCTTGGCCGATGTGCCTTTTTCCATTCTGATGCTAAATACAACTTTCTGCTACTGAGTGTTTGTATTTTTGTATTCTCATGACTGCTTCTGCATGATTCTATACTTAGAATATTTTGCAAGTCTCTCCTCCTTTGTACAATCTCCTCGGGGAGAAATACCTCGGGTATGTTTATCTGAAGGTTTATTTCGGCTAGGACTTCACCTGTAAATTTTCCATAAACTTCAACAAGTATAAAGCATATACAATTTTAACTAACAAACTTTTCTCAAGTTTTAACAAGGGACTGAATCAATAAACTTAATTTAACTTTATCTTGTAAATTGCTACAAATTTCAACAAGTGAAGATAAACAATTATTTCGGCTTAACTTTAACTTGTAAATTGTTACAAATTTCAACAAGTAAAGATAAGGAATTTATCTCGGCTTAACTTTAACTTGTAAATTGCTACAAATTTCAACAAGTAAAGATAAGGAATTTATCTCGGCTTAACTTTAACTTATAAATTGCTACAAATTTCAACAAGTAAAGATAAGGAATTTATCTCGGCTTAACTTTAACTTGTAAATTGCTACAAATTTCAACAAGTAAAGATAAGGAATTTATCTCCGCTTAACTTTAACTTGTAAATTGCTACAAATTTCAACAAGTGAAGATAAGGAATTTATCTCGGCTTAACTTTAACTTGTAAATTGCTACAAATTTCAACAAGTAAAGATAAGGAATTTATCTCGGCTTAACTTTAACTTGTAAATTGCTACAAATTTCAATAAGTAAAGATAAGGAATTTATCTCGGCTTAACTTTAACTTGTAAATTGCTACAAATTTCAACAAGTAAAGATAAGGAATTTATCTCGGCTTAACTTCGGTCAAGCATAATTTCTGTTTAACTTCGGTTAAACTTTATCTTAGATTAACCACGGTTAAACATCTCGGCTTAACTTCGGCTAGGCATTACTGTCTTCTATCTGCCCCCAATGTGAACCTAAGTTCCACTTGGGTTCTCATTATTCAAAAAACAACATATGGTTTCATTAGTTCTGGAAAATTCTGCTAAGATTTCATTGATCATATCGGCAAAAATCAAACAACATCTAATGATAAAAATAAAAAAAAAAATTTAAATTACAAGTGTTTCATGGTCTAAACTTCCAGTTCCCTTTCCTCTTCTTCGGCTAATCCTGTGCCGAGAAGAAAAAATCGTTCCTCATCACCCTCCTGGGCAAGGATTTTCTTTAGTGCTTCTTCACATTTCTCGGTCGGCTCCTTGCCGACATCATCTAGGATTTTCATGTCCTCTTTTTCAACTTCTGCCTTCTTTGGTTCCTGAATGCTGCAGGTTAATTTCATTGCTGCCATGGAGCAATTTTTTGCCTGCAACTGATCTCCTCTGACTTCCTCAATCCCATGTTCTGTTGAGAACCGTAGCAGTTGATGCAAAGTTGAGGGAACTGCCCCCATTGCATGCAACCACGGCCTTCCCAAGATAATGTTGTAAGGCGAGGGCGTGTCAATCACAATGAATTCTGTCTTGATCTTCTTCGTGCCAGCCTGCACCTCCATGCTTGTTGCGCCTAATGGCCATGTCGGCGTTCCATTGAAGCCGACCATCGGGCCGTTTGACTACTCCATGTCATCGGGGTGAAGGCCTAACTCCTTGTAACATCTGACATACATGATGTCGCAGGAGCTGCCTTGATCAATCAGGATGCGTTTCACCTGGCACTCCCCAACCTGGAGGGATACTACCAAGGCATCATTGTGCGGGTGCTGGACCATATCTAGGTCGGCTTCTGTGAAGGCTATCACAGGTCCTTGGTACGCTTCAGGCCGAGGTCTTTTCAGTCCGACCTGGTTGACGTGCTGCAGGTGTTTTACCCTTTGTGTCTCCCCCCGTATGTCGTTTTCATTCACTTTTGAGTGGATCACATTAACCACCCGAGGTCCGCCTGCCTGTGGTTGCTGCGCTGGGGGAGGCGGGGCTGCTGGTGCTTGAGGCAATCGTGCCTGTTCTTCCCTTGTTTTGGCGTCATCTACAAGGTCTCTCAGATGGCCTTGCCTCACCAAATCTTCTAAGTGTGCTTTAAAGGCTCTGCAGCCCTGAGTTGGGTGCCCCTCCTCGTTATGGTAAGCACAACGCCTACCAAGGTTTCTTCCCATAAACTCTCCTGGTGCCCTTGCCGGCGCTCTGAAGTAGGGCTGATTTCAAATTTGATCAAGGACTTTGTGGACTGGAATTCGGAACACCGTTGTCACTGCCTGCTTAGCCTTCAACTCTGTCTCCTGTTTGCTGGGTCCATTGTTACCTCGGACTCGCTTCGGCGAGCCGTTGCCTTTTTCTGGCTTTGTCTCCTTATTCCCCGATGTATCTTCCTCGGATCTGGCATACTTCTCGATTCTTGCCATGAGCTCTTCCATGCTCTTTGGCAATGTCTTTGCCAAAGACTTTCGCAGTGGACAGTCATCCTTCAGGCAGTTCTTGAAAGACACGACCGCCACCTCCTGGTTGCATTCAGGTATTCGATTGAACACCTCATAATACCTCTTTGCATAGGCCCTAAGGCTTTCATCTTTGCCGATCTTCAAAGCCATTAATGCATCCACCCTCAATGGCTGCAGTTTGTTTGTTATGAACCTGGCCACAAACATCTCGGCCAGGCCTTCCCAAGTCTTCACGCTCCCCTTTGGTAATTTGTGGAACCAATCTGATGCGATCTCCCCGAAGGATGAAGGGAACACTTTGCAGAGCAACGGCTCGTTCCCACTATATAATGCCATTGAATTCAAAAATATTCTAACATGGAAGTTAGGGTCTGACTTACCATCATATATTTGGAACCTCGGCATACTGAATCTTTTCGGCGCGACGAATTTGTCCAATTCCACCGAGAATGGTGTCCTCGGCTTAACCCGGGAGGTTACTTCGACTCCGGCATTCTCTTGCTTCCTCTTGAGGTAATCTCTCAAGTCTTCTTTACTTCTCCCTGCAACCCGGCTGTCTTCAGATTTCAGCCTTTTCGGCGCACTACTCTCAGCCTCATGGTGGCCTCTTTTTGATCCTTCCCTGCAAGATGCATCGAAACACAATACCCGCCCCTGAACATGTCGATGTTCTTTGGGGTCTGCCTCCTTATCGTGATATGTCCTTCGGGACTCTTCTCTTCTCGGTTCTTTTCGGCTGACCTCCCTGGAAGGTCAGTGAAAATGTCTTCCACTTCTCGTGTGCTGAGGGGCTTCGAGGATTACCTTCTGCCCCTTCTTCTGGGTGTTTGCTTCTGGCATTGGTGTGTCCTGCAGCGGGTATGGCGGCTGCATGACATTATTTTGCATCATGAAATTGACAACCGATTGAAGGTCTGCCAATTTGTTTGCCATCTCCTTTATTTCCTCATCCCTCCGTAGACACCTATCCTTCCATACCTGGAGGTTATCTTCGTTGTAGTATCTGCCCTGGTCTGTCTTCTTTGAAGTGTCGCCCTCCTCGCCGATGTTTTTCTCTGCGTGATTCTAATCACGAGTTTCTTCGTTGTGGTTTTCTCTTTCAACGTTAGAGTCGACGGGTCTTCCGCTTCCAGCAGGAGTGTCGTCCCCAATCTTTTCCTTCTGCATGCTACTGGCCATCTATTCTTCTTTCGTTTCCCACAGACGGCGCCAAATTGTGTGAGTGAATTTCCGATCACACTGCCCTCCTTAGTAATTCAGCTGTAGAGCACTGGCAGAACAGATGGCACCCTGTTGTCCTGCATAGAAAGAAAAGGCTCCGGCGGTGGTTCTTCCACCCGGGGACTCTCCGACGATCAAGTCAGTATCTCTCAAAGATAATATAATGCATAAAGTACTGCTCAAGGCTTAAAACTGCGTACTTTAGACCCGCCGGGGGTGCCCTTCTTTTATAGCTTTTCTCCATCTCAGTCCCACTAGAAGTCTCACTTCTATGGACTCTAATTCCGGATTTACCTTGGACTCTTCAAGAGATAAGGATAGACTCCCTAAGAGTATTACCTATATCCACCTTGCAGTCTTTCTTCATTCTAGGACTCCTGTCCCTTATCCGCTTATCCCGGATTCCTGTATTCTCGCAGATAACCTCGGCCTAGCCGAGATCATTCTGGTATCTTGACCAGGACACGTGACATCTCGGCTGACACTTCGGTGTCACCTCGGCCACGTGTTGGTACTTAGAAAATACATCCCCACATAGGCGTTACAACAATGGAATTTTTATTGTTATTCATAGTCAATTTTATATGCTAATCCTTAATAAATCCACCCATTTTCATCGT